>CM048820.1:71701766-72116078 GCA_026586065.1 Dioscorea zingiberensis | reverse complement strand
CCTAAACCCTGAGCCCCTAGGCCTCGGCCCTAGGCCCCTGGGCCCTGGGCCTGGGCCTGGGCCCTGGGCCCTGGGCCTGGGCCCTGGGCCCTGGGCCTGGGCCCTGGGCCCTGGGCCCTGGGCCCTGGGCCCTGGGCCCTGGGCCCTGGGCCCTGGGCCTAGGCCCTAGGCCCTGGGCCTGGGCCTGGGCCACAGGCCCTGGGCCTGGGCCCTGGGCCTGGGCCCTGGGCCCTGGGCCCTGGGCCCTGGGCCCTGGGCCCTGGGCCTGGGCCCTGGGCCCTGGGCCCTGGGCCCTGGGCCCTGGGCCCTGGGCCCTGGGCCTGGGCCCTGGGCCCTGGGCCCTGGCCCTGGGCCCTGGGCCCTGGGCCCTGGGCCCTGGGCCCTGGGCCACAGGCCTGGGCCCTGGGCCCTGGGCCCTGGGCCACAGGCCCTGGGCCCTGGGCCTGGGCCCTGGGCCCTGGGCCCTGGGCCCTGGGCCCTGGGCCCTGGGCCTGGGCCCTGGGCCCTGGGCCCTGGGCCCTGGGCCTGGGCCCTGGGCCCTGGGCCTGGGCCCTGGGCCCTGGGCCTGGGCCTGGGCCCTGGGCCTGGGCCTGGGCCCTGGGCCCTGGGCCCTGGGCCCTGGGCCCTGGGCCCTGGGCCCTGGGCCTGGGCCCTGGGCCCTGGGCCCTGGGCCCTGGGCCCTGGGCCTGGGCCTGGGCCCTGGGCCCTGGGCCCTGGGCCCTGGGCCCTGGGCCCTGGGCCTGGGCCCTGGGCCCTGGGCCCTGGGCCCTGGGCCCTGGGCCCTGGGCCCTGGGCCCTGGGCCCTGGGCCCTGGGCCCTGGGCCCTGGGCCCTGGGCCTGGGCCCTGGGCCTGGGCCCTGGGCCCTGGGCCCTGGGCCCTGGGCCCTGGGCCCTGGGCCTGGGCCCTGGGCCCTGGGCCCTGGGCCCTGGGCCTGGGCCTGGGCCCTGGGCCCTGGGCCCTGGGCCTGGGCCCTGGGCCTGGGCCCTGGGCCCTGGGCCCTGGGCCCTGGGCCCTGGGCCCTGGGCCCTGGGCCCTGGGCCCTGGGCCTGGGCCCTGGGCCCTGGGCCTGGGCCCTGGGCCCTGGGCCCTGGGCCCTGGGCCCTGGGCCCTGGGCCCTGGGCCCTGGGCCCTGGGCCCTGGGCCCTGGGCCTGGGCCCTGGGCCCTGGGCCTGGGCCTGGGCCCTGGGCCCTGGGCCCTGGGCCCCTGGCCCTGGGCCTGGGCCCTGGGCCTGGGCCCTGGGCCCTGGGCCCTGGGCCCTGGGCCCTGGGCCCTGGGCCTGGGCCCTGGGCCCTGGGCCTGGGCCCTGGGCCCTGGGCCCTGGGCCTGGGCCCTGGGCCTGGGCCCTGGGCCCTGGGCCCTGGGCCTGGGCCCTGGGCCCTGGGCCCTGGAGCCCTGGGCCCTGGGCCCTGGGCCCTGGGCCTGGGCCCTGGGCCCTGGGCCCTGGGCCCTGGGCCCTGGGCCCTGGGCCCCTGGGCCCTGGGCCCTGGGCCCTGGGCCCTGGGCCCTGGGCCCTGGGCCCTGGGCCCTGGGCCTGGGCCCTGGGCCCTGGGCCCTGGGCCTGGGCCTGGGCCCTGGGCCCTGGGCCCTGGGCCCTGGGCCCTGGGCCCTGGGCCCTGGGCCCTGGGCCCTGGGCCCTGGGCCTGGGCCTGGGCCCTGGGCCCTGGGCCCTGGGCCCTGGGCCCTGGGCCCTGGGCCCTGGGCCCTGGGCCTGGGCCTGGGCCCTGGGCCCTGGGCCCTGGGCCCTGGGCCCTGGGCCTGGGCCTGGGCCCTGGGCCTGGGCCTGGGCCCTGGGCCCTGGGCCCTGGGCCCTGGGCCCTGGGCCTGGGCCCTGGGCCCTGGGCCCTGGGCCCTGGGCCCTGGGCCCTGGGCCCTGGGCCTGGGCCCTGGGCCCTGGGCCCTGGGCCTGGGCCTGGGCCCTGGGCCCTGGGCCCTGGGCCCTGGGCCCTGGGCCCTGGGCCTGGGCCCTGGGCCCTGGGCCCTGGGCCCTGGGCCCTGGGCCCTGGGCCCTGGGCCCTGGGCCCTGGGCCCTGGGCCCTGGGCCCTGGGCCCTGGGCCCTGGGCCCTGGGCCTGGGCCCTGGGCCCTGGGCCCTGGGCCCTGGGCCCTGGGCCCTGGGCCCTGGGCCCTGGGCCTGGGCCCTGGGCCCTGGGCCCTGGGCCCTGGGCCCTGGGCCTGGGCCCTGGGCCCTGGGCCTGGGGCCCTGGGCCCTGGGCCCTGGGCCCTGGGCCCTGGGCCCTGGGCCCTGGGCCCTGGGCCTGGGCCCTGGGCCTGGGCCCTGGGCCTGGGCCCTGGGCCCTGGGCCCTGGGCCCTGGGCCCTGGGCCTGGGCCTGGGCCCTGGGCCTGGGCCCTGGGCCCTGGGCCCTGGGCCTGGGCCCTGGGCCTGGGCCTGGGCCCTGGGCCCTGGGCCCTGGGCCCTGGGCCCTGGGCCCTGGGCCCTGGGCCCTGGGCCCTGGGCCCTGGGCCCTGGGCCACAGGCCCTGGGCCCTGGGCCCTGGGCCCTGGGCCCTGGGCCCTGGGCCCTGGGCCCTGGGCCCTGGGCCTGGGCCCTGGGCCCTGGGCCTGGGCCTGGGCCCTGGGCCCTGGGCCCTGGGCCTGGGCCCTGGGCCCTGGGCCCTGGGCCCTGGGCCTGGGCCCTGGGCCCTGGGCCCTGGGCCCTGGGCCCTGGGCCCTGGGCCTGGGCCCTGGGCCTGGGCCCTGGGCCCTGGGCCCTGGGCCCTGGGCCTGGGCCTGGGCCCTGGGCCCTGGGCCTGGGCCCTGGGCCTGGGCCCTGGGCCCTGGGCCCTGGGCCCTGGGCCCTGGGCCCTGGGCCCTGGGCCCTGGGCCCTGGGCCCTGGGCCCTGGGCCTGGGCCCTGGGCCCTGGGCCCTGGGCCCTGGGCCCTGGGCCCTGGGCCCTGGGCCCTGGGCCCTGGGCCCTGGGCCCTGGGCCCTGGGCCCTGGGCCCTGGGCCCTGGGCCCTGGGCCCTGGGCCTGGGCCCTGGGCCCTGGGCCCTGGGCCCTGGGCCTGGGCCCTGGGCCCTGGGCCCTGGGCCCTGGGCCCTGGGCCCTGGGCCCTGGGCCCTGGGCCCTGGGCCCTGGGCCCTGGGCCCTGGGCCCTGGGCCCTGGGCCTGGGCCTGGGCCCTGGGCCCTGGGCCCTGGGCCCTGGGCCCTGGGCCCTGGGCCCTGGGCCCTGGGCCTGGGCCCTGGGCCTGGGCCCTGGGCCCTGGGCCCTGGGCCCTGGGCCTGGGCCCTGGGCCCTGGGCCTGGGCCCTGGGCCCTGGGCCCTGGGCCCTGGGCCCTGGGCCCTGGGCCTGGGCCCTGGGCCCTGGGCCTGGGCCCTGGGCCCTGGGCCCTGGGCCCTGGGCCCTGGGCCCTGGGCCTGGGCCTGGGCCCTGGGCCCTGGGCCCTGGGCCCTGGGCCCTGGGCCCTGGGCCCTGGGCCCTGGGCCTGGGCCCTGGGCCTGGGCCCTGGGCCCTGGGCCCTGGGCCCTGGGCCCTGGGCCCTGGGCCCTGGGCCCTGGGCCTGGGCCCTGGGCCCTGGGCCACTGGGCCTGACCTGGGCCCTGGGCCCTGGGCCCTGGGCCCTGGGCCCTGGGCCCTGGGCCCTGGGCCCTGGGCCACTGGGCCCTGGGCCCTGGGCCCTGGGCCCTGGGCCCTGGGCCCTGGGCCCTGGGCCCTGGGCCCTGGGCCCTGGGCCCTGGGCCCTGGGCCCTGGGCCCTGGGCCCTGGGCCCTGGGCCCTGGGCCCTGGGCCCTGGGCCCTGGGCCTGGGCCCTGGGCCCTGGGCCCTGGGCCCTGGGCCCTGGGCCCTGGGCCTGGGCCCTGGGCCCTGGGCCCTGGGCCTGGGCCCTGGGCCCTGGGCCTGGGCCCTGGGCCTGGCCTGGGCCCTGGGCCCTGGGCCCTGGGCCCTGGGCCCTGGGCCCTGGGCCCTGGGCCCTGGGCCCTGGGCCCTGGGCCCTGGGCCCTGGGCCCTGGGCCCTGGGCCCTGGGCCCTGGGCCTGGGCCTGGGCCCTGGGCCCTGGGCCCTGGGCCCTGGGCCTGGGCCCTGGGCCCTGGGCCCTGGGCCCTGGGCCCTGGGCCCTGGGCCCTGGGCCCTGGGCCCTGGGCCCTGGGCCCTGGGCCTGGGCCCTGGGCCCTGGGCCTGGGCCCTGGGCCCTGGGCCCTGGGCCCTGGGCCCTGGGCCCTGGGCCCTGGGCCCTGGGCCTGGGCCCTGGGCCCTGGGCCCTGGGCCCTGGGCCCTGGGCCCTGGGCCCTGGGCCCTGGGCCCTGGGCCCTGGGCCCTGGGCCTGGGCCCTGGGCCCTGGGCCCTGGGCCCTGGGCCCTGGGCCCTGGGCCCTGGGCCCTGGGCCCTGGGCCCTGGGCCCTGGGCCCTGGGCCCTGGGCCCTGGGCCTGGGCCTGGGCCCTGGGCCCTGGGCCCTGGGCCCTGGGCCTGGGCCTGGGCCTGGGCCCTGGGCCCTGGGCCCTGGGCCCTGGGCCCTGGGCCCTGGGCCCTGGGCCCTGGGCCCTGGGCCCTGGGCCCTGGGCCCTGGGCCCTGGGCCCTGGGCCTGGGCCCTGGGCCCTGGGCCCTGGGCCCTGGGCCCTGGGCCCTGGGCCCTGGGCCCTGGGCCCTGGGCCCTGGGCCCTGGGCCCTGGGCCCTGGGGCCCTGGGCCCTGGGCCCTGGGCCCTGGGCCCTGGGCCCTGGGCCCTGGGCCTGGGCCCTGGGCCCTGGGCCCTGGGCCTGGGCCCTGGGCCCTGGGCCCTGGGCCCTGGGCCCTGGGCCCTGGGCCCTGGGCCCTGGGCCCTGGGCCCTGGGCCTGGGCCACAGGCCCTGGGCCTGGGCCCTGGGCCCTGGGCCCTGGGCCTGGGCCCTGGGCCTGGGCCCTGGGCCCTGGGCCTGGGCCCTGGGCCCTGGGCCCTGGGCCCTGGGCCTGGGCCCTGGGGCCTGGGCCCTGGGCCCTGGGCCCTGGGCCCTGGGCCCTGGGCCCTGGGCCCTGGGCCCTGGGCCCTGGGCCCTGGGCCCTGGGCCTGGGCCCTGGGCCCTGGGCCCTGGGCCCTGGGCCTGGGCCCTGGGCCCTGGGCCCTGGGCCCTGGGCCCTGGGCCCTGGGCCTGGGCCCTGGGCCCTGGGCCCTGGGCCTGGGCCCTGGGCCCTGGGCCCTGGGCCTGGGCCCTGGGCCCTGGGCCCTGGGCCCTGGGCCCTGGGCCCTGGGCCCTGGGCCTGGGCCCTGGGCCCTGGGCCCTGGGCCCTGGGCCCTGGGCCCTGGGCCCTGGGCCCTGGGCCCTGGGCCCTGGGCCCTGGGCCTGGGCCCTGGGCCCTGGGCCTGGGCCTGGGCCCTGGGCCCTGGGCCCTGGGCCCTGGGCCTGGGCCTGGGCCCTGGGCCCTGGGCCCTGGGCCCTGGGCCCTGGGCCCTGGGCCTGGGCCCTGGGCCTGGGCCCTGGGCCCTGGGCCCTGGGGCCTGGGCCCTGGGCCCTGGGCCCTGGGCCCTGGGCCTGGGCCTGGGCCCTGGGCCCTGGGCCTGGGCCCTGGGCCCTGGGCCCTGGGCCCTGGGCCCTGGGCCCTGGGCCCTGGGCCTGGGCCCTGGGCCCTGGGCCTGGGCCTGGGCCCTGGGCCTGGGCCCTGGGCCTGGGCCCTGGGCCCTGGGCCCTGGGCCCTGGGCCCTGGGCCCTGGGCCTGGGCCCTGGGCCCTGGGCCCTGGGCCCTGGGCCCTGGGCCCTGGGCCCTGGGCCCTGGGCCTGGGCCCTGGGCCCTGGGCCCTGGGCCCTGGGCCCTGGGCCCTGGGCCCTGGGCCTGGGCCCTGGGCCCTGGGCCCTGGGCCCTGGGCCTGGGCCCTGGGCCCTGGGCCCTGGGCCCTGGGCCCTGGGCCCTGGGCCCTGGGCCTGGGCCCTGGGCCCTGGGCCCTGGGCCTGGGCCCTGGGCCCTGGGCCTGGGCCCTGGGCCCTGGGCCCTGGGCCCTGGGCCCTGGGCCCTGGGCCCTGGGCCCTGGGCCCTGGGCCCTGGGCCTGGGCCTGGGCCTGGGCCCTGGGCCCTGGGCCCTGGGCCCTGGGCCCTGGGCCCTGGGCCCTGGGCCTGGGCCTGGGCCCTGGGCCTGGGCCTGGGCCTGGGCCCTGGGCCTGGGCCTGGGCCCTGGGCCCTGGGGCCTGGGCCCTGGGCCTGGGCCTGGGCCCTGGGCCCTGGGCCCTGGGCCCTGGGCCCTGGGCCTGGGCCCTGGGCCCTGGGCCCTGGGCCCTGGGCCCTGGGCCCTGGGCCCTGGGCCCTGGGCCCTGGGCCCTGGGCCCTGGGCCTGGGCCCTGGGCCCTGGGCCCTGGGCCCTGGGCCCTGGGCCCTGGGCCCTGGGCCTGGGCCTGGGCCCTGGGCCCTGGGCCTGGGCCTGGGCCCTGGGCCCTGGGCCCTGGGCCTGGGCCCTGGGCCCTGGGCCTGGGCCCTGGGCCTGGGCCCTGGGCCCTGGGCCCTGGGCCTGGGCCTGGGCCCTGGGCCCTGGGCCCTGGGCCCTGGGCCTGGGCCCTGGGCCCTGGGCCCTGGGCCTGGGCCTGGGCCTGGGCCCTGGGCCCTGGGCCTGGCCCTGGGCCCTGGGCCCTGGGCCCTGGGCCCTGGGCCTGGGCCCTGGGCCCTGGGCCTGGGCCCTGGGCCCTGGGCCCTGGGCCCTGGGCCCTGGGCCCTGGGCCCTGGGCCCTGGGCCCTGGGCCCTGGGCCCTGGGCCTGGGCCCTGGGCCTGGGCCCTGGGCCCTGGGCCCTGGGCCTGGGCCCTGGGCCTGGGCCTGGGCCCTGGGCCCTGGGCCCTGGGCCCTGGGCCCTGGGCCCTGGGCCCCTGGGCCCTGGGCCCTGGGCCTGGGCCTGGGCCTGGGCCTGGGCCTGGGCCCTGGGCCTGGGCCCTGGGCCCTGGGCCTGGGCCCTGGGCCCTGGGCCCTGGGCCCTGGGCCTGGGCCCTGGGCCCTGGGCCTGGGCCTGGGCCCTGGGCCCTGGGCCCTGGGCCTGGGCCCTGGGCCCTGGGCCCTGGGCCCTGGGCCTGGGCCCTGGGCCCTGGGCCCTGGGCCTGGGCCCTGGGCCCTGGGCCTGGGCCCTGGGCCCTGGGCCCTGGGCCCTGGGCCTGGGCCCTGGGCCCTGGGCCCTGGGCCCTGGCCCTGGGCCCTGGGCCCTGGGCCCTGGGCCTGGGCCCTGGGCCCTGGGCCCTGGGCCCTGGGCCTGGGCCTGGGCCCTGGGCCCTGGGCCCTGGGCCCTGGGCCCTGGGCCTGGGCCCTGGGCCCTGGGCCTGGGCCCTGGGCCTGGGCCCTGGGCCCTGGGCCCTGGGCCCTGGGCCCTGGGCCCTGGGCCCTGGGCCCTGGGCCCTGGGCCTGGGCCCTGGGCCTGGGCCCTGGGCCCTGGGCCCTGGGCCCTGGGCCCTGGGCCCTGGGCCCTGGGCCTGGGCCTGGGCCCTGGGCCCTGGGCCCTGGGCCCTGGGCCCTGGGCCCTGGGCCCTGGGCCCTGGGCCCTGGGCCCTGGGCCCTGGGCCCTGGGCCCTGGGCCCTGGGCCCTGGGCCCTGGGCCTGGGCCCTGGGCCCTGGGCCCTGGGCCCTGGGCCCTGGGCCCTGGGCCTGGGCCCTGGGCCTGGGCCCTGGGCCTGGGCCCTGGGCCCTGGGCCCTGGGCCCTGGGCCCTGGGCCTGGGCCTGGGCCCTGGGCCCTGGGCCCTGGGCCCTGGGCCCTGGGCCTGGGCCCTGGGCCTGGGCCTGGAGCCCTGGGCCCTGGGCCCTGGGCCTGGGCCTGGGCCCTGGGCCCTGGGCCCTGGGCCCTGGGCCCTGGGCCTGGGCCCTGGGCCCTGGGCCCTGGGCCCTGGGCCCTGGGCCCTGGGCCCTGGGCCCTGGGCCCTGGGCCCTGGGCCCTGGGCCCTGGGCCCTGGGCCCTGGGCCTGGGGCCTGGGCCCTGGGCCCTGGGCCCTGGGCCCTGGGCCTGGGCCTGGGCCCTGGGCCCTGGGCCCTGGGCCCTGGGCCCTGGGCCCTGGGCCCTGGGCCCTGGGCCCTGGGCCCTGGGCCCTGGGCCCTGGGCCCTGGGCCCTGGGCCTGGGCCCTGGGCCCTGGGCCTGGGCCCCTGGGCCCTGGGCCCTGGGCCCTGGGCCCTGGGCCCTGGGCCCTGGGCCCTGGGCCCTGGGCCCTGGGCCTGGGCCTGGGCCCTGGGCCCTGGGCCCTGGGCCCTGGGCCTGGGCCCTGGGCCTGGGCCCTGGGCCCTGGGCCCTGGGCCCTGGGCCCTGGGCCCTGGGCCCTGGGCCTGGGCCCTGGGCCCTGGGCCCTGGGCCTGGGCCTGGGCCCTGGGCCCTGGGCCTGGGCCCTGGGCCCTGGGCCCTGGGCCTGGGCCCTGGGCCTGGGCCCTGGGCCCTGGGCCCTGGGCCCTGGGCCCTGGGCCCTGGGCCTGGGCCTGGGCCCTGGGCCCTGGGCCCTGGGCCCTGGGCCCTGGGCCTGGGCCCTGGGCCCTGGGCCCTGGGCCTGGGCCCTGGGCCCTGGGCCCTGGGCCTGGGCCCTGGGCCCTGGGCCTGGGCCCTGGGCCTGGGCCCTGGGGCCTGGGCCCTGGGCCCTGGGCCCTGGGCCCTGGGCCCTGGGCCTGGGCCCTGGGCCCTGGGCCTGGGCCCTGGGCCCTGGGCCCTGGGCCTGGGCCTGGGCCCTGGGCCTGGGCCTGGGCCCTGGGCCCTGGGCCCTGGGCCTGGGCCCTGGGCCCTGGGCCCTGGGCCCTGGGCCTGGGCCTGGGCCTGGGCCCTGGGCCCTGGGCCCTGGGCCTGGGCCCTGGGCCCTGGGCCCTGGGCCCTGGGCCTGGGCCCTGGGCCCTGGGCCTGGGCCTGGGCCCTGGGCCTGGGCCCTGGGCCTGGGCCCTGGGCCTGGGCCCTGGGCCCTGGGCCCTGGGCCCTGGGCCTGGGCCCTGGGCCTGGGCCCTGGGCCCTGGGCCTGGGCCTGGGCCCTGGGCCCTGGGCCCTGGGCCCTGGGCCCTGGGCCTGGGCCCTGGGCCCTGGGCCTGGGCCTGGGCCTGGGCCCTGGGCCCTGGGCCCTGGGCCCTGGGCCTGGGCCTGGGCCCTGGGCCCTGGGCCTGGGCCTGGGGCCTGGGCCCTGGGCCCTGGGCCCTGGGCCCTGGGCCCTGGGCCCTGGGCCTGGGCCCTGGGCCCTGGGCCTGGGCCCTGGGCCCTGGGCCCTGGGCCTGGGCCCTGGGCCCTGGGCCCTGGGCCCTGGGCCCTGGGGGCCCTGGGCCTGGGCCTGGGCCCTGGGCCCTGGGCCTGGGCCCTGGGCCCTGGGCCTGGGCCCTGGGCCCTGGGCCCTGGGCCCTGGGCCCTGGGCCCTGGGCCCTGGGCCCTGGGCCCTGGGCCTGGGCCTGGGCCCTGGGCCCTGGGCCCTGGGCCTGGGCCCTGGGCCCTGGGCCCTGGGCCCTGGGCCTGGGCCTGGGCCCTGGGCCCTGGGCCCTGGGCCCTGGGCCCTGGGCCTGGGCCTGGGCCCTGGGCCCTGGGCCCTGGGCCCTGGGCCCTGGGCCTGGGCCCTGGGCCTGGGGCCTGGGCCTGGGCCCTGGGCCCTGGGCCCTGGGCCCTGGGCCCTGGGCCCTGGGCCTGGGCCTGGGCCCTGGGCCTGGGCCTGGGCCCTGGGCCCTGGGCCCTGGGCCTGGGCCCTGGGCCTGGGCCCTGGGCCCTGGGCCTGGGCCCTGGGCCTGGGCCCTGGGCCCTGGGCCCTGGGCCCTGGGCCCTGGGCCCTGGGCCCTGGGCCTGGGCCTGGGCCTGGGCCTGGGCCTGGGCCTGGGCCCTGGGCCCTGGGCCCTGGGCCCTGGGCCTGGGCCTGGGCCCTGGGCCCTGGGCCCTGGGCCTGGGCCCTGGGCCCTGGGCCCTGGGCCCTGGGCCCTGGGCCCTGGGCCCTGGGCCCTGGGCCCTGGGCCTGGGCCCTGGGCCCTGGGCCCTGGGCCCTGGGCCCTGGGCCCTGGGGCCCTGGGCCCTGGGCCTGGGCCTGGGCCCTGGGCCCTGGGCCTGGGCCCTGGGCCCTGGGCCCTGGGCCTGGGCCCTGGGCCTGGGCCCTGGGCCCTGGGCCCTGGGCCTGGGCCCTGGGCCCTGGGCCCTGGGCCTGGGCCCTGGGCCTGGGCCCTGGGCCCTGGGCCTGGGCCCTGGGCCCTGGGCCCTGGGCCCTGGGCCCTGGGCCCTGGGCCCTGGGCCCTGGGCCTGGGCCCTGGGCCTGGGCCTGGGCCCTGGGCCCTGGGCCCTGGGCCCTGGGCCCTGGGCCTGGGCCCTGGGCCCTGGGCCCTGGGCCCTGGGCCCTGGGCCTGGGCCCTGGGCCCTGGGCCCTGGGCCTGGGCCTGGGCCCTGGGCCCTGGGCCTGGGCCCTGGGCCTGGGCCCTGGGCCTGGGCCCTGGGCCCTGGGCCCTGGGCCTGGGCCCTGGGCCCTGGGCCCTGGGCCCTGGGCCTGGGCCTGGGCCCTGGGCCTGGGCCCTGGGCCCTGGGCCCTGGGCCCTGGGCCCTGGGCCTGGGCCCTGGGCCCTGGGCCTGGGCCCTGGGCCTGGGCCCTGGGCCCTGGGCCCTGGGCCCTGGGCCCTGGGCCTGGGCCCTGGGCCCTGGGCCCTGGGCCCTGGGCCCTGGGCCCTGGGCCCTGGGCCTGGGCCCTGGGCCCTGGGCCCTGGGCCTGGGCCCTGGGCCCTGGGCCCTGGGCCCTGGGCCCTGGGCCCTGGGCCTGGGCCTGGGCCTGGGCCCTGGGCCCTGGGCCTGGGCCCTGGGCCCTGGGCCCTGGGCCCTGGGCCCTGGGCCCTGGGCCTGGGCCCTGGGCCTGGGCCTGGGCCCTGGGCCCTGGGCCCTGGGCCTGGGCCCTGGGCCTGGGCCCTGGGCCCTGGGCCCTGGGCCCTGGGCCCTGGGGCCCTGGGCCTGGGCCCTGGGCCCTGGGCCCTGGGCCCTGGGCCTGGGCCCTGGGCCCTGGGCCCTGGGCCCTGGGCCCTGGGCCCTGGGCCTGGGCCTGGGCCTGGGCCTGGGCCTGGGCCTGGGCCCTGGGCCCTGGGCCCTGGGCCCTGGGCCCTGGGCCCTGGGCCCTGGGCCCTGGGCCCTGGGCCCTGGGCCTGGGCCCTGGGCCCTGGGCCCTGGGCCCTGGGCCCTGGGCCTGGGCCCTGGGCCTGGGCCCTGGGCCTGGGCCCTGGGCCTGGGCCCTGGGCCCTGGGCCCTGGGCCCTGGGCCTGGGCCTGGGCCCTGGGCCCTGGGCCCTGGGCCCTGGGCCTGGGCCCTGGGCCCTGGGCCCTGGGCCTGGGCCCTGGGCCCTGGGCCCTGGGCCCTGGGCCCTGGGCCTGGGCCCTGGGCCCTGGGGCCCTGGGCCCTGGGCCCTGGGCCCTGGGCCCTGGGCCCTGGGCCCTGGGCCCTGGGCCCTGGGCCTGGGCCCTGGGCCTGGGCCCTGGGCCTGGGCCTGGGCCCTGGGCCCTGGGCCCTGGGCCTGGGCCCTGGGCCCTGGGCCTGGGCCCTGGGCCCTGGGCCCTGGGCCCTGGGCCCTGGGCCACTGGGCCCTGGGCCTGGGCCTGGGCCCTGGGCCTGGGCCTGGGCCCTGGGCCCTGGGCCTGGGCCCTGGGCCCTGGGCCTGGGCCCTGGGCCTGGGCCCTGGGCCTGGGCCTGGGCCTGGGCCTGGGCCCTGGGCCTGGGCCTGGGCCCTGGGGCCTGGGCCCTGGGCCTGGGCCCTGGGCCTGGCCCTGGGCCCTGGGCCCTGGGCCCTGGGCCCTGGGGCCTGGGCCCTGGGCCCTGGGCCCTGGGCCTGGGCCCTGGGCCCTGGGCCCTGGGCCCTGGGCCTGGGCCCTGGGGCCTGGGCCCTGGGCCCTGGGGCCCTGGGCCCTGGGCCCTGGGCCCTGGGCCCTGGGCCCTGGGCCTGGGCCCTGGGCCCTGGGCCCTGGGCCTGGGCCCTGGGCCCTGGGCCTGGGCCTGGGCCCTGGGCCCTGGGCCTGGGCCTGGGCCCTGGGCCCTGGGCCTGGGGCCTGGGCCCTGGGCCCTGGGCCTGGGCCCTGGGCCTGGGCCCTGGGCCCTGGGCCCTGGGCCCTGGGCCTGGGCCTGGGCCCTGGGCCCTGGGCCCTGGGCCCTGGGCCTGGGCCCTGGGCCCTGGGCCCTGGGCCCTGGGCCCTGGGCCCTGGGCCTGGGCCCTGGGCCCTGGGCCCTGGGCCTGGGCCTGGGCCCTGGGCCCTGGGCCCTGGGCCTGGGCCCTGGGCCCTGGGCCCTGGGCCCTGGGCCCTGGGGCCTGGGCCCTGGGCCTGGGCCCTGGGCCTGGGCCCTGGGCCTGGGCCCTGGGCCCTGGGCCCTGGGCCCTGGGCCCTGGGCCCTGGGCCCTGGGCCTGGGCCCTGGGCCTGGGCTGGGCCTGGGCCCTGGGCCCTGGGCCCTGGGCCCTGGGCCCTGGGCCCTGGGCCCTGGGCCCTGGGCCCTGGGCCTGGGCCCTGGGCCCTGGGCCTGGGCCTGGGCCCTGGGCCTGGGCCCTGGGCCCTGGGCCCTGGGCCCTGGGCCCTGGGCCTGGGCCCTGGGCCCTGGGCCCTGGGCCCTGGGCCCTGGGCCCTGGGCCCTGGGCCTGGGCCCTGGGCCCTGGGCCCTGGGCCCTGGGCCCTGGGCCCTGGGCCCTGGGCCCTGGGCCTGGGCCCTGGGCCCTGGGGCCCTGGGCCTGGGCCCTGGGCCTGGGCCCTGGGCCTGGGCCTGGGCCCTGGGCCCTGGGCCCTGGGCCCTGGGCCCTGGGCCTGGGCCCTGGGCCCTGGGCCTGGGCCTGGGCCTGGGCCTGGGCCCTGGGCCTGGGCCTGGGCCCTGGGCCTGGGCCTGGGCCCTGGGCCCTGGGCCCTGGGCCCTGGGCCCTGGGCCCTGGGCCTGGGCCTGGGCCTGGGCCTGGGCCCTGGGCCCTGGGCCTGGGCCCTGGGCCCTGGGCCTGGGCCCTGGGCCTGGGCCCTGGGCCCTGGGCCCTGGGCCCTGGGCCTGGGCCCTGGGCCTGGGCCCTGGGCCCTGGGCCCTGGGCCCTGGGCCCTGGGCCCTGGGCCCTGGGCCTGGGCCCTGGGCCTGGGCCCTGGGCCCTGGGCCTGGGCCTGGGCCTGGGCCCTGGGCCCTGGGCCCTGGGCCCTGGGCCCTGGGCCCTGGGCCCTGGGCCCTGGGCCCTGGGCCCTGGGCCCTGGGCCCTGGGCCTGGGCCTGGGCCTGGGCCTGGGCCCTGGGCCCTGGGCCCTGGGCCCTGGGCCTGGGCCCTGGGCCCTGGGCCCTGGGCCTGGGCCTGGGCCCTGGGCCTGGGCCCTGGGCCCTGGGCCCTGGGCCCTGGGCCCTGGGCCTGGGCCCTGGGCCTGGGGCCCTGGGCCCTGGGCCTGGGCTGGGCCTGGGCCCTGGGCCTGGGCCCTGGGCCTGGGCCCTGGGCCCTGGGCCCTGGGCCTGGGCCTGGGCCCTGGGCCACAGGCCCTGGGCCCTGGGCCCTGGGCCCTGGGCCCTGGGCCCTGGGCCCTGGGCCTGGGCCCTGGGCCCTGGGCCCTGGGCCTGGGCCCTGGGCCCTGGGCCCTGGGCCTGGGCCTGGGCCCTGGGCCCTGGGCCTGGGCCTGGGCCCTGGGCCCTGGGCCCTGGGCCTGGGCCCTGGGCCCTGGGCCCTGGGCCCTGGGCCCTGGGCCCTGGGCCCTGGGCCCTGGGCCTGGGCCCTGGGCCCTGGGCCCTGGGCCCTGGGCCCTGGGCCCTGGGCCTGGGCCTGGGCCCTGGGCCCTGGGCCCTGGGCCCTGGGCCCTGGGCCCTGGGCCTGGGCCCTGGGCCCTGGGCCCTGGGCCCTGGGCCTGGGCCCTGGGCCCTGGGCCCTGGGCCCTGGGCCCTGGGCCCTGGGCCTGGGCCCTGGGCCTGGGCCCTGGGCCCTGGGCCCTGGGCCCTGGGCCCTGGGCCTGGGCCCTGGGCCCTGGGCCCTGGGCCCTGGGCCCTGGGCCCTGGGCCCTGGGCCCTGGGCCTGGGCCCTGGGCCCTGGGCCCTGGGCCCTGGGCCTGGGCCCTGGGCCCTGGGCCCTGGGCCCTGGGCCTGGGCCCTGGGCCCTGGGCCCTGGGCCCTGGGCCTGGGCCCTGGGCCCTGGGCCCTGGGCCCTGGGCCCTGGGCCTGGGCCCTGGGCCCTGGGCCCTGGGCCTGGGCCTGGGCCCTGGGCCCTGGGCCCTGGGCCTGGGCCCTGGGCCCTGGGCCCTGGGCCCTGGGCCCTGGGCCTGGGCCTGGGGCCCTGGGCCCTGGGCCCTGGGCCTGGGCCCTGGGCCCTGGGCCCTGGGCCCTGGGCCCTGGGCCCTGGGCCCTGGGCCTGGGCCCTGGGCCCTGGGCCCTGGGCCCTGGGCCTGGGCCTGGGCCCTGGGCCCTGGGCCTGGGCCTGGGCCCTGGGCCCTGGGCCTGGGCCCTGGGCCCTGGGGCCCTGGGCCTGGGCCCTGGGCCCTGGGCCTGGGCCCTGGGCCCTGGGCCTGGGCCCTGGGGGCCCTGGGCCTGGGCCCTGGGCCTGGGCCCTGGGCCTGGGCCCTGGGCCCTGGGCCCTGGGCCCTGGGCCCTGGCCCTGGGCCCTGGGCCCTGGGCCCTGGGCCCTGGGCCTGGGCCTGGGCCCTGGGCCCTGGGCCCTGGGCCCTGGGCCCTGGGCCCTGGGCCCTGGGCCTGGGCCCTGGGCCTGGGCCTGGGCCCTGGGCCCTGGGCCCTGGGCCTGGGCCTGGGCCCTGGGCCTGGGCCCTGGGCCCTGGGCCCTGGGCCCTGGGCCCTGGGCCTGGGCCCTGGGCCCTGGGCCCTGGGCCTGGGCCCTGGGCCTGGGCCCTGGGCCCTGGGCCCTGGGCCTGGGCCTGGGCCCTGGGCCCTGGGCCTGGGCCCTGGGCCCTGGGCCCTGGGCCCTGGGCCCTGGGCCTGGGCCTGGGCCTGGGCCCTGGGCCCTGGGCCCTGGGCCCTGGGCCCTGGGCCTGGGCCTGGGCCCTGGGCCCTGGGCCTGGGCCCTGGGCCTGGGCCCTGGGCCTGGGCCTGGGCCTGGGCCCTGGGCCCTGGGCCCTGGGCCCTGGGCCCTGGGCCCTGGGCCCTGGGCCTGGGCCCTGGGCCCTGGGCCCTGGGCCCTGGGCCTGGGCCCTGGGCCCTGGGCCCTGGGCCCTGGGCCTGGAGGCCCTGGGCCTGGGCCCTGGGCCCTGGGCCCTGGGCCCTGGGCCCTGGGCCCTGGGCCCTGGGCCTGGGCCTGGGCCCTGGGCCCTGGGCCCTGGGCCCTGGGCCTGGGGCCTGGGCCCTGGGCCCTGGGCCCTGGGCCCTGGGCCTGGGAGGCCCTGGGCCCTGGGCCCTGGGCCCTGGGCCTGGGCCCTGGGCCTGGGCCTGGGCCCTGGGCCCTGGGCCCTGGGCCCTGGGCCCTGGGCCCTGGGCCCTGGGCCTGGGCCCTGGGCCCTGGGCCCTGGGCCTGGGCCCTGGGCCCTGGGCCCTGGGCCTGGGCCCTGGGCCCTGGGCCCTGGGCCCTGGGCCTGGGGCCCTGGGCCTGGGCCTGGGCCCTGGGCCCTGGGCCCTGGGCCTGGGCCCTGGGCCCTGGGCCTGGGCCTGGGGCCCTGGGCCCTGGGCCCTGGGCCCTGGGGCCCTGGGCCCTGGGCCCTGGGCCCTGGGCCCTGGGCCCTGGGCCCTGGGCCCTGGGCCTGGGCCCTGGGCCTGGGCCTGGGCCCTGGGCCCTGGGGCCCTGGGCCTGGGCCCTGGGCCTGGGCCCTGGGCCTGGGCCCTGGGCCCTGGGCCCTGGGCCTGGGCCCTGGGCCCTGGGCCCTGGGCCCTGGGCCTGGGCCCTGGGCCTGGGCCCTGGGCCCTGGGCCCTGGGGCCCTGGGCCCTGGGCCCTGGGCCTGGGCCCTGGGGCCTGGGCCCTGGGCCTGGGCCCTGGGCCCTGGGCCTGGGCCCTGGGCCCTGGGCCTGGGCCCTGGGCCCTGGGCCCTGGGCCCTGGGCCTGGGCCTGGGCCCTGGGCCTGGGCCCTGGGCCCTGGGCCCTGGGCCCTGGGCCTGGGCCTGGGCCCTGGGCCCTGGGCCCTGGGCCCTGGGCCCTGGGCCCTGGGCCCTGGGCCCTGGGCCTGGGCCTGGGCCCTGGGCCTGGGCCCTGGGCCTGGGCCCTGGGCCTGGGCCTGGGCCCTGGGCCTGGGCCTGGGCCCTGGGCCTGGGGCCTGGGCCCTGGCCTGGGCCTGGGCCCTGGGCCCTGGGCCCTGGGCCCTGGGCCCTGGGCCCTGGGCCCTGGGCCCTGGGCCTGGGCCCTGGGCCCTGGGCCTGGGGCCCTGGGCCTGGGCCTGGGCCTGGGCCCTGGGCCCTGGGCCTGGGCCCTGGGCCCTGGGCCTGGGCCCTGGGCCCTGGGCCCTGGGCCTGGGCCCTGGGCCTGGGCCCTGGGCCCTGGGCCTGGGCCCTGGGCCCTGGGCCTGGGCCTGGGCCTGGGGCCCTGGGCCCTGGGCCTGGGCCTGGGCCTGGGCCTGGGCCCTGGGCCTGGGCCTGGGCCCTGGGCCCTGGGCCTGGGCCCTGGGCCCTGGGCCCCTGGGCCTGGGCCTGGGCCCTGGGCCCTGGGCCCTGGGCCCTGGGCCTGGGCCCTGGGCCTGGGCCTGGGCCTGGGCCCTGGGCCCTGGGCCTGGGCCTGGGCCCTGGGCCTGGGCCTGGGCCTGGGCCTGGGCCCTGGGCCCTGGGCCCTGGGCCTGGGCCCTGGGCCTGGGCCCTGGGCCCTGGGCCCTGGGCCCTGGGCCTGGGCCCTGGGCCCTGGGCCCTGGGCCTGGGCCTGGGCCCTGGGCCCTGGGCCCTGGGCCCTGGGCCCTGGGCCTGGGCCCTGGGCCCTGGGCCCTGGGCCCTGGGCCTGGGCCTGGGCCCTGGGCCCTGGGCCCTGGGCCTGGGCCTGGGCCCTGGGCCCTGGGCCTGGGCCCTGGGCCCTGGGCCTGGGCCCTGGGCCCTGGGCCTGGGCCTGGGCCCTGGGCCCTGGGCCCTGGGCCTGGGCCCTGGGCCCTGGGCCCTGGGCCTGGGCCCTGGGCCTGGGCCTGGGCCCTGGGCCCTGGGCCCTGGGCCCTGGGCCCTGGGCCCTGGGCCTGGGCCTGGGCCCTGGGCCTGGGCCCTGGGCCCTGGGCCTGGGCCCTGGGCCCTGGGCCTGGGCCTGGGCCCTGGGCCTGGGCCTGGGCCCTGGGCCTGGGCCTGGGCCCTGGGCCTGGGCCTGGGCCCTGGGCCTGGGCCCTGGGCCTGGGCCCTGGGCCCTGGGCCCTGGGCCCTGGGCCTGGGCCCTGGGCCCTGGGCCCTGGGCCCTGGGCCCTGGGCCTGGGCCCTGGGCCTGGGCCTGGGCCTGGGCCCTGGGCCTGGGCCCTGGGCCCTGGGCCCTGGGCCCTGGGCCTGGGCCCTGGGCCCTGGGCCTGGGCCCTGGGCCTGGGCCTGGGCCCTGGGCCCTGGGCCCTGGGCCCTGGGCCCTGGGCCTGGGCCTGGGCCTGGGCCTGGGCCCTGGGCCTGGGCCCTGGGCCCTGGGCCCTGGGCCTGGGCCCTGGGCCCTGGGCCCTGGGCCCTGGGCCCTGGGCCCTGGGCCCTGGGCCCTGGGCCCTGGGCCCTGGGCCTGGGCCTGGGCCCTGGGCCCTGGGCCTGGGCCTGGGCCCTGGGCCCTGGGCCCTGGGCCTGGGCCTGGGCCCTGGGCCCTGGGCCCTGGGCCTGGGCCCTGGGCCCTGGGCCTGGGCCCTGGGCCCTGGGCCCTGGGCCCTGGGCCCTGGGCCCTGGGCCTGGGCCCTGGGCCCTGGGCCTGGGCCTGGGCCCTGGGCCTGGGCCTGGGCCCTGGGCCCTGGGCCCTGGGCCCTGGGCCCTGGGCCCTGGGCCCTGGGCCTGGGCCTGGGCCCTGGGCCCTGGGCCTGGGCCCTGGGCCCTGGGCCTGGGCCCTGGGCCCTGGGCCCTGGGCCCTGGGCCCTGGGCCCTGGGCCTGGGCCCTGGGCCCTGGGCCTGGGCCCTGGGCCCTGGGCCTGGGCCCTGGGCCTGGGCCTGGGCCCTGGGCCCTGGGCCCTGGGCCTGGGCCCTGGGCCTGGGCCCTGGGCCCTGGGCCCTGGGCCTGGGCCTGGGCCCTGGGCCTGGGCCCTGGGCCCTGGGCCTGGGCCCTGGGCCCTGGGCCCTGGGCCTGGGCCTGGGCCTGGGCCCTGGGCCTGGGCCCTGGGCCTGGGCCTGGGCCCTGGGCCCTGGGCCTGGGCCCTGGGCCCTGGGCCTGGGCCCTGGGCCCTGGGCCCTGGGCCTGGGCCTGGGCCCTGGGCCCTGGGCCCTGGGCCCTGGGCCCTGGGCCTGGGCCCTGGGCCCTGGGCCCTGGGCCCTGGGCCCTGGGCCTGGGCCTGGGCCTGGGCCCTGGGCCCTGGGCCTGGGCCCTGGGCCCTGGGCCCTGGGCCCTGGGCCTGGGCCCTGGGCCTGGGCCCTGGGCCCTGGGCCCTGGGCCCTGGGGCCCTGGGCCCTGGGCCTGGGCCCTGGGCCCTGGGCCTGGGCCTGGGCCTGGGCCCTGGGGCCTGGGCCCTGGGCCTGGGCCCTGGGCCCTGGGCCCTGGGCCTGGGCCTGGGCCTGGGCCCTGGGCCCTGGGCCCTGGGCCCTGGGCCCTGGGCCTGGGCCCTGGGCCCTGGGCCCTGGGCCCTGGGCCCTGGGCCTGGGCCTGGGCCCTGGGCCCTGGGCCTGGGCCCTGGGCCCTGGGCCCTGGGCCTGGGCCTGGGCCCTGGGCCTGGGCCCTGGGCCTGGGCCTGGGCCCTGGGCCCTGGGCCCTGGGCCTGGGCCCTGGGCCCTGGGCCCTGGGCCCTGGGCCCTGGGCCCTGGGGCCCTGGGCCTGGGCCTGGGCCCTGGGCCCTGGGCCCTGGGCCTGGGCCACTGGGCCCTGGCCCTGGGCCTGGGCCCTGGGCCCTGGGCCCTGGGCCTGGGCCCTGGGCCCTGGGCCTGGCCCTGGGCCCTGGGCCCTGGGCCTGGGCTGGGCCTGGGCCCTGGGCCCTGGGCCCTGGGCCCCCCTGGGCCCTGGGCCCAGGCCCTGGGCCCAGGACCCGGGCCGGGCCGGACCCGACCCCGGACCCCGGGCCCAGGACCCCGGGCCCCCGGACCCAGACGGACCCCGGGCAGACCCGGGCCCGGGACCCCAGACCCGGACCCCAGACCCCACAACCCCAGGACCCCGGCACCCAGGGCCCGGACCCCAGGCCAGGCCCCAGACCCGGGCCGAACCCCCAGACCCCAGACCCAGACCCCAAGACCCCCCGGACCCCGACAGCCCCAGAACCCCAGACGGCAGGACCCCAACCAGCCCCAGACCCCCAGCCCCAACCCCAGCCCCCAGGCGCCCCCAGGAGCCCAGCCCCAGAGCCCACAGAGGCCCCAGGGCCCAGAGAGCCCACAGGGCCCAGAGGGCCCAGGGCCAGGGCCCAGAGCCCCAAGAGCCCAGAGCCCCAGCCCAGAACCAGAACCAGAACCCGGGACCAGGACCAGAACCCGGGCAGAGCCGGTTTTTAATTTTTTTAAAATTATTTAAAATATACAAAATATATACATTAAAAATTGAAAAAAATAGCAAAAAAGGTGAAAAAATGTTTTTAAAAAAACTATGATATTTTGATATAAAAATATAATGAGAAAAAAATGTAAAACATTGAAAACTATAAAATTCATAATAAAATCTAAATTGTATAATTAAATATATATTTAAAAATATGAAAAAATGAAAAAAAAAAAACTATAATTTATGTATAGAAATTCTAAAACTATAAAATTCATAATAAAATCTAAATTGTATATTGTATTATATATATTTCAAAATATAAAAAAAATGAAAAAAAAAAAATAAAACAAACCTATGCTTTTATGTATAGAAATTAGAAATAGAATAAGAAAATGTAAAAAAATTTGAAAACTATGATATATGATAATCATAGATTCATATTTCATACTATATATCACAGACTCATGGTATCATGGATTCATAGTTGTTCATAATATTATGGTTTTCATTTTTAAAAAAAAAATAAATAAAATGTAATTTAAAAATTATCAAAAAAAATGTAATTTAATGATATTATGATATATAGAAATAAAATGCAAAAATGGAAAAACTAAACCCTAAAAAAAAAACTATGACATTTTGATATAAAAATATAATTAGAAAAAAATGGCCCAACCATGATTAAATTTTGGCAGACAGGTTTATTTTTTTTTTAATTTTTTTTAAAATTAGTTAAAATATACAAAATATATACATTAAAAATTGAAAAAAAATGGCAAAAAAGGGTGAAAAAATGTTTAAAAAACTATGATATTTTGACATAAAAATATAATGAGAGAAAAAATGTAAAACATTGAAAACTATAAAATTTATAATAAAATCTAAATTGTATAATTAAATATATATTTAAAAATATGAAAAAAAAAACCAATGCTTTTATGTATAGAAATTTGAAAACTATAAAATTCATAATAAAATCTAAATTGTATATTGTATAATATATATTTAAAAATATAAAAAAATGAAAAAAAAAAATAAAACAAACCTATGCTTTTATGTATAGAAATTAGAAATAGAATAAGAAAATGTAAAAAAAATTTGAAAACTATGATATATGATAATCATAGATTCATATTTCATACTATATATCATAGACTCATGGTATCATAGATTCATAGTTGTTCATAATATTATGGTTTTCATTTTAAAAAATAAAATAAAATGTAATTTGAAAATTATCAAAAAAAATGTAATTTAATGATATTATGATCTATAGAAATAGAATGCAAAAATGGAAAGAAAAATGTAAAAAAAAAACTATGACATTTTGATATAAAAATATAATGACAAAAAAATGGCCTAACTCGCCGGTTAACCGGTTGGCCCGACGGTTTTTTTTTAAATTTTTTAATATTATTTAAAATATACAAAATATATACATTAAAAATTGAAAAAGAAAAAAGCAAAAAAGGTGAAACAAATGTTTAAAAAAAAACTATGATATTTTGATATAAAAAAATAATGAGAAAAAAATGTAAAACATTGAAAACTATAAAATTCATAATAAAATCTAAATTGTATAATTAAATATATATTTAAAAATATGAAAAAATGAAAAAAAAAATAAAAAAATAAAAAAACCCTATGCTTTTATGTATAGAAATTTGAAAACTATAAAATTCATAATAAAATCTAAATTGTATATTGTATACTATATATTTAAAAATATAAAAAAATGAAAAAAACAAAAAAAAAACCTATGCTTTTATGTATAGAAATTAGAAATAGAATAAGAAGATGTAAAAAAAATTTGAAAACTATGATATATGATAATCATAGATTCATATTTCATACTATATATCATAGACTCATGGTCTCATAGATTCATAGTTGTTCATAATATTATGGTTTTCATTTTTTAAAAAAAATAAAATGTAATTTGAAAATTATCAAAAAAAATGTAATTTAATGATATTATGATATATAGAAATAGAATGCAAAAATGGAAAAAAAAATGTAAAAAAAAAACTATAACATTTTGATATAAAATATAATGAGAAAAAAATGGCCCAACCCGCCGGTTAACCGGCCGGCCCGCCGGTTTTTATTTTTTTTTAATTTTTTAAAAATTATTTAAAATATACAAAATATATACATTAAAAATTGAAAAAAAAATAGCAAAAAAGGTGAAAAAAATGTTTAAAAAAACTATGATATTTTGATATAAAAATATAATGAGAAAAAAATGTAAAACATTGAAAACTATAAAATTCATAATAAAATCAAAATTGTATAATTAAATATATATTTAAAAATATTAAAAAATGAAGGAAAAAAAAACCCTATGCTTTTATGTATAGAAATTTGAAAACTATAAAATTCATAATAAAATCTAAATTGTATAATTATATATATATATTTAAAAATATGAAAAAAAAAACCTATTCTTTTATGTATAGAAATTTGAAAACTATAACCCAGTTTGGAAAAGAAGGGAAATTGGTAAGAAGAACATTGTGGACTTTTTTTTGGAGATTGTAACATACTTTTTTATGAATCAGGACTCATCTGAGCAGTGAATTCTTTTTAGATTCTCAAAATTGAAAGAAGGAAAATTGGTAAGAAGAACATTGTGGACTTTTTTTTGGAGATTGTAACATATTTTTTTTTTATGAGATGGGGACTCATCTGAGCAGTGAATTCTTGTTTCATTCTCAAAGGTGGGAATAGGTAAAGCGCCAAACTTCTCTCCCAATTTGGAAAAGAAGGGAACTTGGTATGAAGAACTTTGTGGACTTTTTTTTGGGAGATTGTAACATTTTTTTTTTTTTATGAATCAGACTCATAAGAGCATTTGAATTCTTGTTTTATTCTCCAAAATTGGGAATAGGTATGTTTCGATCTTGCCTTTTTTCCTTCTAATCCCTTTTGGAAGAATAGTGAATTGGGAAGGAAAGAAGAGATTTATTTTAATTTTTGTATTAATGAACTATTTATGATGAGATTCAATTTTTTTTTTATTCTTATGCTTGAGACTCCTACTGCTACATTGCAGTACCTTTTTGGGTGTGATCTACTAAGTTACTTCTTTATTCTTAGTAATTGGGGCCAGTAAATTTTTCTTCCCTTTCTTATTATTCATAATTTTTTTCCACATAATGCATGTTATTTAAGTGTTTTTCCTTTTTAAATATTATCTTAGATGATCTTATTAAAGATGAGATTCAATTTTTAATAAACAATATCCCCCTTATATAAAATTATTTAATTTAAACTTTAAATAATAAAATATTGGGAATAAGCATTTTTCCTTAGGATTGAGACTCATCTGAGCAGTGAATTACTGATTTATTCTCAAATATTGGGAATTGATCTTGCCTTTTTTTTCCTAAACCCATTGGGAAAAACAATAAATTGGGAAAGAAAAGGAGTGATTTTTTTTTTGTATTAATGAACTATTTATGAGATATTTTTGTTTTTAATGCTTCAGACTCCTCTGCTACATTTTGAGTACCTTTTGGATGCAATCCACTAAGTTACTTCTTTAAATTTTCTTTCTTTTTTATTATACATAATTTTTTTTTCCCATAATGCATGTTATTTAACTATTTTTCCTTTTTAAATATTCTCTCGGATGGTCTTATTAAAGATAAGATTCATTTTTTAATAAATAATATCCCCTTGTATAAAATTATTTAATTTAAACTTTAAATAATAAAATTAAAGATGAGTTTCAAAAGTTGCCTCAAATATGATATATGATGGGAGCAGCCTCACGTTGGACAACACCTTTGGAACCACGCCTCATCTTGGGACTAACTCCACGTCCCTAATAAGAAAAAACTAGAATATATATATAAAAAATATTTATATATACAAAAAAGCGAGATTAGGTTATTTATCCATTAAATAAATTTTTTTTTTATTTTTGTATGTAATCTCTGGTGGTATTATTAAGAGATACGATTCATTTTTAAATTAACAGTAACCATCGTTAAACAACAATTATTTAATTTAAAAATTGATTAATAACATCTATCTTTATATTTAAAATATTGGCTCAAATATGACAAAGAATAGAATTTATCATTTTTGAAATATTGGAAATAATAATTTTTTTTATTTTGTTCATCGAAAATATTTCTTAGAATTATTAAGAATTTTGGAAAATTCGTCTAAAAATCAAATCTAAATAAAAAACAAACTTGCCTACTACATGCATATATATTTTTTTCCAAAAATCATTCTTAAAATCATTAAAAAGTTTAAAAATTTTGTTTAAAAAACAAATCGAACTAAAAATTAATATTTGGAATGAATAATTTTACATCTAAAAAATAAGAATTAAGATTTATAATACTTAATGCCTTTGGAAAATCTAATGAAAACGAAAAAAATAACAAATATTAAATTTCCATAAAACAAATTAAATTTGTATTATAAAAAATCTCACAATGAAAATATCAAAATCCTCTTAAAAACAATAAAAAGATTCTTTAATTAATAAATTTCATAACTTTAAAAAATACCATCTCAATAATTGATCTAAAAAATTATTATTTAATACCATAAAATGTAAATATTTACTATTCATTCGAGCTAATTCTTAAAATCATTATTCTTTTTGAAACATTTGATAGGAAAAAAAAATAATACTTAAAAGATTTATTTTCTAATCGAAATATTAATACTTAAAATTTAGAATATCTAATCCCTTTATAAAACCACTATTATTTCAAACGAATTAGAAGCATAATTCGTATTTAAACATGTTAGAAAATCACCACTATTTTTTAAGATATTGGTGATTTAAGATATTTACGATATTTCTTAGAAATAGTGGTGATTTAAGAAAAATAGTGGTGATTTAAGATATTTCTTAGAAATAGAGTAGAACTTTTTGCTTTTGGTATGGCATATTGTTCTACATTTACTTTATACCATAATGCTTCTCTATCAGGGTATAATGTTGGTAATTTACGATAGTATTTTATTATAGCTTGCCCTAAATTTTCCATTCTAGTCGGAATACCAATTTTTTTCATCACCATATTCTTCATTATCAGGATTATAATCTTCTTCTATACAAACTATACTTCTTACTTCTTCGCAAATAAAACTTATTTCTAATCGTATTGTTTCTTCGTCTCTTTCACTAAAAGAGTAATCGTTTTAAGCGTATATATTTGTATATTTCTTCGATATTTATGCTAGAGATAAAATTTTCAAAGACTAATTTTCCTATTGAAAAAAGTAGGTAAGCAAGAATGTATTCATAATATTTTTTTTACTAATTCTTGAAACGAATCATTTTTAGAAACAAATTCTTCCCATTCGAAATTCATACAATTTCCAATGTTTGATTATAGATTTTCTAAAAATTACTTTTGAAGTTCTTCAATGGTTTTTAAAGTCATTTTTAAGAGTTTTTACCAAATTTATTATTTTACTTTTTTCAACTGTTACTACGGTAACATTTTTATTCCTTGATATGTTTTCTTTCAATTTAAAATATTTATGTCAAACATTAGCTAAAAAAAAAATTTATTGTTTTCTTTTTAATATTTACTGTGGTACGGTAAAAATGATTTTACAGTAAAAACTTGTGCAGTAAAAATTTTCGAATTCCTTGGCTCTTCCTTTTCCCTCATTCCCCAATGCTCTGATACCATTTCTAAGGTCCCGATGGGATCGGGTAAACCCTAAACAAACCCCAAACACCCAAAATACAATCAAATCTAAAGATATCTACAATGAAATATATATAAAAAAAATTTAGACAACTCTATACAAGATACAATAAAAATCACGCAGAATGATCCATAACAACAATAACATCGAAACAATACAAATATCTCAAAATAAAATGAGGTACGCAGACCTCAAAGAAAATACAACAGATCCGAGTCAGCTACTTGGTATGTCTCCCTCTAAATCCAAAATTTGTACTCTTAATGATGCTTTGAGAAAATATCAATCAAATTAATGAATTAAAACCCTGAACACATAAACCACCAATAACCACAACCCCCAAGCCCTAACCACTAAACTCAAACCATACAACTAGACTCTAAACCCCACTGACCTCTAACCCCGATCCCCTGACCCTTGTGACTGTGATGTGGCGACCAGTCTTGAATGGACTTCGAATTGAAACCATTAGATGCGGCCTTGGCGGTTCACCACATGATCAAAAAAGTTAAGAATAGAGGGTTTAAGTCTTAGGATTTAGACTAGACCCCCAAATACCAAAACCCTAACCCTGACCCCAAAACACCAAACCCTCCAACTAGGCTCTAAACCCCAACCTCCCAGGCCCCAATCCCCCGATCCTTATGATTTGGCGACCTAGTGCGAGTGCACTTTCGGGTGAAACCATTAGATGCGGCGCCAAGGCGGTTCACCACATGATCAAAAGTTGAGAATAGGGTTTAAGGCTTAAGATTTAGACTAGACCCCGGATACCAAAACCACGACCACGACCCCAAAACACAGCCACTCCAACTGGGCTCTACAAGCCCCGACCTCAACCCCTGACCCCGATCCTTATGACACGTGATGTGGCGACCTGATGCGAGTGGACTCGAATTGAAACCATTAGATGCGGCCTTGGAGAGTTCACCACATGATCAAAAAGTTGGGAATAAAGGGTTTAAGGTTTAGGGGTTTAGAATAGACAGATCCCAAAACCACGACCACGACCCCGACCCCAAACACCAAACCCTTCAACTAGGCTCTAAACCCCTGACCTCACAACCCCTGACCCTTTGTGACTGTGATGTGGCGACCTAGTGCGAGTGGACTCGAATTGAAACCATTAAATGCGGCCTTGGCCCGGTTCACCACATGATCAAAAAGTTGGGAATAAAGGGATTTAAGGTTTAGGGTTTAGAATAGACGGATCCCAAAACCACGACCACGACCGAAACGCAAACCCTCCAACTAGGCTCTAAACCCCAACCTCCCAACCCCAGGCCCTGACCCTTTGGGGCACGTGATGTGGCGACCGGTCTGCAGTGGACTGGTCCGAAACCGATACCGATGCGGCGCCAAAGGCGGTTCACCACATCATCAAAAAGTTGGGAATAAAGAGTTTAAGGTTTAGGATTTAGAATAGACCCCGGATCCCAAAACCACGACCACGACCACGAAACACGCAAACCCTCCAGCTAGGCTCCTAAACCCCTGACCTCCCCAGGCCCCTGACCCCTTTGTGACTGTGATGCTGTGGCGACCGGTCGCGAGTGGGCTCAGTGAAACCATTGCGATGCGGCGCCAGGCGGTTCACCACATGATCAAAAAAGTTAAGAATAGAGGGTTTAAGTCTTAGGATTTAGACTAGACCCCCAAATACCAAAACCCTGACCCTGACCCCAAAACACCAAACCCTCCAACTAGGCTCTAAACCCCAACCTCTAACCCCCGACCCCCAATCCTTATGACCTGTGATGTGACGACCTAGTGCGAGTGGACTCAAATTCGAAACCATTAAATGCGGCCAGGCCGAAGCGGTTCACCACATGATCAAAAAAGTTGGGAATAAAGGGTTTGACGTTTAGGGTTTAAAATAGACCCCCAGATCCCAAAACCCTGACCCTGACCCCAAAACACCAAACCCTACAAAGTGGTATCAAAGCATTTCCAACAAAACGATATCAAAGCATGTAGCGCTATTTATGGCGTCGCGATCAAGAAATATGTCAGCGTTCATGCGCCCGAAACGCAAAAATATAACAGAGTATATAACCACTAAATCAACTAAATAAAAGAACATAAAAATAATAGTGAAAATTCTATAGCTCCATAATTTACCCCTATAATGAATATGAAAGAAGGGTCTTTGAGCACACAACATAATACATCTGTCCGAGGGGTTAGGGCATTGACAATAAGATTGCGTATTAGAGATTAGTGATTTGCTTGTTTTCTCCCGCCATAGGTTGTGTCCTTTCAAGGTTAAGCTCTGAAGCCTTATTGATCATAGTTGAGGAAGAGAGTCCATGGCCATAATGAATAATATGGGGGTAAAGGGATCTCCCTTGTCATAGTCTCCTTATCAAGAATGCGGATTTTGGCGTTTGTAAGATTGCTCGGATCTAACTCCTCCATCGCTTGAGACCAAAGCCTCTTGTTTCAAGAATCTCTATGATGAATTCTCGAGTCTATGTGTTCTTCTTTATCAAGATTCCTCTTTTCCTTGTCAATCCATGTATTATTTCTCGCCTTTTATAAAGGATTAGTGCGCGGCTCATCTACCGGTTGTGTGATGCTCTTTTGTAAGCGGTTTTGCTAGTACTTTGGATTTATGATATTGGTGGCGGTTGAGTAGACTTATGGTAGAAAGTCCTAATTAAAGGTCGTCGAGCTCGATTTTGATACTAGTGGGATATGCACTTTCGGTTGATTTTTCCATATTTGTGTTCCCTTGGCGGAGCTTATGAAAAGTTCTCTTAAATGAAGCTTCATCCTTCTTGACAAAAGTCATGAGGAAACCATTAGGGACCGATGCATTTTTGGGTTCATTTTTGTATTGCTTGCGAGAGCATTTGCTTGGTAAAAGGCTCCTCGAGCAACCAGAGGTCAATATGGTCCAATTCCTTTAATCTCTCCGAAGTTCCTCTTTCCTTTTGCCTTTGATGGCTTAGGTGTTCCAGATATCATTTTCTTAGTCTTCCCTTAACTAGGGTTAGCTTCTTTGCCCATTTGAAGCTCGCTTTCCCCATGGTATCGACTTTGTGCCCACCGTTTCCTTGATCATTGTCCACAGGCATACATCGTCATTCCCCGACTTATTTGAATCGAAGGGTATTTCCTCGACTCTTAATGGTCACTTACTAGGGTAATAATAGGTGTGTATGAATTGCGATCAAGCGTCGCGGTAGCTTTTCCTTTGCCATATTCGAAAGATCGAGGCCATTCAGGATCTGATGTAGGAATCTGTCCAAACAAATCATGGTGGGTGTCTCATCCAGATGGTCCAAATGTACTTTTCGACATTGTTACAATGGGGCCATATAGTTCTGATTCCTCGATCAGGTTGGTTAAAGCCTTCTGATTTTGCATATTCAGTTCCTACGTTCTGTCACATATGCTTCTTGTGATATTAAAATCTCCCCCAATTAGTCACGAACCCCTCCAGCGTCTTCGTATTGCTTTTAATTCCTCCCAAAAGGTTTGCATTTGTGTTCTATCGCAAGGTCCATACACTGTTGTGATCATCCATTGGGTGCGATCGTCCCTTTTTTCGAGCACTGTCGTTATTGAGTAGGAGTCCACATAACTTGGTGGGTAGTTAGAAGGTATGGTTTAGCTTTTGATTATCTCTAGGGTTATATTGAGTTGGTGGGTGGTTAGAAGGTCTGGTTTAGCTTTTGATTCCATTAAAATTGTTGGGCTACATTGGGATCCTTGAGTACAATATTGTTTAGATGACCCAATTAGTCTTTCCTTCTATGTGCCTGCTTGTCTCTTGTTGGGGTGGGCACGCTGCTTTGGGTTTAATTTGGGTTGTTGGAAGCGAGTTAGGCAGTTTCCACAAGTCTTGGCGTGGAAGTGTGAATTGACCGCGTTGGGCACAGGCGGGGCTTGGGGCCAGTAACCACATCGACCGTCTACGTGTATCCTTGTGGATCACGCCCCACACCGACTCTCACGGCTGACAAACTCGCGGTAGCTAGTTAGGCAGCGAGATTTGGATGAGGGTCCCGGTTTATGCAGGTCCGGCTAAAGCTTCCTTCACCTCTGGTTGGCCAGGTTCGGCGTTAGAGGCTCTCTCTGTCAGCCGTCAAGCGAAGAAAGAACTTCGTCGATCACTAGGTGCGAGTCTTTTAGATTCTTCATCTCTCTCCCGGTCTTAAGCTCACGAGATCCACACTTGCGTCCCCATGATCCATTTGTTGAGGCCATCCTTGAAACTACCCTACAACACCTCTGTCTACCTCCGTTATCTTCTCTTGGTTGCCGGTACTTCCCGAGGATTGCGGCAGCTTGCTTGGACCCGGTCCTTGAGGGGATTTTCACGGTGGTTCCGCGAGTGCGATCCCAGTCGATCTTCTTCCATTAGGGCTTTGCCTTTGTCCCCTTTGACACTTTCGGGGTTGCATTGTAACCCTAATGAGGTTTTGAGCTTGTGTTTGTCCATTTTCCATCTTTGTAGGGTTCCTTCCTGTCCACATTCATGTTCGGCCACTTCCATTTCAATCCACAATCTCCACCAACATTTCTTTTTATTTTCCTAAGTGCCCACCATGCACTGTCCGCCGCGTCCTTCCTTTGTGATCGCAGGTGAATTTCTTCATCCTCTACTTGTCGGTAGATATGGTGATGTGGGGTCGTCTCTTCCTCCTGTTCTGCAGACCAACGGTGTTCTTAGGGGAGGGAGGTTGGATTGTCTTCCCTCTTTCCCATCTGTTTGTTCTTCCTTGTTGTCTCGTCGTTCGGTTATTTCTTTCCTTTCTCTTCATTTCTACATTACGTCTTGTGCGACTTGTTCCTTTGTGTCCTATCTCTCCCACATCTATGACAGTGCATACGCCGCGCCATTCATCGACTTTGTGTCCCTGGCCGGATGCTTGACCACATCATGATCATCCACTGAGAGGCGTTAGATGAGTGGTGGAGATCAACACCTGCAATTTGTGGGGCTTAGTGGGTGCTATAAGCCACCAACTTGTATCGTCCCCATACGGTGAATGACCTCTGTACACTCCTTCTCGACCGCCCTCGCGATATGGGTAATGTGTGCGTTGTCTTCTCCGAGGCTCAATGTATAACGGCGTCTTTGTACGCATTAAGCCCATCTATCTGTCCCTTTGAGCGCATGTTGCATCCGATACACCTCCACGGTTCCTTGGAAGCGGCCTTGTAAGTCTTCCTTGGGATGCGGCGGTGGTCCCCTTCCACGTTCCATGCGATTCCTCTCCATCGTTTGCCTACGTTCTTGAGGGCTCTACGCACCTGCTTTCCGTCCCTGCGGATTTGACTCCATACATATATGTGATATTAATTTAGACTACAAAATTAAGTATCACAAATCCAATGTTCATACTAATGAGATTTATTTTATTCTACATACATATGATATCTACAAGATAGCATATTACTGTCACTAAAATAAACATTTAACTGTTAAAGCTTTCCCATATAAGAAAAATCTGCAAGTTCATACTAACCTGCAGTTCTTTGTTGGTAAAATAATAATAGAGTGCGCCTTATTTGTTGTTGCCCAGCTAAAGACTTTGGTAAGCTAAAGCTGCAACTGAAAATAGAAAGATAGGATTACATTCACAAGAAAATATTTTAATAAATTAACATAGCTATCAAAAAAATACAGCTGGCATTTTTCCAAATATATATATATATATATATATATATATATATATATATATAGACAAAGAGGAACACTGTGAAGTAAATAAAAGCAAGAAAAAAGGTAAATAAGAATAAGTCCCTTGTAGGATGATTGCTCAGTCTGCGGTATGGTTCTATATATGTATGTCGTATAACAGTAATTTACCTAAAAGGGTTCATCTAGAACATATGCAGATGAAAAGAAAAACAATAACCAGAAAAGTGGGCCTGAACACTCTACAATTATAAATTGGCTGAATCTTATCATGACAACTAAGGTCAAGCTTGGCTAGGTAAACAGGTTTGGAGCTCCTTCCCTGTTTGGGAAAAAATAAACATCAATTAAGGATGGGTTGGCCGAGTATAAGCTAAACCCTAATAACAAACTGGCGGAAATTTACACAGCACAAAACTTTATTACCAAACCTCAGTGACCTGTATTACAATAATAAATACAAGCTTGGTAAACCAATCCACATCAAGGTTTCATCTAGATTTTAAAAATATCTTTTTGACAGAACTAGTTTTATTCTTGTTCATCAAGAAGCCTCAATCTGGGAAATCCAGAATCAGCTGGATATAAATTTGTTTTAAATTTGTAATGGCAATAAATGACATACACAAAGTACTAACCTGTTTTCCAGTCCACAATGGTTTTGGTTTTAAAATAGCAGGAGGGACAGGCTGAATCTCATTACTTGAGCATAATATGGAAACCTTTTACCCAAATTTACTGACTTGAGAACTGGGAGCAACACTGGAAACACAGCAAGAATATAGCAGCTGATTGTATTCATCCACCCAGTAAGAAATGTTTCTTTCTTTGTTAAAAGTACAGCACTGATGATAGGGTCCTAAAAATGCATATAGATCAAAAAATTAAAATTGGCAAATGAATATTAAAGCTACAAAGCTCAAACATTTAGAACACAAATCTCAAAAACATAATAAACATATAAAACTGATAACTTGATGTTCCTAACCTGAATCAGACCCTGATGGGGTCACCACTAAATAGGAACAATGTACTGTTTGTTAGCATCCACAATACTGAATGCCTCTGCCATTGAGACCTCATCTTGAGGAGATGAACATTCATTTCATCTCCATCAAAATCAACATTATATGTGCTGTCATGACAGAATTTTTAATGCAAAAGAAACCCATGTTCAGAGGAAAAAAATGGCATCAAAGTAAACACAATAACCTACCTGCAGTTTTGCATAATGCATTCTAAATGTCTTTAATTCTGGCAATACCGAACAAGATGAGCCATTATGCTTGGCTTGTGAAGTGTGGGCTGAAAAATAAAAATGAAACAATATATAATTATATACAAAACTTATACAAAATAATGTCACCATTATTTAACAAAGGCCAGAAAGCAGAGACTTTTCACATTGATTGTGCTGGAAAAGAAGAGGACATAAAATACAAAGCTGAAATCTAAAATTGGAAAGCATATACTTAAAACTGAAAATGGAAATGTTTATATGACCATATATGGATTTAAATGTTCCATGTTGTAAAGGTGGATATGGTGAAAGCCAGCACACAGATAAACACATGCAATAAGCCTATGGACTAGGTATTTGGACAATCTCATGTGGATATCCCATTGATATGAGCATAAAGCATAATAAGCAACAAAATCCACCATTCAAACAGGGGATTGGACTTGTCCTCAGAGTTCTCTTACGGCCAAGCAGAAGCATTGGAGTTTAATGGATTAAACTCTCTCTGGGTCAATGGCGATAAGAGACCATTTCTCATAATAGGTCATCATCACGTATTGTCTATTAATCATTTTAGAGTTCATATTTTCAATTGTTTCTTATATCTACAGCAATGATGTTTCAATTTACCTATTGCAAACATAAAAAGAAAATTAACAATCAATTCAAAATGAATGATATCACAGAACTTCCACATTCAATGAATAAAAGTACAAACAAATATTGCAACAAAAGCTAAACACACACACACACAAAAGACAAAAAAAGTTTAAGTCATTTTAAAGAACTAACTGCAGATTTGAATGATGGTATTGTCATACCTGCCTATTGACAAAATTTGAACAAGCGTCACCATTTAAAGTAAGTGCACATTGACAACCTTGCCCTCAAAGTCAGATTCTGGTCCATTTCCCTGTTTGTGCAGGAAACTTCGTGAAGTGGGTAATTTTTCAAGCAATTGCCATCGCGATTATTTCTAGGAACTTGCAATTTATACATCCTGTCTTTGTCTTTTGTAATGTGTGGCTCCGGGATGAACATCAACACCATTTATAACAGTATTCCTTAGTTCATCAACATTCCAAGGGGTTACTCTCTGCAAAATCACACATCTCAGTATCTAAAACATCAAAACTTTTTCAACCAATTTCTTTCCAAAGAAAGAAAAAGTTGAAGACAGATTACTTCTGTAGAAATAACTCAATGAAGTAATCCATCAAGATCATATTAAAAAGCAAAAACAAACAAACTTATCAAATTTAAAAGTAACAGAACATAAAATAATCAATCCAAGAAAATAAAAAGGTTCATATGATCAAAGAAGGATACCATGGGATAAGTCAATCTCAATGCAAAAATAGGAGGTATTCCTATCCATTGACAGCCAAGTAGGGATCTGGAGATATAACAGTTCTACATGCATGATTAAGGAGCTACCATCAGTCCTGTAAACCTTCAGTCAATGGTCAAAATGGACTGAACCAAAACATGTTTGAATGTGATATTAAGGATGATCTTCAAATTGCCATGAGCGACTTGAATGTATATGGACACATTAAGCAAGAATAATTTGTAAAGCTGTTTAAGCAGTCAAAGAAACTTAATCTAGTTATAGTAGAAGCAACCAAAAGGACATACTCCAACATGCATCAAGTGACTGAAAGATGGTCAACCAATAATAATTAAATAAAATAAAATATATATATATAAATATATATTGGTGTGCTTCCAAGGTACTAGCATAAGGAAGTAACAGTAAAATAAATTAATATCTTCTCAAGATTTTTATGAACAATAGGACACAAAAGGGTTCCAAGTTTATAATCTCCAATTACGAAAGAATCAAATTAACTTAAAGCAAAAGGTCTGAAAGGTGGAACTCACCTAATGCTTTACTGCTATCAAACAGCACATTCACAGTTTGTTGGAGATCCATCCACTTCATTACAATAATTGGATCATCATGACTTTTTACAACTAAATCGCACAATGTGATGTTGGCCTCTTGCATGTTACTTAATAAAACGATTTGTGGATGCTCCAACACCTAAAATCATAACCAGATGCAACTTAGGTATCAATTCAGTTTCCGAAATTTAGTTGCAAGCATAACCACTCTATCTATGAGTGATTACAAGAAGATATGACTCAAAAAAAAATTTCCACAAATATGATCAAATGGATAAACCCTTTCAGGGCATTTGAGGAACTTTCAATCTGCTTTATGACTATTTACTTTGCGGGCCTGAATGAGATTTTTATGGGTGTAATATCTCTATGTTTATTTGCAGAAAATTTATTTTTAGCACTTGCTTTGCCCAATCTTCACTTAGTGTTACTTTTCAATTGTGCCATTCCTGGAGGTGTATTACCTTTGATTATGGATACTTATCAAACATTTCTTCGTTTTTTTTTTAAAGACTAAAGGCCTACTTTGCACCTATTTTGAGTAGTGGCAACAAATTTCTCAAAGTGGAGAATGCAAGGAACAAAAGGAAACTATAATGGAAAGCAAATCTATGGTTTCTACAATTAGCCTTAAGTATAAAACAAGAGGATGAAGCAAGTAAGAAGCATATCAATAAATTTAACCAAAACATGAACTAGCCTCTTCAAGAAATGGCAAGCCTGGCAAACAGAACAGAAAAAAACAAAAATACACACAACTCCTTTCAATATGAGCCTTCTATATCCCAAAATATGTTAGTTGAGCGAAACCTCATTTGGTTTCACCAAAATATGTCAAAGTTCCCTATCCCACAAGTTGCAAAATATATCAAAAATAAATAATTACCTTTATGAATAGATTCTATCCTCCAGAAGACCATGGTGATACATCCTTCGGAGCAGGCCCTCACCTTCAAAAATCAGATGGGGATTCTTCTCATCCAGGGTCCATGATTCCCTGTCAGCATTACATATCCTGCTCCAGCATTCACGGATCCAGCAGCCAGTAGATAGATCTTGGGCTTGTGCAGCTGCCAAAGAGATAAGAATTCAATTTATGATTTCAAGAAACAAGCATTGTCTTCTTTTCTTCAAGAGGTTTGCCTAGCTCTAAAAGCTCACCAAGTTTTCCTAAATGTCACTAAATGACTTCAGGGTTTGTCTAAACCAGGCTAAAGATTCTTTATAAATGTTTCAGTCTTTCAAAGTAGATGACTTGTTTGTGTTGTTTTTCATTTATTTCCAAGTTAGAAAGATAGCTCCTACTTTCCTTTGCCCTATAAATCCTTTGGAGATCCAAAAAAACATCAACTAACTACAACAGCTATACTTTATCAAAAAAAAAAAAAAAAAAAAAAAAAAAACCAACAACAGCTATAAAACACTTCTTAAAAAAAAATTAAAAATTAAAATTTAAAGAAAAAAGAATATGTGAGGAAAAAGCTTTGGATTGAGTAAATTTCCTAAACACTAAGGCATATGTGTTACCTAATGCATATTAATTAAGCAATTATAAATTCATATTTCTTATAATATCAAAGTTAATTAAAATGATATAAGTATATGAATGGAAAAGTTGGCTATTTTTGAAAAGTCAAGCCACTATAATCCAACAGCTCATATATAAATACAAAACAAAAGGAAAGGTGACAGAGATGAAAGTATATATAAATCAAATCAGGTAGACTACCTAGACTAAAGGAGTAAATACAAGATGGTAAAAGGATTAAGAAAATTGCTTTAGGCAGCTGAACTATAATATAAATAGGCTACTAATTCTGACAAGCAAAGAAAAAAAGAATTATATAATATGAGAAACACTGTATAACTATATAGAAAAGTAAACCAATAGTCCTGCAAGCTATGAAATAGACCAGAGCAGATGAAATTATATAGTAGGCCCTTTGGCATATTATAGATCAACTAGATAATAACCAATAATTAAGAAAACAATCTGGATAAGAATTTAGCACCAAAAGAAGAAGTCTCACTTACATAGGTGCCAGAAGATTGTTAGATTGATACCCCAGTAATAAAGCACGTAGCGGCAAATCTATATGCATGGTTCCTTCATGAACAGCTTACTTCAAGAACCTCCCATTTGACAAATTGACCTTCCTGATAACCAGAACAGATGGGGAACCCACATGTCTACTACTTCACTGTAATGCACCCTTCCATGTAAATGTCACCTGATCTGCACAAGAAGCCCACCTATATCAGGTACTACTTTTTTAATCCTACCACCAACAAAATCACCTTGAACATGCACTTGGTACCATTTACATCAGAAAGGTGATTAAACACTTGATACATCAGAAAGGTGATTAAACACTTGATCAGGAGTAAACAAATATTGGTATAATGTTAATTACAAAAGCTTTTTCTCTTTATTAACACTTAAAATGCAAGCTTCCACTGTTTGCCGAACATTACACCCTTCCCGAAAGTCTTCTAGCTCAGTTGGTTCACATCAACTATCAAGAATAAAAGCATGAAACCATCATATAGCGAGATAATGTTATACAAACCCAACAGAATATTCTAGATCCTCAGCAATTTGGTCATTTGTTCCTTCAGTCACTATACTTTTTCCTTCAGTCTTGGGTTTGACCTAAGAGTTTGCTCAGGAATACAAGTCCAAACCTTAAAGTAAATAATATCAAGCGAGGTAACTTTAAAAATCAAAACACTAAAAAAAAAAAGAATACCCTAGTTTACATTAAAACACACACACACACACACACACACACACCCCAAAGAAAGCAAAGGAGCACAAGTATAGGCAAATGCATGATGAAGGACTGATGCTACTATTGCTACAATAGGAACAAAACCAAATACAGGAATTTTAAATTTACAATCACATCAAATGCAATATTAAAGATAACCCAAAAATGCAACAATGAGGATGGAGAAAGAACCAACACAAACTTACATGACCAACATAGATCCAATGAGAATCCGTTTTCTAGCTTGGGTTTCTCAAGGATGCAAACATAGAATACTTGAACTATAACAAATAGTTTTGTTTAATGGCACCAAAAATAATATAAAAATAATGATAAAATGGTCATATGGTGGAAAAGGAAGGAAAAAAGAACCTCATTGGTTTTATAATCACACAAAGGGTATACAAAGAGCAAACAAAAATATTATCTAATATCGTAGTAAAAAAAAACACTAACTTACACACAATTCTATTTTTGGCAATTCAATGCTTAACTCAAAATCACCCGGTGTCCATGGTGGTATAACATAAACCTTAAAACAAAATTTGAATATAAAAAGCAAAAATAATAACTTTAGTTCAATATAATAAAACAAACGTATGGTTCATATCAAAATAAGTGATGAAAACCTGCTCCTAAATCAGTCAACAGAGTTGGACTTCAAGCAACAAGGCTTGTCACGCATGACAATTAATTCAGATCAATATTGAGTGACATGAGAGAAAATAAAGCACAAAATTCCTAAATTGTACAATGGATTTCTTCCAACATGGTTCAACCTATTTCTAGTTCTTAAAATCTTTATTAAAAGGGGTTATTCTGATAAAATTTGTCTAAAAGAATACAACAGAAATAACATAAAAAACATAAAAGAAGCATTCTGACATAAAGGATGACAAATCAAAAAATATCCCATAAGAACTCAAGAGCTAAAAGAACAATGGCACAAACAATTAAAAAAAACTTTATGTTGTAATGAAAGACTAAATATCGCCGCATCTAATCTTCCCCCAGCCTAAGTGACTTAATAGGTTTTCCCTGGCTCCTCTCTTGTCAGGCAAATTTATCCATCAAAAATTTATAGTGAACAAGCATCAATACCAAAAAACAGTCATCAATATTGTTTCTTTATCTTATAAGTCATCAACTAATTGATCGAACAACACCCAAATCTCATATACATATTCCTATTTATTAAATTGACACCTGCTCGATTTAAATGGGGGAAAAAAACTTGGATTACAAAATACCTGATCAACTTGATTTTTTTTTTTTAAAAAAAAAAAAAATTGCTATTGTGATGCATATAGGGTGAAGGCCAACCTGTTAAACCAATCACCTTACAAAACTTTCAACAGGCTTCCACATAAGTCATGCTTGAGCTTGTGGAATTGGTCAGCTTATACAAATAATTGAATATGTAAAAGAAATCTGCATCATTGAAGTATTAACCTTCAAGAATCTAAACTATTTTAATTTGGAGTTCTCGATCTATTTATGAAATTCCAAACCAAATGAAAATGTTAAAAATGAATGCATCAAATGGCCTTCAAGCAGCTACAAGGATCGGAGAACATTTGATTGGAACCACCTGGCATTCCTTTTTTCATTTTATATCTTTGAATCATATATATTCATCCGTTATACAGCATTAAAAAGGAAATGATTGCATCAAACATATAGCTCCTTAATATTTACAGTGATAATACAGTGATTCCATGCTATACTTGGGACTTTCCAATGTTACTATTGCTACTTGTTCCAATTAAACCACATGGCTTGGGCTTGGAATAGTAAACAAGTAAATAGTAAACAAGTCAATAGAAAACTACAATTTAGTTTAATAATTTATAAAAAACACCCACCAAATGAAACAATCACCAACCAAGGCATCCATACATGCTAGATTGGGAACAAAATCAGCCTCCAAGTAATGTTAAAACATGAGCAAAATAAATGAAATGCATTTTGAATGAATCAAGATGGCAAAGAAAGTTGTTTTGGAATTGAATGCCCAAGTATTTCAAAGTAGTGGTAACAAATTTCTGAAAGTGGAGACTACAAGGAACAAAAGGAAACTATAATGAAAAGCAAATCGATGGTTTCTACAATGAGCCACAAATCCCCTTCCACTCCCTCCCGGAGGGAGTGGAGTTGAAGGGGATTTAGGGCACAAAAGGAAACTATAAAAAAATATACTGCTTTATAAGTTAACCACCAAGTTTTTAGCATGTAACATGTAACATGCTACATGCTAAAAACATCAATACTTTCTAATCCAAATAATTAATGGTAACAAACTAATAAATGAAAAGAAAATTTTGTTTTTTAATTACCTTTCCGAAATGTGAAACGATTTGTTGGAGCGCGCTGATTCTGTCTACAAACTTTACTTTAGGCACTTGCAGCTGTTTTCACAGGATGATTAACAGTTTGAATGTATTAATAAATTGAGGTTGATACAATAAAGGCAGATTACCTTGATTAATGATGAACTTGAACTTTCAAGCTTCGATTTCTTGAGTAGTGCCTCAGAATTATTATCCTCAGATCTTTTCTTCTTGCCTTCATTTGTTCTTCCATTGCTTCTCCCACTTCCTCTTGTCTGCATGCATCAACTTTACCTATTAACTTAAGACTGGAATAATTTGAACTCATGTATATACAAATATTTTAAAACCTTCATCTTATCAAACTTTTACTCAACATCTATACAACCATATAAGGAGTGACATTGGTTTATCCATACAAATTCCCTAATAAGATATCTGTTTCCGACATACATGATGACACAGTAAAGAAAGTGAAAATCTAACCTTGGTCAAGATGGAATGGTCACCCAAATAAGCTTTAATCAATTGTTGCAATGCCCCCATGTTTCATAAACATGAACTCTCATCATTCCCATTACAAATCTAGACAAAAAAACATAATATTATCAAATGTCAAGGTCAAATAGGCATAAGAACATGATTTAAATTATGAAGCAATCGAGGAATGCTATCTTGAATAGCATTGCCATCCATGTTTCCGAGAGCCTTATGCCCATCGGTGTTTCATAGTCTACTCATATCTTGATGAAGAGTCATTGAAGGACTCTCAACTCCCAAGAATTTAATAAAAGAAACATAATAAAACAAATAAAAAATCTCTTCAGATCCACTGATATAATGATGCATTGAGAAACAACCAATAGACATTTCATGAAAAAAACTAAAAATCAATTGCCAAAAATAAAAAAAGTGGTCACCAAACCCCTAAACCACTTGAGCTGTAACAATTGTACAATATAAGAAATAAAATTGTTGTATAACTTAATAAAGAACCTGTTGTTTTGATGTACTTCAATTAAAACATGAAATAATTCATAAAGTGAATATTTTATTAGAGTCACAAAATTTAGCAAGAGAAAAAATCAAACAAAGTCTTAAACCCATAAACCATCATCCAAACCACATGAAGGGTTCAGCTTTCATTATATTAACAAAACACCATCATCAAAACCAATAAAAGCGCATCACAGTGATTACATTTTATTTAGCATGTTGATGTGAACATTGTAAGTTTGACAACATTAAGTTCTTTGTGCTGCTTTTCATTTATTTCCAAGTCAAAAAGATAGCTCCTACTTTCTTCTCCGCTATAAATCCTAAATATAAGGCCATTCACTACGACACCTTGAGCTATAAAAATAAATAAATAACTAACTACAGCAGCTATGAAGCACTTCTAGAGGGAAAAAAAAAGATTAAAAGAAAAAACAATATGTATGTGAAAATAAGCCATATGTGTTACCTGATGCTTATTAATTAAGCAGATCTTGGCACTATAAAGTATAAAAAAATAAAATTGACAATTGTAGGTGGTACATACATAAGCTAATAAAGAACTTAATTGATAATAAATTCATATTTCTTATAATATCAAAGTCAATTAAAATAATATAATTATAAAATAATCCTAAATGATCAAGAATGGAAAAGTTGGCTATTTTTATGAAGTCAAGCCACTAAAATCCAGCAGCTCATATATAAATACAAAATAAAAGAAAGGCGACAATGATGAAAAAATATATAAAAACCAAACCAGAAAACTTTAAAAATCAAAACACTTAAAAAAAATACCCTGGTTTACATTTATTAAAAAAAACAACGAGAGCAAGGGAGCACAAGTATAGGCAAATGCATGATGAGGGACTAATGCTACTATTGTTATAATAGGAACAAAACCAAATACAGGAATTTTTAATTTACAATCACATCAAATGCTATATTAAAGATAACCCAAAAAATGCAACAATGAGGATGGAGAAAGAACCAACACAAACTTACATGACCAACATAGATCCATGAGAATCCGTTTTCTAGCTTGGGTTTCTCAAGGATGCAAACATAGAGTAGTTGAACTATAACAAATAGTTTTGCTTAATGACACAAAAAATAATATAAAAATATTGATAAATTGGGCATATGGTGGAAAAGGAAGGAAAAAAGAACCTCACAGGTTTTATAATCACAAAAAGTATATACAAAGAACAAACCAAAATATTCTCTAATATCGTAGTAAAAAAAACACTAACTTGCACACAATTCTATTCTTGGCAATTCAATGGTTATCTTTTTACACAATTCCAAAATCACCCAGTGTCCATGGTGGTATAACATAAACCTTAAAACAAAATTTGAATATAAAAAGCATAAACGATAACTTTAGTTCAAGAAAATAAAACGAATGTATGGTTGATATCAAAATAAGTGACGAAAACCTGCTCCTAAATCAGTCGACTTAGTTGGACTCCCAAGTAACAAGGCTTGTCACCACATGACAAATATTTCAATTCAATATTGAGTGAGACGAGCGAAAATAAAGCACGAAATTCCTAGACTGTACAATGGATTTCTTCCAACAAGGTTCAACCTTTTTCTAGTTCTTAAAATCTTTATTAGAAGGGGTTGTTCTGATAAAATTGGTAAAAGAATAAAACAGTAATAACAGATTAAAAAGCATAAAGAAGCAATCAGTCGATTAAGCATCACAGGATGAAGTTTATATCCATGAAGTAAAATGCAGACATATTTTCTCATGCCTTGATATCATCATCTATCACAGTTTGCAATTAAGTTTACAGAATAAACACAACATTTGCAATTAATACGAAGTCCAAGCCGCAAAATATATCAAAAGTAAATAAAACAAAAACAAGTAATTAGCAATCTTGAAATCATGGATTTACAGGCCTGTCCTCTCAAAAACAATCAAAATTATATTCCAAAGTGGTTATTCATGAGAAGAAATAACAACAGAACCATCAAAACTATCTTAAGAGAGTCAATATGAACGACAAACACACATGTTTAGTTGTCTTTCAATTAAACTAGTGAGCATGTACATAATTAACAAGCATTCTAACATAAAGGATTCACAAATCCAAAAAAATATATAAATATCCTCCCAAAACTCAACATAGGGCAATACAAGAAGTAATAAACAACAATTTAAAAAAAGAAAAATGTTACCTTTGTACATACAAATATTCTAAAACCTTTATCTTATCAAACTTTTAATCAGCATCTATACAACCAACATTGGTTTATTCATACTTATTACCTAATAAGATATTTGTTTGAGATTTAAATATAGTGACACAATAAAGAAAATGAAAATCTAACCTTGGTCTTCATGGAATGGTCATTGCCCAAAAAAGCTTTAATCAATTGCTGCAGTGCCCCATGTTTCAGATAACTTGAACTCTCATCATTCCCACCACCAATCTAGGAAAAAGTATAATATTACCAATGTCAAGGTCAAATAGGCATAAGCAGATGATTTAAAAGATGATTTAAAAGGCCTTACTTGATGAAGCAATTGAGGAATGCTAGGTCCATTATCTGAATTGGCTCAGCTCTTTATCTTCAATAGCATTGCTATCGGTGTTTAACAGTATCAGCTTTTTCTGGAAAACTAATCCACAATCCAGCATTCTCCAGAATGGTGTGTGTGTTGTATTTTAGATCTTAGCTTATGGGACCAATAACCTCACACTCAGAACTACGCTCCAAGTTTGATGAAAATGTTGAGTGGTATCATCTGAAGCTGTTTGCACAATAGAAGCAACAATTTATGTCAACTCTAAAGCAAAATAGTAGTACTAAAAATTTGAAAACATAATCTTCATAAAAAAACATGACTTCGAAAAAATTCTCATTTACACCCTAAAAGCATACATTCTCACCTATGAAGATCAATTGTTGTGGTTGGGAATAAATTTACTACACAGAGGCCAACAACTATTGGTTTAATCTAAAGAAGAAAAAAAAAGATACTTGCTCAAAATAAGATATTTAAATAAAACCCAAAATCATTTAGTCTTCTACAATGACGACAAAAGTAAATACCATAATTTTTACTTGGGACCACACACAAACAAAGAACGCAACATTCTCCCCCATGTTGATTTATACTACCAAAACAATAACCAAGAACGCAACATTAAGCATATAAGAAAGAACTTCATGATCCAAATTTAAACCACGGGCTCCTGATTCTCCACACCATTGCATATACTACACTCAGCAAATCTCATAGAGAGAAACACATAATAACTAAAAATAAACAATACATCTTCAAAAAAAGGTACAATAAGGCTTGTGTGGAATCCACATTCAACATGCTATTAAAAACACTTCCATGAGAAAAATTTGGCAATCAATTAACTACCATAGCTTAACCAATACAAAGAAATCAACAATAAGTATCCAAGAAAGAAAAAACTACATTGGCAAAAGTAGGTTAAAATGCTCAGCTTAATATAAAAATTGATGACCCAGATGGGGAAATAAGATGAAGCTTTGGAATTATGAGTTCAATAAGAGCCCCCAGTACCCAAAAACCGAAGCCTTACCACATTGTAATTATCAGCAAAAATCCTCTAAACATGCACTTATAAACCAGGTTGAAGTAAGGGAATTTATGCTACAGATGTGAAGGTTCTTAATGTGTTAAAGAGTCTAGACACATGGCAGAGGATTCTATTATATATGTAGCATAAATTCCCTTACTTCAAACTGCTAAGAACTAACAATCTAATGATGACAATTCTGAACCAAAGACAGTCATAAAGCATGACTGGCATTGCTAGAAGGATTACTATAGCGGTCTAGACTTAACCTATTGCTAAAATTTTGACATGGTTCATAAAACTAACCTTCGATTTTGCTACAACAAAAATGAAATCTTGTTCGACATTTAAATGCTAATACTCCTATGATGGAAGATTTAATTAATAAATTAGTGACCACAATTGAACTTGCTACATGAGATTTAGCATTAACATTAACGTAGAAAATAAACCAATCATCCTGTCCAAAAATATATATGTTAACAATAAGTTACCACATAATAGTTTTTACTTTAACCATTCACTATGCAAATGACAATAAGTTGTAACATTCTCAAAATAAGCCATATGTGTTAACTGATGCTTATTAATTAAGTTGACAATAAGTTACTTTAACCATTCAATGAATAAGTTATAACATTCTCAAAGTAAAAACAATATGTATGTGAAAATAAGCCATATGTGTTAACTGATGCTTATTAATTAAACCGATCTCGACGCTATAAAGTATAAAAAATAAAATTGACAATTGTAGGTGGTACATACATGAGCTAACAAAGAACTTAACTGGTTTCGATATAGACTTGGATAATAAATTCATATTTCTTGTAATATCGAAGTCAATTAAAGTAATATAAGTATAAAATATGATCAAGAATGGAAAATGTGGCTATTTTGGAAAAGTCAAGCCACTAAATTCCAACTGCACATATATAAATACAAAATAAAAGAAAAGGCCACAAAGATCCAATGAGAATCCATTTTCTACCTTGGGTTTCTCAAAATACAAGAGGATGATGCAACTAAGAAGCATTTCAATAAATTCATCCAAAATATGAAGGTTGGATATCGATTTGTAGCACCAATTTAAAATAGTTCATGTTGGCCATATTTTTCTAAGTTAAAATGCTTTTGGACAATCTTGATGCAGTAAAATTAAAACTTCATCAAAACCAAGCCATGAACATGGAATTGGGTAGTCATGCTACAAACAAATGGATTCAAAATCACCTACTTAAGGGGCCCTTAAGTTTTCAAAAGATGCTTTCATTTTTAAGGAGATAAGAACAATCATTACTTTCAAAAGACTAACCCAACAATAACATCTTTAGTTTTGTTGGGAAAAAAAATATATATATATTAACATCCAAGATAAATAAGACTACATAGGAAGATACTATTCAAAAAAGAAAGTAGAATTATAGATCTCAAGTTGCTAATTGAAAATTAAGATTCAGCCCTATGTTCAATTACTGTAATGAAACTACTGACACTACTCCCCACATATTTCATGTTCAGCCTCTCTACTTAGTTATAACATGCTTCATCACATTTGAGGCATCGCAGGATGAAGTTTAGGATGAAGTTTAAGACCATGAAGTAAAATGCAAACATATTTTCTCATGGCTTGGTATCATCATCTATCACAGTTTGCAATTAAGTTTACAGAATAAACACAATATTTGCAATTAATACGAAGTCCAAGCGGCAGAATATATGAAAAGTAAATAAAACACACACAAGTAATTAGCACTCTTGAAAAAATCATGGATTTACAGGCCTGTCCACTCAAAAACAATCAAAATTATATTCCAAAGATGTTATTCATGAGAAGAAATAACAACAGAACACCGAACACGCATCAAAACTATCTTTAAGAGACTCAATATGGACAAAAACACAAATGTTTGGTTGTCTTTCAATTCAACTAATGAACATGAACAGATATAACAAGCATTCTGTTCATGTTCTGTTCAGCTAACAAAGAACCTCATTGGTTTTATAAGCACACAAAGGGTATACAAAGAACAAACAAAAATATTCCCTAATATCATAGTAAAAAAAACACTAAATTGGACACAATGCTATTTTTGGCAATTCAATGGTTATCTTTTTACACAATTCCAATATCACCCGGTATCCATGGTGGTATAACATAAACCTTAAAACAAAATTTAAATATAAAAAGCAAAAATTATAACTTTAGTTCAATATATTTAACAAATGTATGGTTAATATCAAAATAAGTGACGAAAACATGCTCCTAAATCAATCAACAGAGTTAGACTTCAAGCAAGAAGGCTTGTCACCCAATGACAATTAATTTAGTTCAATGTTGAGTGAGATGAGAGAAAATAAAGCACAAAATTCCTAAACTGTATGATGGATTTTTTCCATCAAGGTTCAACCTTTTAAAAAACATAAAGAAGCATTCTGACATAAAAGATGACAAATCAAAAAATATCCCATAAGAACTCAACAGCTAAAAGAACAATGGCACAAACAATTAAAAAAAAATCTTTTATCTTGTAATGAAAGACTATTATATAAATATCACGCATCTAATCTTCCCCACGGCTAGGTGACTTAATAGGAAACCTTGGCTCCTCACTTGTTAAGCCACAAACACCATCGCATTACACTATATTTAACATACAAGTTAAATAATAAAAATAACAAATTACATCTAGTTAAACCCAAAATCTATCAAGGGAGGAAAAAAAATCAATTAAACACATAAAACCCTAAACAAATTGATTGCTTATATAATCAATTTCAATTAAAATCATATAAGCATAACAAACCTAAAGGCAAGCCACGAAATTCCAACTGATAAATAGAAAACACAACAAATCAAAGTTCATTTCCCAGTTGTAACAGAGGTGACAGCAAAAGGAGCATTTAATGCTACTATTACTACTTCTTCCAATTAAACCACATGGCTTGGGATTAGAATAGTAAACAAGTCAATAGAAAACCGAGTTTAAGAATTTATAAAAACACCCACCAAATGAAACAATCACCAGCCAAGGCATCCATACATGCTGGATTGGGAACAAAATCAGCCTCCAAGTAAAATTTAAACAAATAAAAGTCTACATTCAACCCTAGTACTAAAAAAACAAAATTAAAGTGATTAGCATTTATTGCTAGATTGTTGACAAACATAGTCAAACATATAATTATACGCATCAACATGCTACTTATATTAACAAGGTATAATTCTACAGAATTGCAAGCATTCAGAAAGAAAATAATCATGAGGGAATTCACTCAAATGAAGAACATTTTGGCATAGGTGTGCCAATATAAGTATAAATCAAGTTATTTTCTCCCAAATCAAACATTTTAAGTACAAGCATGCAAAATTGCAAATGAATCAATTCAGTAAGATAACAATCACAGGATATTTCAATGTGGCATAGAAAAGCTCATATTACTTAGTATGAGAAGACTTGAGAAAAGAAATGATACATCATAGTGTAAGGGAACAAAGAATACCTCAAGTGTATCCACACTTTCTTGGACTCTGGCATCCCTCCCAATCAAGCAGTCTGCAAAATTTAGCAAAAGCCACTTTTAAAGTTCAATGTCTTAATAAGGTAGCAGAAAATAGCTTCAAAATAGCTATTATTAACACAAAATAATAAGAAGCACAACGTAGAGACAATTACCAGATTTTAGAATTTAACAAGCTATATGAAGTGGATGATGGTAAGATAGTTAAAGCTTGTGTTTACAAAACCTCAACAAGAGTATCAATTTAAGCTACCTAGAACATTCAATATTTGCCATCAGTGCATACAGCTTACTGAAGAATTTTTTGAAGCAGAAAACTTTTTCCAATAATTCAACTTTCGCATATTTCTGTAATTAAATGTCATAATAAAAATATCATTTAATTTTGTCAAGTGTAAGTTTACTTCAAAATGTATGGGTTAACAAATGTTTGATTGAAATTCAAAAGTCAAATTGAATAAATTTTTAACTAAACATGCAAATAATAAAACTCAAACAAATATAATTTAAGTATCCTGGTATACACAATAGTGTTGCATACAATGGAAAAATGATGAGAGCTAAGTCAAGGCAAAGCACAGGACAAATCAAACAACATAGAAATATTCCTTTTGTTTGACATACTTAACAACATAGGCCAAAAAACAAGGTACATTTAGACTTTGCAGCAGAACAACAACAACATACTAAAAAAAGAAGAAACTTTCTTTAATAAAATAAGACCTTGGTTTAGCCACCAAAAGTCATAAAATTAACATAGGGATTAATACCTAGAGAGATCAGGAATAAATCCCCTCGGTAATTATAAAATCACATCTATATAAGCTAGAAATCAATCAATAATACACAATTGATTCAATAAAAGTGACTAAAATATAATAAAACTTTCAAAATAATAACAATTACCTCCGGGAATAACCTCCTGAAGAGCAACAAACACATCCTAAAATCCCATGATTGTAGAAATTCCCAACTCTGCAATAACCAGAGACACAGATTCATCAAGGACTAACCAAAATCATACATTAATAGTCTAAGAAAACCCCGATAAAAAACATCAAAATAATATATATATATATATATATATATATATATATATATATATATATATATATATAAAGAGAGCAAGAAGTAACCAAAATTCCAAAAGCATCGAAAACCTAAAAACGGAAAAGATAATTCTCCCATCGCCCAGCACCTCACTGTACCTAAGTTCCTCTGCGATGGGATCAAAGAAGCAGAGAGATAGAGGGGCGATTGGAAGAGTTTCTCCGAGGAAAAAGAGATCACAGTAGATAGTGGGACGACTAATCTTGAGGATAGTTGGCTAAGATGAGGTTCGTGGTTATGATGATTTTTAAAATATAAAAAAATATTAATAGGTAACTTTTAAGTTAGTACTTAACAAAACATAGTAATTGATAAAATTTAAATTAAAAAATCACAAAAGGAAAAAATATTTGATAAAAAAAATTCAAACCACAAACCTCAAACTCCCTCTACCATTATTTGCTGTAATTCTATCAGAATTTCAAAATAACAGATGATTTGTCGCAGTATATGGCAAAGGTGGACCTCGAGAAGATGGAGGATCAACCCCTACATTAGGAAAAGAAACAAGCATTAACCCTTCAAACATGTTCACACCATGCAAAATAATTGCATAAACTAAACAAAGTAACAAGAATGCACAGTGAAATAACAATAAAAATTATCAGTCTGAACACATTATTGCGCTTTGCAATTTTATGCTATATGAGGATAACTCGTTGAATTTTGATTATCAAGAGAGGTTTGCGTGAGTGCAAAGAATGATAAAGAACAAAACTAGAGCAACATTGGAGAGGATTCAAAACATTTGAGCAAGAAACACAAACAAGAATAAATAACAGCATAAACAAGATGGCAAGGATAACATATACTGATCTCATCAACAGAATTCTACATAACTATTCAAAATGCAGTTAACACACACACACACAAATGCATTCATGAAATTGGATAGGGCAAGTAATTTCAGTAGAAATATATGTAGCTTTACAACAATAATGCCAAACTAAAACAAGAACTCTCTTTGAAATGAAAATCTAACAAACAAGAGAGCTAACACAATTTGTATCTTCCTATCCTACTTAGCACCCTCTACTCATGGATTTTAATATTAGGTTCTACCAAAAAGATTTTACTAGTTAGTGGAGAACTGGACTTGCATAAACTCCAAAAATGAATTTGTACATATAAGACCAAAATGTCACTTTACACAAGATTTGACAGTTCTAATTTAAAATTTGGAAAACAACATAGAGTTGTTAACATGGTGAATACCTAACAAAATATGTTCAGTGAACCCTACCAATCACAATAGCAAGAAACCAAAAGTTCGCAACTACAATAAGGATGAAGATCCTACACAGAATTTATTTGGATCCTTTTTTTATCTAAAACATGATGATCTTTTGGAACAATGAATGTCAACGCAAATTCAAAGATCTTCAAAGACGATAAATAAATATTTAAGCAAACCAAGAATATTGTAAATCAAAAGAAAATGGAAAAGATAACAGCAGGATATGAAAAATCTGTTCAATAACACCTACCGAATCTAAACCAGCAATTTCAATATTTTTTTTCCTTTTTTGGTTGTTTTATAGCTTTGGCACTATAATTAAAGGATGTTGTTTTGTTTCTTAAAAAGAGAAATGAATTGCCAAAAGATGTCAAAAAAAATTGCAATTATCTGTTAAAACAGCATAAGATTTGACAGCTCTTTTTCTTTTGATAGTATTTTCGTACAAACAGAAATCCAAATCATATGGTCAAAACTTTTATTGGCTTGTCATCCCCTTTTCTTCCTCCAACTTCAGACTTTGTTTGAAAGACAACTGGATATGCAGCCAATGGAGTCAACAGCTGCTTAATCAATACCAAAATCTTCTGAAGTTTAATTCCACTCAAAAGTTTTTTATTCATATCATTCCAAAAATCTTTATGACCCATGATACCCTCCATGATTTTAAGAAATAAACGGAACTTGAGCAACAATATCCGATGGTTCATCAAACAAAAAATACATGCTAGAAGAATTGCGGATAAATATTGTTCAAAAAAGAAGGTACTTCCGGGTCAGCATGAACAGAATATACATTTCAGAATTACCTTGGTTAAACAATTGATCATGATGCGTACAACAAGAGTTTTCTCATCATCACAAACCAATAAAGGGATGACAACCTGCATTAGAACAAAGGATACAAATAATAAGAGGGTAAATTCTCAAGCTCCATAAATTACCGAACTGTAGAATGAACACGAAAAGCAATGTCGATAATCAAGTCACTAGTTGATCACAACCTGACTGTTAACATTCTGAAACTAGGAGATATGGTGATAGCTAAACCTATTCCTCATAAATAGATAATCATCACTCTTCAGATTGCACAAAGGCATGCTGAATGACCGCAATCTAGGGATACTCCAACGTTATCTGGGTAAATTGGAATAATTGCAGGCATATGGACCAAGAAGGAACCATTCTTGCAAAGCCATAACATATAACAGCCACATGGATATAAAGCAAGGTTAAAATAACTCAAATGGATGGAAGCTATGACGAGATTGAATAACTGGAGGGAGAAAGGAAATGGAATCGTTAGAATCTTTAGAATAAATCCCACAGCGGGCAAAGAAAATATGTCTTCGATCAAGAAACACACAAAAGCCCTATGTGCCATCATCAGACAAACCCTAATTGTGCATTTGAATCAGGGACACCGGTAACCTGAAAATAATCCACGATTCACTGACCACCAAGCTCACGAGCAGGATGAAATTAGAGAAAAAAGAAAAATGCGAAACCTAAGAGCAGATCTAACAAATCCACCCATAAATCACACCTTTCGCATCAAATCACTGACCCTATCCCATCAAAAACCCAAAACGAATCCCCAAAAAAATCACAAGCCGATCATTTCTCCGATGACATCACCAACACGAACCCTAACCCACCCAACCCTTCAGATTCGCCACGCGCAACTACTCATCCGGGAAAAGACACAGAAAACATAGATCAAAGCACAGATTGAAAAAAATAACTCAAAAAGGGGGAAACGAGAGGACCTCCTGCTCGGAGAGCGGCTTGCACTGCAAAAGCTGCGAGATCGTTCGTCGAGGTTGCCATGGGAGCTTGGCGGCGCCGGATTCACGCTCATTTTCTCTACTCCGGCCTCCAAGTTGCAAACCCTATAGCCCGAGCTCGCCCCTTTTTCTCGCCCGAGCTTTTGCGATCCTTTCTTTCAAAATTTTGGATCGCGGGAGGGCCATAAGTACGCCCAAATTCGGTGGGGGAACCAAAGAAGAGCAAAACAGCGATAAAATAATAATATAAATAAATAGATAAATAAAATGGCATTTTTCATATGCACCCTTCAAATTTTCCAAATTTATACTTCCTATGTTTACTATTTTCAAATTGAGGTGATTGATAACTCAAATATTGTTCAAATCTACCGTGTGCCACAAACATATTACCATCATTTAAAATATTTAATCAAAAATATCACATATCGACTAGTATTTTATTTTATTCTAAAATTAAAATAATTGTTTGTATAATAAAATGTTTAAAATGTTTGTGAACATAATAAACAATTAAGAATGTTGATGCCACCCTAAACTCAAAACAGTCAATGTAGATTGAAAAACTCCAATGATTTGGAGAAAAATATTAATTGCAATGGACTCCTTGCTCACAAAATTGTCTTTACCACTGGAGATCAGACCTCTAAAGATTGTGCCTCATCTGAAGAGGAATTCATGGAGAAAATGATGGTCGAACACTTATGCCATGCCCTAAGGTAGTCTACAACACTCAAATCAGAGAGGCTTCAAATGAAGGTTTAAGCAAGAAAGAAAGTGAAAGAGAGAGTGTAGAGGATTTCAAATGATAATGAAGTGCAAATACCCGCTATAAATTGAGGTTCTCCTTGCATGGTGTTGAGTTCGTTAGTCAACTGGATTTAGTTGTTTGCCAAGTATGAGACAACAAGATATCAACTCAAATATAGCTGAGTGTCATACTAGAGGCAGTTAGGTATCACTTCTCATTATTTTTTGGGTATTTTGAAGGGTTGATCTCCAGATGACTAGGTGATAAGTTGATAGTTGAGTCTTCATCCAGGCTATTATGATCATGTTGTGTACTTTAGCATTTTCACCCATAACAAAAAGACATTTATAAAAAATAACTTTAAAAGCAGTGTAATAGAAAAATAAATAAATATTATGGCAAAATCCATAATTTATCAGTTGGTTGAAAGGTTTTAACATCTATAATTTCAATAATATAATAATTATATTTTAGAAAACAAATTTATGAGAAAACATTTATCAACATGTCAATGGTTTCCATAAAGGGGGATTTGATCAAATGGGTGGCATGTGATGTTGTTTTTCTTACATTTTATTTAGAGAAAATTAATTATAGGCCTCTAAAAGTTTCAAACTTCCTAGACGATCCCTCTAACATTAAACTTTCTCAAACAGATCCTCCTTTTTTATAGACTTATTTTTCAACCCACCAGCCTTATTTTGTCAGTTGTTTTTTGTTATAAGGCCAACTTTGTCATTGCTTTTGGTGGATATTTTCCCCCCCAAGGCATCTCATAACTTTTGAATATTGTACTCCACCTATCACATCATCACATTATTTTCCATCTTTTCATCTACTTTTTGTACTTTTCCCTCTATTTTTTTTTTTTTTACAAACTTTCTAATCTTCTTCTTCCTCAATGCCTTTTGTTCCCGTTTGTTTCCATCTAATTGAGATAAATTTATCTCTTCTACCATCCATTTGCTCTCTGGTTTGACGAGCTCTGTGACTATCTCTTCCTCAGCGAGTCACCGTCCAAGGTTGGTCGAAGAAACATTCACCTTCGCCGTGAGTTCCTTTTCTCTTTTTTCTATTTTTTTTTTTTAAAAAAAGCATATCTCATGCAGTTTAAAACCATGCCAGTATAAGGTGCTCTAGTTGCAAGTTTGGCAATGGAAACTTTTTGTGCAGTCGTTGGAAATAAGGGGAAGGGATGAGTGTTGCAATTTACTTTTGGGTGTCAATACTAGCCGAGATATGCGAGTGATCTTGAAGTTTCCTTTGTAAGGGTGAAGTTTGTCACACCGGATGCAAACCGAGCTGTTTGCCCAATTGGTACCGATATGGACTTTCAGCGTATGTGTCACATATACCACATGTTTAACAACGTTGTTGTATACCTCATTGTCAAAACCATTGAAGACGTGGTGACATACCCTCCAGGTCCTCATTATTGTCGTAAATATCATTCATTCCCTTAGATGAACCAACCAACTCATTAGTATGTCAATGCTCCATCTGATATTTCTTGTTTCTGTGTATTTTATGTTTTCGCTTAAATATATAAGTCTTCGCTTAATGTACGTTGCTTCTGTTTAACATTTTGACTTTCCTATTTACGTACGGGTATGCGCTTATTTTCCGTTGTTCCTGTATAATATTATGACTTCCCGTTTAATATACCACATTTCGGGTTAAGTTAAAAATTTCCACTTAGATATTAGCGTTAGTTGGTTAGATTTATTCCAATCTTCTTTGTCAAGTAATATATGTACCAACATGAGGGATTCATTATCTGGATGGTATATCAAGATCCCATCAATGATTTACTGGGCCTTCTTAGCCATTTGTACTATATTGGAGAATGCTAAAATTCGTCATTTGAAAGTAGGTGGACTGCTTTTATGGCGATGACCTTTGACTTGCCTCTATCCCTCCATTTGGTCAAGTCGGGACATGATCGGCTAATGTCCCTTAATATGTCATAACTCATTATACAACAAATCCTCTTGGATCTTAAACCAAAATCATTAAGAAAACTAGAAACCCTAAACCCTAAACCCCAAACCCCAAATGCTTCCGATCTCGCATTTAAGAAAGCATCAAGAACGCTATTCTTGAGGTCAGGGCCGTTAGTGGTCTTCACCTGATGCGCTTCTTCGTGGTCGTGAAAGCACTATGGCTCCAAGCAGCTTGATCTCTCCTCCTCCAGGCCTCCTCCAACCTGAGATCTCATGATCATGAATTCCACCGCAATCGTTGATTGTACCAAAGACTCATCCCCAAAGAGGGCGGGGTCTTACCGATGACAACTCTAGTGGAACCCTTTCAAGTTGATTAGTTATCCAAAATTGATTCTTCTCCGCTCTTTCTTTATCATAATTTATTCGAAATTTGATCAAGCCTTCTAGATCTCATATTTGGAAATCAGAGATTACTATTTAGTCTTCATTATTAATTTCGTTTCTTATGTCCCGGTTATCAAATTTTCTGCTGCTGAAGATGATCTTCAGTAATATATCTTATTCATTTGTTTTTTTTAAGTATTTTTGAATTTTTTTTTTTAGCTATTACATGAAATGGAATTTATTAATGTTCAGTGTGGCATAGTGATCTCACTGATGCAACTTTCAGATATGGATTGTTAATTGGTCCTTTATACATGTGAGTTCTGATGAGATGTTTATTTTATTTATTTATTTTTTAATTTGCCTGGTAGAATGTTTTTTCATTATTTTTAAATCTTTTACTTTGGAATTGCGTTCAACCTCACAAGCTTCATAGGAATTAATCTGATGAGCTATTTAGGACAGTTTCTTGATACTGTCAGTATACTACAACACTGAAAACCCTAAAACCCTAAAACCCTAAAACCCTAAACCCCTAAACCCTAAACCCGAAACCCGAAACCCGAAACCCGAAACCCGAAACCCGAACCCTAAACCCCGAACCCCGAAAAGATTCAAAGCACGTTTCAGAAAAAAGAGCGTTCGTTCGTTCATATACCTCGAGGGCTTCGATAGATCAGAGAGTTGGATCTTCGAGTGGGATCGATCCGAAGCTCAAGCGGCTATGAAGATGAGGCGGAGATGGCATCGTATCGATCGTCATTCCCATTACTTTAGCTTTTTCCGCAAGCTGAAGGTTTAAATGAAGAGGAGAAATAGGCGGTTGATGTGGATGATGATGAGTCAAGTGATACATGTGAACGACATGGGTTCCTATGGTTAATGAAGGTTTTTATGGTTATTTCATTAAAATTAAGTAAAACCAAATGAAATAGCAATCTTGAAATTATGGAAAACAGTTACCTTTAATAGCACAAGACATCCAAAAAAACAATCACAAAGAAATCAATTAATTTAAACATAAACCAAGCTATAAATTACTATGTCCTCAATGCCTCCTAGATTCTGGTGCATCTTTTCATATTAATTCTGATGCCACTCATCTCACTCATGTCGCCCTGCTCCACATATCACCCGAGTTCGTATTGCAAATAGCACCCCACTGTCTGTATCTTCCATTGCAAATCGTTCTTATCTATTGTTAACACTTCCCCCGTTATGCACATGATTCACACCTTGATTCTTATGGATGTTGTTTATGATTGGGCTCTTAGTCGGCTAGATTTGAAGAATACTTTTCTTTATTATGACAAGAAGAGATCTACATCACACCTCCTGGCCTACCAACATCTTTCGGAATGGTTTCTCATCTTCGACGTGCTCACCAAGATATCAAACAAGTACCTCATGCATAGTTTGAGCATTTCAATACTATTGTTGAGGACAGGGGTTTTACAACAAGCATTCATGATCCAACCTTACTTGCTTACTCTTCTACTTAAGGACAAACAATTTTGCTTCTCTATGTTGATGATATGATTCTCACCGGTGATGATTTTACTCACATTGCCTTTGTGAAGCAAAAGTTGTGTGAGACTTTTATAATGACTGATCTTGGTCCCCTACTTCTTGGGTACTAAGGTTATTTCTCATCCTAATGGTTTTTGTTTGTCCCAGCAAAATAATTTTGACTGAGCAGTTGAGTACTAGTAGGAAGTACCTAATTGAGACTAACGCACTCAATTTTGGTACTAGTAAGATATACGCTCAGTTGATTTGTTCCAAATTTGTGTACCCGTAGTAAAGCTGCTGAAATGTTTGCATAATGTCCGTCCACTTCATGGGGGAACCATCGAGGTCCGGTACCATTTAAGGTTCATTTCTTATATTGCTTGCCAAACATCCGCTTATGTAAAAGGGCTCCTTGGGTACGAGAGAGGTTAATCTGGTTTCTTCTTTCAAATATTTTTGCCCAATCTATGGTATATTGGAAGTTTCTTTTCTTCACCGTGAGCGAGGTTTGAAATGCTTGGACACCGCTTCCCCTATTGTCTCTCGTTTCCACGAGAGTCCGATCCCCACCTGTAATTCATGTATCCAGTTGTTTTTCCTCTGATTTAATATGGCATGGAAGTACCTTGTGTTTCGGTCTTCCTCCCTTAGCCACGTTACTCTTGAGCATTATAGTCATAATTCTTCATCCGTTCAGATGATGTTACAATCTTAGCCACTACTCGCCATAGTTGTTCCTCCGTTCGGATGATGTTATCATCTTCGTTGCTGCTTGGCATGAGTTGTTCCTCCTCAATGTTAGTGATTAGGACTTGATCTGAATGTCCATGCCTTTAATATCCTAGAAATTCCTTTTTTTTTGTCGTCTGTTAAATCTAAAGAGATACTTCCTCGGCTCTTAGTGGCCACTTTCTAGGGTAATGGGTGTCACACTGACTTTGGGCTACATTGGGATCCTCGAGTACAACATTGTTTAGCTGACCATTATAGTCTTTTCCTTATGTTGCTGCCAAGGAGCTTGGGTCAGATATGCCAAGGAAACTGCTATATGTGTCTACTTGTCTCTTGATGGGTTGGTCTTGGGTTAGGCCTGCTAGTAGGTTTAATTGGGTTGTTGAAGCCGCGTCTAAGCCAGTTTCTATTGGTGCGGGCCAGCAAGTGTTAGTTGACTCGTTCGACCTGAACAGGCTTAGGACCTGGCTCGTAACCATCAACCCATCTACATGTATCCTTATGGGTCCCACTAATGCCAAATGTCACGCCCTAACTAGCTCTCGGGCGTTGGTTAGGCATAGGATTCCGAGAGAGGGATCCAATTTCATATGGGTCCCCTCCAATGGGTTATTCCGTTAACTCGCTCCGCCTCCTCGTTGACCGGTTCCACCATTGGGGACAACTCCCTCTACCACGCCGCACGGATAAACTTGTCGGTCTCAATGTCCGGGTCCTCCAGGTTTTTCATCTCCCGATCTGAAGCTACTGAGAGCTCTGCCACATCCCCCATGATCCGCCAGTCTGAAGTCATCCTTATCTCCTCCCTACAACACCTCTATGTCTCCCTCCGCTGTGTTCTCCTGGTTATTAAGTACAATCACCGTTTGCTTCTGATACCTCGGGCGTGCTAATATACTTTGCCACGAGGGTTGCGACGCTTGCTTAGACCGGTCCTTCAAGGGTTTCTCTTACGATTTACAGAGCACGATCCCGATCAGATTCCTTCCTCAACCGCTTGCCAGAGAGATCTGTGATTTATCCATTGGGAATTTGCCTTTATCCCCCTTTGACAACCTGGGCTGCACTGCAACCTGGCGTGGTTTTTGAGCTTGTGTTTGTCCGTTTCCCATCTTTGTCGGGTTGCCGCACTGCCGGCCAGGTGTTCGCTGGCTGACTTTCCCAGTTCAATGGGGGTTCTTCGCTTTCCAATTCCATCTTGTAGTTGTGGGTTCTTTCCCCAATCCCACAATAGATAGAGGTTGGAAGGGTTTTCTACTGCTTGATTCTTATTAAGGTTTTGATGTCGTCCTTATTTGCTAGCATCCGGACGACGATATGGATCGATCTCACGTGGGTTTTGAGATCCAACCAACAATATCTCTACTCCAAAGAAAAGAATGAGAAGTTCGCGAACTATTACCCACCGTCGCAAATGAAGCTATGGTAAGGTGGTTTCATAAGTCAACCGTCGAAGCCGCAAACTCCATAGTAAAGTCCGCATCTCTCGCAGTTCGCCACTGGCTAGTTATCGTGCTTAGGTTAACAGATAAGCATTATGAGATATATCACCCATCTCTGGTTTCATCGGCCAGTTCCACTTCTCATTAACAATTTCCGCCAATATTTCTTTTATTTTCCTAATGTACACCATGCCTGCCCGCACGTCCTTCACTGTGATCACCGTGAATTTCTTCATCCTCTCCTTGTCGATAATCATGTCATTGTCACATGCCAAGGAGATATGATGATGTGGGGTCATCCCTTCCTCCTTCTGTTTTGCATACCAACGGTGTTATCCTCTATGTCGCACAGGTATTACGCCCATTCTCAGAGGAATTGGGCCTCTTTGCCTCTGATTTGGTGTTTTCCGACAAGTGGCGCGATGGCCCACTTTACACTTTCGGCAAATGATCGCCTTGTGGCACTTTGATGCCTTGTGTCCGCTGCAAAAATGGTATTTATAGACTTCAGAGGATCCCCATGTGGTCTAGATGATCAACAATGACCTTCGCCGCTCATGCGCTAGTGGCTGGGGGGGACAGCGACCTCCGCCGCTCATGCGCTATGAGTGGGCGACTTTTTTCTATCTCGTGTAGTAGACATCGTTCCAATAGTCCTTCTTCGAGGAAATCAGTTGTAGGGACTCCATTGTCGCGTGTGAATCCATCCGTCCAGTGAGTGCTTCTATGTATGTGACTCTAGTCCTTATCACCGCACTTTGGTGCAGGGTGTCAAACTATTGACTCCCTTGCCCCACCCTCCTATGAAAGGGCAGGTCATCCCTTCGCAAGTAGGTTCTTCTCCTCCATATCAGCGTCATTTACTTCTCAATCATCTGTGCTACCTTTTAGATCTCCGCCATGAGCACCGTCATGAATGCCGCCGTGAGCATAACTTCTTACCAATAACGCACACTATTATAAAAGATTAGTTTCATGTATTCCTTCTCATGAATAAAAACTTAGGTCAGAAGCATTTTCCTCAACAATAACACATCCAAGTTCTGAGTCAACCGGATCAATAACTATAAACTACTTACAAGGTGAAATTCAAGTTATATCCAATAATTAATATCATAAATTTGATTTATTTCCTATATAAATGAGGCACGCCAAGTCATGAAATGTTGTAAAATCAATATGTAATCTTCACCTACAAAAATGACCAAGCTAAAATTCACTCAAAACACAAAAATATAAGAGTTACCTTGGGCATTCTTACATTCAACACTTGCTCCATGGTCCATTAGAACAAAGGCTATCTCTACCACGATTAAAGAGTGCACACTGCATCGGCTTACATTCATTAATAATAGACAATAGACTTCGTTGCAGCACCAAACGGATCTTCTATGCTTCGAAAGACTTCTCAGAGTGGGAAAATAAAAGGAAAAAAAAACTTATATAGATTGATAAGATCATAATCAACAAAGAGATTGATGCTAGAAATACAACTTTCATTCCGACGTTTTCAAGATCCAATGTGAATAAATCATAAGCAACATAAGCAGAAAGTAGTAAGAGCTAAAGCTTGTGCTGGCATGAAGATTTATGAGACAAATTACAACAAATCAAACATTTACAAGCAGCAGACATCATATTACAGAATGAAGAAATTAATAACCAAAGACTTGTATCATACATTTGCAACAACACCAAGCTAACAATATCAACATCAAAAGAAACTAATCCATGTTTGCGCCTAAAAAAATATAATAATAAAATAAAATAATTAAAGGAAAAAATGCAAATCTCGAGGCAAATACAAATCCCGAGGCGAGCCAAAAATACAATCTCGAGACATTGAGGAATACCAATCTCGAGGCAGAATTTATTTCAAGATTCAATTAAATTTTAAAATAAATAATTTAATTGAAATTCTTGATCTTATCCTCAGTTACTTGGTTTATCTCCATCAGAATTTAAAATAAAAAAATAAAAAAATAAAAAAATGGGGTTGATATTATCACTATGGGGGGATAAGCTCAAATCAAAACAAAAAAACAGAAGGTGGTTGAGATTCAGGATTTTGTTTTTTTAAAAAAATTTGGTTTTATATAAGAGGAAGTCAGAAATAGAAAAAAGGCGGAGAGGGGGAGAAAGAAATCAGGGGAGGAATTGAAGAAAAAGAGGAGAGCCAAAAGGAGAAGAAGAAGGGGACCCGCAGGGTCGTCCTCGCCGCAGTCAGTATGCAGCCCCTCTTCGCCCTACTGCCCCACCTCCATGCCACCCGCTAGCGCCTCAAGGGCCCTTTGCCACGGATGCCAGCCTCCGGCCTCGCTCACTGCGCAGCCTCCTCTGCGCCTTGCTTCACCCCCTGCAGTCCATCACCACCGCATCCAGCAAAGATCAGCGCCGCCAGCCCCGCCATTTGGTTGTTCGCCACACAGTAAATAATGATCTTTGTTGATGCCGCAAACCGCGCTGATTTGCTACCTGCTACTGCTGAAAATGATGCTAAGTTGCTGCAAAATTCAAGAACAAATCATCTTTGTTGTACTGCTGCCGGCCCGTTCTTGAGTAATTTGGAGCTACAAATTTGTTTCTTTGGTTCTTTGGTTCTTTGTCATTTATTGCAAAATTTTAGGCCGATCTTCGCCAAGGCCATCATTGAGGATGATCCAAGACTTGCTGATAAAAATTTGGCGCCGAATGAGTCGCTACTGTTGATCTTTGTGGATGCTTTGAGGTGATCGAAGCTTTTCTTTAGCGTTCTTGATCCACTGCTACTCCGTTATGTTGCAAAGAAGATAGATGCTGTTGAAGGCCTGGTTGCGGATTCAAGACTGGATGCTGCTAAGAGGATGCCAATGAAGTGTTCTTTGCCTTCGGTGATCTTTGTGTTGCTGCAGAAAACGAAGGGAGAAGCGCTGATTAGTACATTCTTTGATCTTGACAAAGTCTGCTACTCTTGCTTTGCCATTGTGATCTTGATAATGTCTTCTTTGGGCTCTTTGCAATTCAATGAAGAAAATGCTGCTACATTGCTGTTTGCCAAAGCCATGTTGCTGCAGAAGCTGTGAAGACCATTGTTTTGTTAAAGATAAGGGTTGTTGTCTTAAGGTCAAGTATCGCCATTATAGAAGCGAAGAAGGATTCTTTGCTTTGTTGTGCCTCATTGTTGCGCTGATGCTGAAGAGGAGATTGATGCTGTGATATTGCTGCCGCATTGCTGCGTTGTGATGTTAGTGCTGTCGCTCGCCTTTGTGGGATCGTGGTGCTGCTGTCACTGAGGAAGATTGTCGCCACCGCCGTGAAGACGGAGCTGCTGCAGAAATGAATAAGCACGATTGTCATGGTTCGAGTGCAGAAATTCCATGGATGTTGTCTGGCAATAATGCAAGCTATTGACATTGAGGGCAGAAATCGATTCCACTGCTTGTAGTTGATAAATTGAAGTGTGAAGATTGATTTTTCTGATGTTATGCCCATCACCGTGCTGTCGTGGCTGCTGTGATATCTAATTAATTTCTTCTTTCTTTGTTGCTGATTTGTCGTTAGCCTTCGCCGGGAATGTTCTTTATTTTCTTTGCAAAAATAAAAGGGAATCTGAAGGAAAAGATATTTATTTGTGTCCACCGCAAGAGAGATATTGGAGATGTCGCTTCCATTTTAGATGAAGGAGAAGTTGAAGAGCCGCTGCGCCGCCACGTTGATGGAGCCGCTTGCCGCTGCCGGTCATTCTAGCGATGGATCTCTAGCTGCGTAAATAAAAATTGTGTTGTTGCAGATTTTTGTTATAAAGGACCTGCTTTCAAAATTCACAACGTCGGCGTGAGAATTCGATTGAGACGAGATCTGCGGCGTTGGAAATTAGACATCCGGATCTTCAACAATCATATACAAAGACGGATCCTTTCTACAGACCGATCGATCGCGTATTTCGATGGGGAAAAAGGATGAACCCTATAGTTCGACAAATTAATTCCACGAAACCTGCGTCGATTGCCCATATTCAAAAATTCATAACTCGCCTCGAAACTCCGATTGAGGTGATCTCTATAGCGTTGGAAATTAGACACCGGTCTCCAACATTTATATTCAAGCCCAGATCCTTTCGGTGGCCCGATCAGCGTGAATTTTGATAAATAAAAGGGTAGATTTCAAAGATTTCTGGCAAGCCGACCATCTTTGATCACCCAATTTCAAAATTCACAACTTTGGCCTGGAAACTCCGATTGAGATAATCTGCGGCGTTGGAAATTAGACATCCGGGTCTCCAACATTCATATACAACGCAAACTCATTCGGTGGTCCGATCCCGGTGTGGATTTCCTCGATAAATAGAAGGGTAAATTTCAAAGATTTACGCCGCTAGCTATGTTGATCGCCCAATTTCAAAAATTCATAACTCTCGCCGTAAAACTCCGATCAAGATGGAATCTGTGGCATTGAAAATTAGATATCTAGATCTCCAATAGTCATATATAAAATGCACTCGTTCGGTGGCCGGTCGATTGTAAATTTTGACGGATAAAATAGTCAATTTCATGCGATCTTACCGTTGACAATGCCGAAGACTCATTTTCAAAAATCCTTCATTCTTGCCTGAAAACTCCAGTGGGGGTGAGATTTGCGGCATTGAAAACTAGATACCAAGATCTTCAATAGTCGTATATAGCACAAGCCCTTTTTGCAGCTCGGGCAGTGCATATTTTGATGGAGAAAAAGGCTAATGCAACTCTTAAAAGGCGGCTCAGTTGGCGATCTGAACCTCGGTATTAAGTCTCACCGGCGCATAAACTAGCGATTGGGTTATGGATCCCATATGGCCAGGGGCCTGAACTACTGGCGGGGGTGGCGTCATAAATAAACAAATAAACATATATCCATATATATAAACATATGCTGATATATAACGAATCATATTATATTGCAATAAAATAAATTATTCTTTCTCATTATCTCTACTTGTACTTTTGCCCTTAATCGGAGGTTCCCAAGACACTGTCTGGGGTAATTAATAATAGAGGCTTGCCTCTATTAGGAATAAAAGAACCCACAAAACTAAAATATGATATTTGTGCTTCGATATATCGTTTGGTGTCACACGATGCCAGACGCGTATTTTCGATCCCACAATCCAAACTTCAGAGAACATATGAATTAGCATATTTGTTGAAGGACAAATTGATCCACTTTTACTGATCTTAGAATGCCATTCTAGAAGAAATTATCACAAAAACATAACATTCAGATCTATGATTATGCATATGATTTAACATAGCCAATATAAGACTTATCATCCAGCTAGCAAGGTCAGACCATAATCTCTCATGTATCATAAACTATTGTGGATTTCGTCTATAAGACACCATAGAATATTTAGTCACTTTACTTTAATTTAGTCTCATGAATTAAGCTTCAGTCACCCATAAACCAAATGTAAAATAATGGACAAACCCTTGCTAGAAGTCTCACTTCCACCCCTTTGATTATACTCTGGAATTTCTTAATTTATATTGACTAAATAGTATAGCCACTACGAATTAGTTTAACCTAATGTGAGATGATGGTCAGAAGAACCACAATGTGTTACATTAATAAAAGATGATGGTCAGAAGAACCAAGTTAGCATATTAGCAATAATAGGAAGATCATATAGATGACAAGAATTATAGGCGGTATAGTTTCAAGTAGACAAATACTAGACAAATGGGTCACTTGTTCCAAATAAACTAGCAATATACTTACAAATTAATCAAGTGTAGAAACAAAGCTCTGCAAAAGCAGAGGTCATATGTTCAGGCCATACATAGTTCAGCTGAGCATATGGGGAGTCAATGGAATACACCTATTCAAGATCAACGATACATGATTGCTATTCTGACAGGCCTTAGAAAGTGCAATTCATAACTACCGCTAATAAGTTTCATATCATGGCAAACAAAGATTTCAGCATTCAAGCAAGATAAAAAGATAGGTAATTTCAACAAGAACAAATCAACCAGAAACACAAATAATAGATGCTCATCAACTATTATCCTGATTGAGTGAAGAAGAAATATAAGGATTAGTGGACCACCTTTAGAACAACAAGCCCTAACCTCAAAGCGTAGCTTGAGTATGTGCAAATTAATTGGAGTGGAAAAATAATGAGAGAATACGATTCTGAAATTTCATACTTTTCAAGAAGGTTGCCAAGGTTCCATCGGTTATAGATTGACCATTTGTGGGACAACCGCATCAAACAGATCACCTTCAATAAAAGATAAAATAAACAAGCTCAATTCAAGATTAAATTTTCACAGAGATTACAATAAATTAGCACATCTTTGGGAAGGTTACTAAGCGGATCAAAATAACGCCAAATGACTTACCATTTTACGAAGCAAATGACCTAGCCCACAATCTATAAGGGGAGTCCCTTGGAAGAAACTCTTTCACATCCCCGCAATTTTTATATAGAAATCTCTTGAGGTTCATTTTGGAAATGCTTGATTTATCGCGATGATTAGCTTTAGGAAGAATGCTTCAATAATTACACAAGCCTAATAAATTATGACCAATCCGCCGAATAGCTAAATTACAAGTTGGACTTCAAAAAGATTAGTCAAATTAGAAAACTAAATTTTTGTTCTCAATGCTAACCTCATTGTGTTTGAGAAAATTGGGGCATTGCCACCTAAAAGGAAAAATGAATTTACAACTTTCGACTCACCGTGAAATAATATATGAAAGAAAGGTTAATCTTGAATTTGAGTTGGTAAAAATATCCACCTCGGAAGAACCACGATGGGTCGTAATTTCGAGCATGCCTACAACTTCTGAGAAGAAATAATGTCTGCAAGAAATTTGAGTATACAAGACAATTAGAAAGTTCCCCAACAATTAGCAAAGGTTTAAATCATACAACCAAGTAAAAAATGCCCAGACAAAACGATAAATACACAACAGAATAACTCCAAGCAGGGAAAATGGCTGAATAACTAGCCCTTTTTCAGCAAGGGGAGCATTTTAATGCTACTATTACTACTTCTTCCAATAAAACCACATGGTTTTGGCTTAGAATAGTAAACAAGTCAATAGAAAACCACAGTTGAGTTTAAGAATTTATAAAAACACCCACCAAATGAAACAATCACCAGCCAAGGCATCCATACATGCTGGATTGGGAACAAAATCAGCCTCCAAGTAAAATCTAAACAAATAAGAGTCTAAATTCAACCCTAGTACTAAAAAAACAAAATTAAAGTGATTAGCATTTATTGTTAGGTTGTTGACTGTTTATATCAAAAAATAATAATAATAATAAATAAATAAATAAAATTACAAGTCCCATAATGGACTAATACCAATCCCGAGACAAATAAAAAAAAGAAATAATAAATTATAAAATAAAAAATAAAAAAAAGGCAACGATCTTATCCATAACAAATGACCCGGTTTATTTTATAACTTAAATTAAAAAAAAATTATCCTCGATAAAATCAAATTGTGGGATGATTATTGACCGGGTTTGGATAAGAATTCGCTACGTTAGCAGTAGTGGCCGAATATTGTGAGCGGTGGAGTTATTTGGGAGTCAATAAAAGGGATAAAAAGGAAGAAAGCAGAAAGGGGAAGGTGAAGAAAATATGGAGAAGATGAACCCCCTCACGCTTCTATACCGCTTCTGTTATAAAGAAGGGAATGAGACAAAAAGGTATTCTCCGGTGGACGCTGGATCTTTGGAGTGCTTCTCTCGATGGTATCTTAGAAGGAGATGGGCTCGGATCCATCCAGACTGCAATACCAGGGAGCAGAAGAAGAGATGAAGACCAAGAGAAGGAGATGGAGGCTTCTGTATTTCCACACCGCTCAGCCGCGGAGCTGCCAGACTCCGGCCAAGCATCGTCACCACATAAAAGGAGATAACATCTCTGAAAAGGAGAGGAAGCAGAGGAGGCCACCCCCTTTGCTCGAGCGCCTCCGCGCCCCTCGTCGTTGCCTCGACGAACAGTCCGGTGAAGATCTGAAGAAGAAGGAAGAAGCCCTCCCCTCTCTGCGTTTCCATGCTGTCGAGCTACCGAAAATCAGCCACAACACGAAGAGATGATGTTTTTTTTAAAGACCTGCGAGCATCCCGGATCCCAACTCCACCGACAGGGCAAAGCCGAGATAGAGTTCATTCGCAAAGGACTCAAGTTAGGAAGTCTACCTTTCGCTGGCCTGTTGCTGTCTTGCTCATTATCCCCTCGTCTCTCGGGCGTTTGCAAGAAACCTAATCAAGATGATGATAGTCTTGGTCACAGAGAGCTGTTTGAGGCTCAACTCAGAGATCAACGGTGTCACCGATCCGGAGTCTAGCACGATGTCAACCTCCAACCCGAGTTTTCCGCTCATTAGACTTCAAGTTCTGATGGTAAAGAAGGCGATGTTGCTGCTGGAGAAGATTAAAATTTATATCATATATATATATTCTTAAGGAAAGGGGGTCTGTCTTGCATTCTTTCGTCACCAAAACTCCAATGAATTTCATCGCTTGAGAAATAAGTAAAAGCTCAAGTTCTGAGGAAATCAACATTTATATTACATGAAGAAAGATGGAAGTCCACTGTAAGGAGCTAGCTTTCAAAGGAATTCTTGTTTGCATTGAAGCTTCAGACAGGATTCATGTTTGATAGGGTGATGAATTAAAACATTATGTTGTAATTTTTGGTTAAAGAAGCAACCCAAGGCTATGCTAAATGTTAAGTTATATAGAATGCTCTTCGGATACTTGATGAAATGCCTCAGATGGAGTTGCTGGCAGAATGGGTTTGAAGGCAATAGATGAAGTGAACTAGAGGTTTGTAAGAGAAAGAAAGAAAGTTTGAAAAGGCCACTGCATACTTTCGAGCTCTTGCTGAGGAAAGCAGCAACAAGAAAGCACATCTCTGGATTCCTATAGGCATGGCCACCTGCCTCATAGGAGTATGGTTGAGATATGAAGAGTGTGGATGGGAGTTGTTTGAAGCATGAAGCTGAGCATAAAGATAGCAAAGAGACCAATACAACTTGAGCCATCAAATGCAATGCTAGCAAACAGAAATAGGGGTCTTTAACAAGTGCAAGTCAATAGAGTTGAAGATCAAAAATTCCTTTAAAGTCCATTTTTTTTCTTCATCTTCTGAAACTCTTTCATTTGTTGGAAGAGTCAATCTTGTATGCTTGTAAATTCTATTGGTGAAGTATTCTAAAAATAGACCAAATACTTGGTTATATGAGATGCCCATTAGATGTTCACTGAAATGGCTCAATGGAATAAGAATTTCTTTTTTTTTTATTTTATCAAAATTTATTGCTTAATTAATGCCAAGGAATCCAATTGTTGCTAATGCCGCCATGCACCTAGCCTATTTGGTGATATGCTGCAAGGGTAAACAGACTCCTTCATCAAAGTCCACAAAAACTCATTCCATTGTCCCATTTGCAAATTCAAGATGGACAATGAAATATGGAATTTAAGGGCCAGCCATTCACTCATAAAAGTTGATTAAATATTTACATTTTGAAACCATGGAGGGTGTGACATTGTTGGAAAAGAACTACTGCAGAATGACATAAAATAATGGGGAAAATATTAAAGTTATGCTCCTTGGCTTGCTCCTCCTTTAATAAAGTTAATATATGCCACGTCATTGCTCAATGTGGCCTGCTAAGCTTTGAGTTCATGGGTGTTTACTTTGAAAGGCATTCACACTATTCATGAGAAATATGGAGATAAGCTTATTGGAGCTTATTTAATATTAATGTCTATTCCAAAAGGGGTAAATGACTCAAAGATGATATTCATGGAGATGGTGACATGTGACTTTGAGGTTGGTAAGGGGGACTATTGCTTATATGCGACAAAAAGGTCATTTTAGATTTTTGTCAAAAAAAAAGGGGAGGAAATTATATATAAGTAAATAAACAAATAAGAAATGGGGTCAAAATTCATGATTTTGAAATAGCATGTATTTCGCTTAATGATGGATACGATCTTGAGGCGGTCAATGGAATATAAATCTCTCAATGACACACATCTCTGACGACGCATAAAGCACTTATACTGGCCAATGAAATGCATCCCGAGCGACGTATTTAAACACTTACTTAGGTGGTCATTAAAATTATAAATGGTGCAAATTCTCAAGCGGCAAAGTCAAAGATCTCAAGAAACCAAAGGCAATATAAATCCTTAATGGCTAAACACATGTCCCAAGGCTAAGGCTACAAGGCCATAATAAATAAATAAAATTTATATGCATATAAATGCTGATATGAAATAGATTCTTATAATATGCAAATAAATGAATTTTCAAATTATATTCATTTCTCTTGCCTCTACTTGTACTCTTTTGTCTCTTAATCGGAGGTTCCCACGACATTGTCTGGGGTAATTAATAATAGGGGCTTGCCTCTATTAGGAATGGAAGAACCCACAAAACTAAAAAATAACATTTGTGATTCGATGTATCGCCTGGTGTCTTCTTTCACAGACACGATGCCAGGCGGGTATTTTCGATCCCACATTGACAAAGATACATAGATCAACAAAAAGTATTCTCACAGACACAACCAAAAGCAATCTCTATGTGAATATCAACAGATTCAACCAAAATAAGCGAACCCTAAATAAGCACGCACTAATCAAGCCGTGAATCCTACGGGTCACCAGAGAAAGAGGTCTGGTACTTTCTTCGATGATCCGAAAGTGATCACATCGTAATCAAGTACCCACTTGGGCTCGAGCACCCCTTTCCCTCGGGGTTGATCACTAAAAACCTAAAATACAAACCCAAAATTCCCAAACTCCGTTAAGATCAAAGATAAAAAACCTATGAAATCGGGAAATATCTCACCATTGGGGCTTCTCGCTGACGTTAATGAGCTTCATCTCGTAGGGGACCTTCGAGATCCAAGAGAGGAGGGATCAGGAGGATTACAGTCGCCGAGAGTGTACGGAGCGCCGGCGGCGGCCTTTACGCAAATCTGGATGGGTGGCGGAGGACCGGTGGCAGCCATTAGGGGTATCCACGTCACCGGCGTGGGTTCCAGAGGAGGCGGGAGATGGAGCTCGGTGTGCAGACGCGCTGGAGAGGAAGGAGGGGGTGAAAGGAAAGCGGGAGACCGACAGGAGCTAGCGTTTATAGGGTCACGTTTTTTTCACATGTGATTTCAAATTCAAACACCTTAATAATAAAAAAAAGAAATTAAAAGGTGGGGAGAGACCTCCATGTTATCACATTTACAATATTATAAGAAAATATGTTATTTCTTATAATATTTTCATATTATAAGAAATAACATATTATAAAATAGAAAAAATATTTAAAAAACAAATATTCTTGAAAAAACAAAAATTGTATAATAAAGAAGGAAAAAATAAGTAAGATTAAAACTTACCACCAGAGACAATATTTAAAAATGAGAAAATATTTAAACAACAAATATTATGAAAAAAATTATATAAAGAAGGAAAAAATAGCTTACTCGTTCCCAACATCTTACTCTTTACCAATCCCCTTTCCTTCCGAGAAGTTTGTGTTCTTGGTATGTTTTAAAATGATGAGAGACGTGGTGGAAGGAGTGATACGACGTGATATAACAACTTGAGGAACCAACGCGATCCTTTTTAAAATTTAAAATCCAAAATCGAGAAAATTAGCTTACCCCAATCAAATTTTCTCATTTTTTGTTTATTTTTAAATTAGGAAAAACTGTTTAACTTAGCTTCTTCCGCTCAGTAATATAGATATAATATATATATTACTATATAAATTTTAAATTAAAACGAAAAATCAATAATTAAAATATATCATAAAAAGATACTAATAGATAATGTTTAATTAAAATATTATAGAAAAAATATTATCAGATAAAATCTAAATTCAAGTATTAATAAATAATTTATTTTACATGGTGATGTGAATACATGCGATAAGATAAATAATTTTGAAAATAAAATTAATGTTTTGTGGGGGATAGTTTGTAAAATCAGAAATCAGTTTTAAATCTGAAAAAAAAATATACATTTCGAGTCTTCGACTAGTAATTACTGTTTTTTAGTATAAAAAATTAATAATCATAAAAATTGATTTTGGGGTTGACCCTTACAGACTTGAAGAAAGCCACATAATATATATACATAATATATATAGGGAGAGAGGGAGGCTATTAAAATAATAAAAACGATTATTTTATTTTATTATATAAAATGAAAAACTAAAACTATATATATATATATATATATATATATATTGTGCGTAGTAGGATCAACTGGGTTGGATTAGTAGAGGCTAGCAGGCTCAATGCATGAATTAACCCGATTAAATGAAACAAATGGGCCACAGGCCAGCTCAAAGACGCAACTGAACATGGACCGGTTCAGTTGCAAGCTGGGTGGGAAAATAAGAGACATGATGAATGGGCTGAGGATTAGATCTAAGGGTGAGAGAAATATGGGCCCTGAGCACCATTTTACCCAAGGAATTAGGACTAATGATGGGTCACAACCCATGGTATGAGAAAGGGGAGGGTTGATGGGCCACGACATCATGCAAGGTTTTAGTAATAAATTAAAAAGAAGAAAGAAAGATGGGCCACGGCCCATTCCAAGCATAACTAGATTTAAGCTAAGACGCTTTACTAGATCCTAATCCGGAGGGTAGAGACACGTCGGGAGGAGGCTTTGAGTAATCCTAGACACTCCAATATACAGGTAAGTACTTCTGCCTAGTTCCCTTGTCATTGAATATTTACATCTTTGATACTTGATTTCATGCGTACACATACACTGTTGATTCATTTGATGATTATTCCTTGATTTTTGATTCCATACTTCTGTATGTATACTTGATATGTGTTGTTCTTTTGTATTTTCTACCGCCCGGTGCAATATTGTGAGGGTCGTGGCTCCTGTGGACGTCCAGGGCTTGTAGACACCTCGCCCTGATTCCTATTAGAAGAGGATACTCAATCGGCCCCGAGATACCCACAAGAGGTACTAAATTGATCATAACTAGACATGGAACAATAGTGAAAAGCGGACCCCATCTAATGGAGGAACTAAAAATTCTCTCGTGACAGTATATGGATAAAAAAAACTCAAATTATAATAGAGGGACCTAAAGTCTCAAAACGGTATAATAGAGAAACTAAATTGGGTATTATACCTTTAAAGATATGTGATTAGTTAAGAACAAGATTATAGATTATCAAGGTTTTATATTTGCAACCAATTTGATAGTACAAGTATAACTGATAAAAAAAATGAAACTTTTAAGATATGTGATGAGTTAAGAACAAGGTTCAACATTTTTTTCAATTATTATTTTTAACTATTAATTTGATTATGAATGTAAATATCTAATTTTATAATATATGATAAAATCGTTAATATTTTCATAATTACATGCATGTATATCGTGTTTTAACATGTAATGTTTAAATTCAATTACCCGTTTAATGTCTTGTACTTTTAACTTTATTTTACTTGCCTAGTTTCCGGGGTGATTGGATTTTTTTTTTTAAAATCATCTTACACAGTTATAAAAATAGTTTTTTTTGTTTTTTTAGGTGGTTAAAGGAAAAAATATTTATAGGTCCCTGAAAAGTTTCAAATTTTCTAAACAGTCCTTTTGACATTAAATTTTTCCAAACAATCCCTCTTTTTCTATAAAGTTATTTTTCAACCCTTGAGACAAACCTTGTCTGTTACTTTTTGTTTAAATACTAGTTATGCCCATTATTTTGCAAAGAATTTTCCCGCCAAATCATGTCATTTTGAATTTTGTATTCCACCCATCATATCATCACATTTTTGTCATTTTTTCACCTAGTTTTTTGTTCTTGCTTTTTTGTTGCAAGCTTCTAATATTCTTCATCATCAATTCCTTTTGTTACCAGCTTATGATCTTCTTCTTCATCATATCCATTTGCTCTCCGGTGTTTGTCCATCTCTTCCTCGGTGAGTCACCGCCCACGGCTAGTCGAAGAAACATTCACTTTTCGTCGTGAGTTCATTTTCTTGTTTTTCCGAAAGAAGTTTTCCATATCTCGTATAATTTAAAACGATGTCAGTGTAAGACGCTTTTGCTGCAGGTTGTCAATGAAGACCTTTTGTATAGTCGCCATATATAAGGGGGAGGGACGAGTGTTGCAGTTTACCATATTGAACTCTTGGGGCGTCAAAACTAGATGAGATATGTCAGCAATGGGATCTTCAAGTTTCCCAGGTAAAGGTGAAGTTTGTGGATTTACATAGAACTGTTTGCCTAATTGATACCGAGGTGGACTTTTAGCGTATGTGCCACATATATCACGTGTTCAACAGCGCTGCAGTCGACCTCATTGTCGATACCGTTGAAGAGGCAGTGGGCATGCCCTCCAGCTTCTCATTACCGTCATAAATATCATGCATTCTCTTGAATGAACCAACCAACCAGTCGGCGTGTCAATGCTCCATTTTATATTTCTTATATCTCTTGTATTTAATGTTTCCGCTTAAATACATATGTTTCTCTTATTGTCCGTTGTTTTGATTTAAAATTCATGACGTCATCGGGAATCATATTCTTTCCCTCGAGCAGTGTGTATAGATGGTCCTGAGTTGTGAATGCCCACTCATTCTTCCATACAATGGGCATAGGTGGTAAACGACATGTTAAACGGAAACCAAAAGTTTTATGCAGAAAAAATTAAGCAGAAAATCTTACACAGAAACTCATAATATTAAGTGAAAACTCATAAGTTTGCACGGAAATTAAGAATGTTAAGCGGAAACTCATAATATTAAACGAAAACCCAAATATAAGAGGAAAATTTGTTAATGAACAAACAGATAACTTACTTGTTAGTTATATAGTTGAGATACAACCTAATTGCTGCTTGCTCCAGTTCTTCAAGCTGTATGAAACCGAAGCTGTGACGCTTTATTCTTCTAAGATAAAGTATATCCTCACTGGCCTTGTGTCCTCGTTGGCCATGTAGGCCATGTAGGCCTTTGCGAGGATCATGCCAAGCTCGACCATGTCTTCATCGTCAACATCTTTCAATGTTTTGGCATAGCGGGAAGTCTTCTTCTTATTATATGGCGGGTTTCAGGGTGAGCAACTTCTTGCTTGAGACCTTCTCCCGAAAAACATTAAATAGCTTTCGCTGGAGCAAATTAAATCCAGATGTAAGCATGGGTCACCCTGCATAGACTACTGCGGGGAGATTTTCTTCACGAGCTTCCCTGTGAAAGGTGATGATACCGGTGAGGAGTTGGTTGTTCAGTTGGAACCATCGGAGCTGGTGCATCAACGACCTGCTCTGGATTACAACCGCCCCAGCCGCATGTGCGTACCTTGGAGGGTATTTTTGTATTATTGAATGCTATTTACCCACATTATTCTAAATCCATGTCTTTGGGAGGCCAACCACCACAATGTTTTAAACATTTAAATTTTTTGAGAGCATTTTCATAATTTTGGATGCTATTTCGCATAATATTTTAAATGCATACCTTGAGGGGCCAACTCTATCACTTTTTTCAATTAATGTTTTGAAGGATATTTTCGTTATATTTGATCAAAAGTAATTTTGTTAGTGCACCAAAGGTTTAAAAAGTCAAAATTTAGAAAAAAAATAAAAGACGGATGTTTTGAGATATTGTAAACTTTGGTGAATTCTTTTTTTTTTGGATTCGTGGAATTTTTTTTGTTCATTAAAATTTTAATGATTATTTAATTAATTGTCTAAAGTAATTATTGAATAATTTATCTTAATAAAAAAATTCAGATTATTAGTTTCCGTCTTCCACAGGGCTTCGAATCTATCTTCGGGGATGATGGAAGTGTCCATGGGGTTCCCCCCCGATAGGGGCTCCGTCGTCAGCAACTCGTCTGTATCGGCTGCTGCCGGGGCTACGACGCCCGCTCCATCAACGAAGTTGGTCCAAATCGCGGAATCCCTAAGACTGGAGCACCAGTTCTTGAGGGTTCCCTTCGAGCACCTCAAGAAGACGATCAGGGCAAATCACCGCAGCGTCGAGAAGGAGGTATCGGCTGTGCTTGCTGGCGTCGCTGATGCTGCCGATCGCTCCGAAGGAATGTCCAAAGCGGACGCCGTCACCCACCTCACCTCCCTCGTTTCCCGTCTCCAGGGACTCAAGCGCAAGGTAATCGACCTACCGACTCTGTTCCATCTTCACTTTCGTTTCTTTGCCTCTCCTGCAAGAAATTAATCTGCCGATCCCCGTCATGGATCTTGGGCGGCTACCGCTTTCTTTGATTCCGATCACGTGGTCCTCGGTCACTCAGCTGGAAGAAGGTAACAAGACAGAGTACTTGCAAGCTCAACGATGCCGGGCAAGACTGGATCACTTGGACGTAGTAGAGGTGGAGAATCTGCCGGATTGGAGTAATACGAGGCTGAAGCGGATCCTTGTAGATTACATGTTACGCATGTCATACTATGATACGGCCGCCAAACTTGCAGAAATCAGCAATATACAGGCCTGATCCTTCTCCTCACTCTTGTTTTCATACATCAACCCTGTTTGGACTCAAGGGTTGTTCCTCTTTGAATCTCCATGCTCATATTTGCAATTCACTTGTACTTCCCCTGCCTGTGGAACTGTTATTGCTTGTTATGGGGATGGAGTTATACCCTTCTTTCTAACTGGCCTATCTGTTCATTGATCCGACTTCTCACACTGCAAACCTGGAAGACCGAAACAGTGATAATATAACACTTTGCATAGTCAGATGATTCTGCTCTATACACAATTTTGATTCTTTTTTTGCCTGAATTTTGGATGTGGTCTCAATCTTTAAAACTTCTTTCTAGAGTCTAGACTATTCATAAGTATGTTTTTCCAATCATAGTTTATTATCAGTTTTTTTCCTGACCTCCTAGACATTTAAAAAAAACAAAAAAACACTAGAGTTATTACATTCTCATTCTTTTTTAATGGTCTGATTTGTTTCAGGATCTTGTAGACATTGATGTCTTTCTTGATGCAAAAAGAGTAGTTGACTCACTCCACAATAAGGAAGTGGCTCCTGCTATAGCTTGGTGCATTGACAATAGGCCAAGGTTGAAGAAATCAAGGGTGTGTTTTGTTTTGTTTTTTTTTTTTTGTGATAAAAATGGATAAACATGCTGCACTGATTGTGCTTTGTCTTAATATTTATTTTGGTATGGTCTAAACTCTGAACTACCATTTTGCTTCTACACTATAAATCAGAAAGTAAAATTTTACCGAGAAAAAAGTATAAGAACTTCAATAGATGCAGATCCAATCAACACAAATTGGACACTTCACTGAAGGTGTTGGGCACATATGTCATGCACTCTAACAGACTGATGGCTGGTGCATGTCTCAAAGCTCATTGTTGGGCTTGCACCTCTTGAAATAGACCCATTAATTTTGTTGGCTACAGATCACTGATCTAACTTTCAAATGGAGTCTTTTTTATATTGATCATAAAAATGAATATTCTTCATCTGTGACATGATACAAGACTGGCCTATGAAATGAAATAAGGGTTTTTTTAACCCATATATAGTTGCTGAATCAATTGGATCACTCATGGATGTTAAATTACTTTTGGCAGACATTGTTGATTGAACTAGTCCTTGCTCTACCTAGCATAAATCTCTCTATATACCTATATGCATTTCCAATTTGAGAAATCTGATCTTCACTTCATTGTGTTATAACTCGCAGAGTAAATTTGAGTTTCAGTTAAGGCAGCAGGAATTCATAGAGTTGGTAATGGGTTGACAACAATTTACAGGCTATCACATATGCTCGGAAGTACCTTGCACCCTGGGGTACCACCCATATGAAAGAACTACAACGAGTAATGGCAACATTGGCTTTCAAGAGCAATACTGAATGCGCAACTTACAAGGCAAGTCTTATTTCTTCAGTTCATTACTACTGTTGTGCTTGAATGTAGTAGCCTGGTATCTTTTCCCTTCCAAGCTCCAACAGTTATGGTACACATTTGTCAACTTAATTTGGTTATGGAGATTTTCAAATTGAATTTAATTAATCAACCTTTTTTTTTCCTGCAACCAAACTGCTTTTTTAAGGCTTGATTTGGGGTTGTGTGATTATTCTGTGACTAGTTCTAGAGTCAATCTCGTATTAGGAAATGTGTGTTGTAAAAGCACTATGGGAAATATTATGGTAATATAAAATGTTATTACTTATTAGCAGGTCTTACTAAATTATCTTCTATTTATTATAATTAAAAGTATCTTCTGTTTTACCAAATCTAAGATACTATTTAATGAATTGGGCTAAATCAGGTTGTATGGCTTAAAGCTTTAAATATATCTTTGTGTCGGTAGTAAATGGGACGATATTTTTTTAACATGTCACAGTATAAAGAAGGGGTAGTGTTGCCCATTACTTTGAGAAAAACTGCCTAATCAAACATAGCCTAAGAAGGGAGACCTAAACTGAATAGAATTTTTCTATTTGGCTGGGTGTTTTATTCAATTTATTAAGACCTTCAATACTCTTTTTAGTGCTCCTTACAAACAGTGTTGTCCATGAGCTCAGTTTGTTCAACTTGAAAAAATTTGGCTTAACCATTTCATTTTAGGGTTAGGATCAATCCAAGGACTGGCTAACTTTGAAAATTAAATAGGTATAAGTTCAAGCATATGAATGATAAACTTACTTCCATGCTGGTGAAGGCCTTAGTTATAAGGAATGTAGTCCATGTGACTACCAAGGAAAGTTTGAGCCAACCTGGCCTTTGACAAGTCTACATATAGATGACCCTGATATGCTTTTTCTCTCTTCTCTTGTTATTGATTTTGGTTACTGGCCTCAGTTGAAGTTATAAGTGTGCTTTTTTGTCTAGATCTTTCTAGTTTGGCTTATGGAAATATTGAATAGGATCTTAAATTGAATATGATTTCGTTCAATAAAAAGAAAACACAAACTTAACTGAGGACTTCAAAAAACCTGAAGTAAACTAGTTGAATGTTGAATTTGGTTTGATTTGCTAGTTTTCTCTTGTCACTTGCACACCCTAAACATAATTATTTTGATATTGGATCAATTGCTCGAGAGCTAAATATATATATTTTAATATTTTAACTACAAGTTTTGACTTCATGTTACTAATTATTGGCATGAAGATTCTTACTCAACATCCATTCAACTTATATTGTCTTAATCTGTCACTTCTTAGAAAAAAAATGCTTATCACTTACAAAGAGTTTGAATACTTTCTTTGCTTATACATATATTTGATGCAGTAATAACATATTAACTTCAGGATTTTATGATGAAATCTCAGAAGGGATAGGTGCGGATCATATATGAATAAGACACAGAAAGGTGGTTTTTTGGGATTATTGGAGTTATCCTGTTTAGATTTTAATGTTACAGCCTGGTGTTTGAACATGCTTTTCACAAAAACTTGATGACGAAGGTTGGCAATTGTAGATTAAACCTTGTATGGCTTGATTTTTTCTTGGGAGTGATAATAAGGTCTCCAATGTCAATGACTGAGCAAATGATTGATGATTTGTTAGACCTTCATTTTAAATGTGTATGGTAAAAGGTGAAAGAATGACGTTAAGGAAAATGATGAATCAGGGAAAAGAGTATAGAACACATGATTATGTTAAAGTGAAAGGTTGTGAGGAGAAACACGTGGCAGTAGCTAGGAGACAAACTATTAAGGAAGTAGGGTTATTGGACGGAAACAAGAGGAGTGGACAGAGAGGGAAAAGAGGAGATTTTGGCAAAGGTATGAGGCCTAACAACCTCAAATTGATCTTGGATAGTCTACTGTTCATTGTATTCTCCTGCAAAGAATAAAAAAAGGGCAGCCCGATGTTATAAAACTCCCGCATTGTGCGGTGTCCGGGGAAAGGTCGGACCACTTGGGTCTATTATACACAGCCTTATCCTGCTTTTAAAGCAAAAGGCTGTCTCCTTCAAAGAATACAAAACCAATATATTTCTTTGAGAAGCTTGATTGTTTGTCAGTGATTACTTATGCTATCTGAGTTGTTACTAGTTCCCTGTTAGTTAGCCTCAGAGTATAAATTTGAGTGGAAAATCAAAGATATGGTGATTTAAAATGGCTGGAATTATCTTTGCTTCATGGTAATTTCAAGTGAATGGTATGGTTGAGGGAGATAAAGCTCACAATTAGGAGTGTTTACAAGTTGGTTCGGTTCGGGTTTGTTGGAAAATTCAACCTGAACTTTGAACCCTTCAATTTTTTAGAAACTTAACCTGAATCAAATCAAACTGAACCTCTATATTAAACTGTCCAAAGTATTGTGTTTGGTTTGGTTTTAAACTGAACTGACCTATATTTCACTTTATTAAATTATATTACTATTATTCTTATGTTATTAACTTTTTGGTTGGAAAGAAGAAGACCATTTCTTTTTAATAAGGTTGGGTGTTTGTGTTTTATGAAAATAGAATAATTCTTGCATTTAAGAAAAAAAGAAAGTGTCTAAAGTTTCAAAAGTTTCAAACTACTTAATTATTATTTTTTAATTCTTTTTTTGTTAATCTCCATCTACAATAAATATTTATATTTGATAAAAATAAGTGAAAATAATTTTAAACAAATTTGGAATATAACATATTCAAATTAAATAAACTTGATTAAAGGAAGCCAAGGCATTGTTTGGTAAAAGTGGGGCTAAGCATTGAATGGGTTAAATTTTTGGAAGGAAAATTTATGGACTAAATTGACTAAAGTTTGACTTAATTAAAACTAATTAAAATAAATAATTTTAATTATTTTTATTTTTAACTAATAATTAATAACTAATAATTATATTATATTTTACGGTATTAATTAGAAAATAAATAGTTAGTCAAAGAGAGAGGGAAATAGGGTCTAAAGTAGTTTAAATTGGTTTAAACTGTAAACCAAACATGGCCTAAAGTCTTAATATTTGGTCAAGACTTCTTCTATCTGGTTCAACTTTTTTAAAGCTCAAACCGAACTCTTTTATTTTCTTAATTTCTAACTCGAACCGATCTATTAGATAAATAAAACATCCTGAATAAAACAAAATCGAATTTGTTAGTTCAATTTTTCTGTTTGCTGGGGTTGGAGGAACACTAGTTGTGATTTGCATAGTGAGATAGAGCATTGAATTGATTCCAGTGAATTGATGCCCGATCTCTGATTGGGATGTGGGGAGCTTTTCGTGGTAACTAAGTATAAGGAATAATTCAAACTTTTCTATACATAATTGAAGGAGTCGAGTGATGAGATGCTGATAGGGCCTTTGTTAATGGGCTTAGGTATGATATTAAGGCTGAATTGTAGATCAACCAACTTGAGTCCTTGTGTGATCTGATGGACTTGGCACATAAGGTGGGGGAAAAGAACTAGGCTTTAGAAAAATAATGTGACTTGAAGACGAGAGACCCAAAAGGACTAGGTTCTTAGAACGAGTGGACCGAAGACTCTGTTCACTTGAATCTCTTCTTATTCAGAAACCGCACAAAGCTTTCCTCTCATTTCCTTGTGTTACAAGGAGTGACCATAGGTCGTCGCAACTAAATCTCGTAATAAGATTTTGGTAACTGCGAAAGGGACCTTGAGTTTCTGACAGTTGTCTAACCTCGAGCTTTTGATTGTTGCAATGACAAGTTTCACCCTGGCCATCAGTATCATAACCAGTTCTTGTCTTTGCTAATGACAATGAGGAGAGTGACATAGCTCCTAAAGATTTACTAGAGGAAATTTCAGTTGAGGGCATCAAAAGTTTTTGAGTGTTAATAGGCAATGGAGTTCATATTAGGGGTAAAAGGGTCTGTTAGGCAGTATGCTTGGAGTTGCAAGGTTTTACTGTGGTACAAGACTAGTAGACTACTTTCCTTTTGATTTGGGTACTGTAGATACAGTTCTGGGAGTTACTTGGCTAGAATCATTGGGATGTTTGCGCTATTGGGAAAACCATGAGCATGATGTTTGAGGTGGAAGGAGAGAAGGTTAAGCTCTAAGGAGATCCTCTATTGTTCAAAACTATTGTATCTTTAAAGGCCATGTTGAAGGCAGTGCATGAAGGTTGTGGTTGCTACTATTATATTGAATTCATTGTATTTGTCTTGCAGAGAATACAAAACCAGAGTATTTCTTTGAGAAGCTTGATTGTTTGCCTTTGATCATGTATGTTTTGATCTCAATTTGCTAGTTTCCTATCACAATCCACTGTGCTTAATGTATTGGAATTTGTCATTCAATTTGCTAGTTTCCTATCACAATCCAATGTGAATTAATTCATTTCCCAGTTTTGTTGACATGTTCATTATCAAATCTCACCTTTTCAAGCAAACCAATATTTGGACTAGGATTTTGATTGAAGAATTAATTCCTCTATTGAGCTTAGGGTGATTCTTAATTTGGATAACCTGCCTGTATGTCATTCGCAAAAAAGAAGAATGAGACTTAGTAGACTTATTATCATGCTAGAGTTCTTGTATTCCTGAGAGTTTTATGCTCTTTATGTAGTGCTGGTTTTGTTGCCATGCTGATTATTAAATCTCTCACCTTTTCAAGCAAACCAATAATTGGATTTGGAGTTTGATTGAAGAATTAATTCTTCTATTGAGCGAAGGATGATTCTTAATTTGGATGACCCACATATATGTCATTGGAATTAATGTGATCTTCGGGGGCATTTGGCCGCCGGGATGAAGCGGGATATCTTGGGACGGGGATGTCATCCCGCTTCATCCTGTTGTTTGGCACTTGGGATGTAGAGCCACTCATCCCATTTTGGAAGGATGAGCAGCTTCCCTCTAGAAGGGATGAGTAGTTGAGTCTGTTTTTATATTAAATAATAGTTACTAATATGTAAATTATTATATTAATTTAAAATAATGATTAAAATTATTTTATAGTTTAGAAATAATATTTTTTAATATATGATAATTGTATATTAATGATGAAGATAAGATATTATTGTTTTAGAGTTAAAATTATTATTATCTATTAATTAATAATAAATATATTTAATTATCTAATTAGAAATAATTAGTATTATTCCATTTTTTGGATATTGTAATTTAAATTAATATATTTACAATTATATATAAATTTATTTTATCTATTTTTATCTCTCTAGAAGGGAAGCCTTGGCGTAACGGTAAAGTTGTCGCCATGTGAGGTCCGATCCTTCCCCGGACCTTTTTATCCCTCCAAATAAACTATAAAAAATTCTCCATTCTTTTTTATTTATCCCAACAACCAAACACCCTTCTTTCATCCGTGAACATCCCCATTCATGGATTTTCCCATCCAAGGGATATAATGATGCAACCATCCAAACGCCCCCTTCTATTTAGGGTAGTTTATGTCCACCACCATGTGTATGAATTTTATATTCGGGAGTACTTGATGAGGTTCTAAGGTTGCTAATTGGCTTAACCACAGAAGCAATTTATTAGCCTCCATCTAATATGTAATATCTGTAAACCTTGGCCTGCAATTCATAACAAGGTTTGAGCCAAAACAGCATAATATTAACTCACAAAGCCTCAAATTTTCTGGGAATAATTTGGAATAGGTTTGGAGTTTGAATTAATTGATTTTCTTTTGAATAGATACATTGATTCAACAGGCAGACTTTGGAGATATATCATCTGGTGAAGGGTTTTTTTTTTTTTTTTTCCTCGGTTGGCTTAACAAGCCATTTTTTATTATACAATGGTCTAACTCCTAATCTCTAAGTGGAAGAGCAAGTGTACACCAACTCTTCTATGAATTTCCGATTATGAAGCCAAGTTTTGGGTTATCAAACTCTGGATATGACAAGAAGGATTCAGGAAGTGCATTTATTACATGCCTTGTCTGTTGAAGGTGCTTGGTAGACTTGGTCAGGCACATTAGTGTGAGTTTGTTGAGAACCCAAACATTCTTTCCATAGATATAAAAAATAGAGATCTGATCTCAATTTTAGTTTTACATTTAATTGATGCATTATCTGTCAGTTAGTCCTCTGATGAATTAGTTTTCCTTTATAATTTAGAACCTGTGTTTTGGTTGATGAACCCACAATTATAATGATGCTCTCTTGAGTTTCTTGGACAGGTTTTGTTTGAACCAAAGCAATGGGACTATTTAGTTGAGCAGTTTAAACAGGAGTTCTGCAAAATGTATGGCATGACACTTGAACCTTTGCTGAATATATATCTACAAGCAGGCTTGTCAGCTCTAAAGACTCCGTATCCTATACATGGATTTTATTTGATAAACTTCTTCCCTGCATGATTTAAAGTGAGGATTAGGCTTTTAGAAATGGCTTTGTTTACATCACAAAGGTTGTCAGCAGAGTGAGAACTATTCTTTTGTGAAGATCCTTGTGAAGTCTAACAAGCCTTTAATTGACTAATTGTAGTTGCTCTAATATTTAATAGGTTGCAATTAGCTCATCTTAATGAGAAAATGAAAGAATATTTTAATAGTTTTAGACATTGTGAAAATTCCCTTTTGAAACCCATGCTATAGGAAAATAGTATTATTAGCATAGTATTGTGACCTTGCTTTTCCTTCATGCATTTGAGTTCTTGACTGCAATAAGATTTTCATATGAGGAGGGTTGTCCCATAGAAGATCCCCTTTCTCAGGATGGATTCCGGGAATTGGCTGCACCACTTCCTTTTTCAAAGCAACATCATTCAAAGCTGGTTTGCTACATAACTAAAGAACTGATGGACACAGAGAATCCCCCTCTTGTATTACCAAACGGCTATGTTTACAGCACAAAGGTATTGAGCATCATGAGAAAGTGTTCTCCTGAGAAGACCCTTGGGAAGGCTAACAATTTGCTTGTCTTTTTCCATCTGCATGGCAGGCTCTTGAAGAAATGGCCAAGAGTAATGATGGCAAAGTTACTTGTCCTAGGACAGGTGTTGTTTTCAACTTTACTGACCTTGTCAAGGCGTTCATCTCCTAGAGAAACTCTTGCCAGGCAAACAGTAATTTCCACTGTGTGCTATCACCAGCACTTCTGCAGTTCTGCTATAATTTAGCCCCATCAGTTGGGAAAAGCTGCAGGTATTTGGAAGATTTCCTGCTGATCATGGAAGTGTGACTGTATGTTACTAGTGTTTATAATACAGTCAATATGGATAAATGGTGAAAAATAAGTTCTCTCCTTCCATCTCGTGTCTATATGTGATCAGGTGTTCCATAGGATCTGATGGAATCATGTCATACTTGTTCTATTTTGTGTGCTCTTTTCTTGCTCTCTTTTAAAGTAAATGAGTGAAAATGCTTGATCAGCACTTAGATTTTAAGCACATCTCAGGTAGTTCTTAGGGTAGAGGTCACAGTTGCCATGTTTTAGATTCTTTGCTTTCAAATGACAACCGATATTCTTCTATGTTAAGAGTTTAGGTTTTGTTTGGTCTAAATAAGAACTGGGCCTACTATGGTCTCTCCATCAAGATGGCTTTCTTCTGGTAGTTAGTCTGATCCCTGACTTATCCCAGGAACCTTTGGGCTGGGAAAGAACTTGCTTTGCTTGGATTGGTCCATTTTCTTGTAACAGATATGACAACTCATAGGGGTAAAACGTAAGCCTGAGATTTTATTTTAAAAAAAAAACGAAAGCACGAGATGAAATGATGGGTCTGATTCATAATCCACTTGGTTGAAACCATTCACTAATTCATAAGACTATGGGAAATGAGTATTAAGCATAATATTCATTTTTCATGCCCTTTTGTTATATTTGAGAACATTTGGAATGATTGAATTGGATTTCACTATGTATACGTTTTGTAACGTGTTTACAAGAGGGAAGGGAGAGGAGAAGAGGGAAGATGGGAGATATGGACAATAGTCTCTGCTTGTCCTATTCATTCCTGCTGCTTTATATAAGCAGTTTGTTACAAGGAGAGGAGAAGAGGGAAGATGGGAGATGTGGACAATATTCTCTGCTTGTCCCATTCATTCCTGCTGCTTTATATAAGCAGTTTGTTACAATCTAGCCGCTAGCCTCTCAGAGGCATACCATCAAACAACTTGTGTGCGTGTCTACGCCTACGATCACCAAGACGTACTACTTAAGACATAACATGCTAATGTGAGATGAAATCGTTGTATTCTTTGGAGCTCTATGTCGTACCGGAACACTTGGGTCTGCGCCTGTATCCGCAACACAATTGCTTTCTTCCTTGTGCTGTGCTCAGATTTATTAATATTTTTAATAAAAATATAAAATCATGGGAAAATATAGATTTCCTCATATTAGTAATTCATCTGTATACCATGAAAATAGATTTAATAATCGTATGTACTAAAATTTATAGAATAACATAAATAAAAAAGGCCTAGATTTGTAATACATGATTAAAAAGCTTATGCAATATGGGAGTCCTTTCGTTAATCTGCAGTCCATTCTATCAACACATACACAAGTTGACAAAAAGAAAAAGTTAGAAAAAAGAATTTTAAATTTAATATTCAGGAAAGTTTTTGTTGATAAGATTAGGGCAGATTGAGAGTAAACCTATCTTGCCCTCTCGCAGCTTGGTACTCCCTCCTTCCCTGTCCTCAGCTTGGCGCTCCATCTTGATTTCAAGAGGTATGACTAGTAGATAGATCTACTGGTTTAACTTCCATGTTACTCTGCCGTTGATTTGTCTCTGGCTGTTACTAGTTACAAGCTCATCCTCTTTTTCATCCGGTGGGCGGTGTCGACGTGCCTTATTTCTTGAGTTCAACTCAGACAAGATCTATGCCTTCCTTTCCTGGTTTTTTTTTTCTTCATCTGCTTTCCTCAGTTAGATCTGGTTCACCACATAATACATATGGTTGGATCGCCATACATACTTGTATATACATATCTTGCTGCTTATTGGCGCCCTTTACTAGTAGGTGTGCTGATGATTTTCCCGTTCTCCCAACAGAGAGATTAACTTATTCTCCGCCCCTTTCCTTAGTTCATTAGCTTTGGTTTGCAAGCCGTGGAAATTTTTTCGCGTTAGGTTGAGGTTATTATTCCGGTTAATAAAATTGTTGTAAGGGAGGAGACCTCCATTGAGAAGTAGATCTCTGAATAAAGAAGATGCCTTACCAATCACTAGATTGATCTACTAGAATGCCGCTTATATAATACGAATCTTTGTTACTGAGAAGTTTTTGGTGTTGTCTCTTACCTAGTTGGCTGTGATAGCTATGCTCAAAATGTGAAGACCAAGGTGGATGAAGAAATAGGAGCTATTCTCCGTCCAAAAGGATCACATATGTCCTTATTACTATTGTTCTTAGATCAAAGCAGCACAGCTCATAATACTTTTGCAGCCCTGCTGGAAACTTCTCAATTTATGTGTAATCATTCCACTTTAAAATGTGGGTGTTTTTTTTATTTTTATTTTCAGTGCCCTGATAACGTCAAATTAAAGCTTGTGTTACTCTATTATGGTTGGCACCCTAATAGTTTCTCTATCTTTTTCTTACTTTGAATACTAATGTAGCCCATGCATTTTGGAAGAAAATCTGCACTGCATGATTGAGAAATATCTGCTTTCGAGTATGCAGAGCATGGCTCAAAATGCTCAGCATTGGAAGTCTGGGAACATATGGACTTTCAATAGTCAGGCAGAGAATGGGACAGAAACATATTAAGTTGCTGTCACTTGATAAACTACTTCATAAGTAGGTCTCTTATGTTTGTTGGTTTCAATCTTGACAATTTTCATATGCTGAACAAGATTAGATTTGTAATAGGGCTTCTACTCGTGCCTTCAATTAGAAACTCTATATTCCCGGTGGCCATGTCCCTGTTTGCCAAGTTTTAGAATCATCAGCTGTCTTTTGGTTGAAATAATTTTCTCCTCTTTATTCTTTATGGTTTTATGTTATATTAGTCTTATATGCATGATATTTTTATCTTTATTAATATTATTTTGATATAACATGAATCAAATTTTATCAACAGTTTTTTTCTGAAATTCTATTCCAGCTGACTGGTATCTATCCCTTATTGAAAGAATGTATTTATTTTTGGATAGTTCCTTCCAAGAAAGAAAAATAGTATTTATCTCTTTCTTCTCCAGCAAGCTAGATGACATCTAGAGTCTAACAGAGGTAACTTGTCAGTTATAAACAATGCAAGGACTGATTCAAGCAATCCGATCAAAGGGAAGTGTCCTTAAATCTGCAGTTCGCTTCACTGTTGCATATCCAGTTGTGCAGTCTACTGTGTTTTCACGTTTTCAGTCAGTTTCTTCTGTTCGGTTGGAAGAGCATGGATTTGAAAGCACTACAATTTCTGACATACTAAAAGCAAAAGGTAAAAATGCTGATGGTTCTTGGTTGTGGTGCACCACAAATGATACTGTTTATGATGCTGTAAAGTCGGTATGTATCCTGATATCTTCGTTTATTCCTTGTTATGATGTTATGAAGAGTTTATACTGTATAAGTTTCATCCGTGGACTGTGATATTTGTTTTCCAAGTCAAAATTCTGCTAGAGGTGATAACTCACTAATATTTCATATCAGATGACTCAGCACAATGTTGGAGCTTTAGTGGTGGTGAAACCTGGAGAAGAAAAGGGGATTGCTGGAATTATTACTGAGAGAGGTGCTAAGAGTGTTTGTTAGTATACTGGATGATGCTTTACATGCTTTACTATTAAATGTTGCACACTACATTTTGTGCGAGAGGGCTAGAGGTGTTTCCTTGTACTTTTTTGAATCTAATATCTGGAGTGGTATATTTCATCTGGTTGATGGGGAAATAACAGTTTTATTCTGCTATGTGACATATCTGACCAATCATTTTGGTCATTCTACCTATGTAAATAGTTATGAAATTTCCTTTGTGGATTGTGATGTGATTATGAGATGATCCAGAGTCAGTTGCCATGCTCACCAGGAAGATGAAGAGTCACTATTATTTTTAAAATTTGAGCTTTGCATAATGTGTAGGCTGCCCATTTATCAATCTATTTATGCCACTTTTTGTCGCCTCAATAGCTTGCAGTTCACCTGAGTTCTGTCCTTTACATATGATTTTTGTGAAAGCTTTGGATTCAATAAGCTTGGTGAGGTAGGCTGTGGTGGATATCACGTAAATGATTAATCTTACTATTAGGTTGATATCTAGATGCTAGGAGGTTCTTATATGCCTTGTGGATTAAGAGAATCTAATTTTGAAGCAATGTTAAACATAGGTTCCAATATTTCCTCTGTTCCTGCAGGAAGTTTTTGTGTTCTCTTGCAACATGTTGAGAGATTTATGCATGCATCTCCTAATAAGTGTTTTTCTTTTTTATCTTCAGATTATCTTAGGAAAATCATTGTGCAAGGGAGATCATCCAAGTCTACAAAAGTTGGGGACATCATGACTGAAGAGGTACTGTTTACATAATTGATGTTTATGCAATTTGCATGCATTTCCTGGGCTCATGTTCTTTCTTACTTCCCCCTGTTCACAATAATAAGGTTCTCCTAAATTCTTCTTGATGTATGTTATCTTAAGTTTGACCAAGTGGTACTAGTGAACTACAAAACAAGATAAATTTCAAACCTACATGAATATCTCCTGATCTCTTCTATGCCTTTCCTCTTTGATCTATTTAAAAGTCAGCAGTGCAAAATTAATTGGGGATTTCTTCCTTTATAGCACGCCACTTCTCATCCTTTTGTCTCAACAGAATAAGCTGATTACTGTGACTCCTGATACCAAAGTCCTGCGTGCTATGCAGCTGATGACAGGTTTGTCTTGTCCTCATATGTGATTTTTTTTCTTTTATCCCTGCTCATCCATGTGGATATGAGTTGTAACTGTTGCATTTGTTTGTGGTTGAAGACAACCGAATCAGGCACATCCCAGTCATAGATGAGAAGGGGATGATTGGCATGGTCTCCATTGGTGATGTTGTTCGTGCTGTAGTGACCGAGCATCGGGAGGAGCTGAACCGACTCAATGCATATATACAGGGCGGTTATTAGAGCTGGCAGTTCTTACTTGAATAATGCCTGTTGATGATGGTGAAAAATCAAAATAAACAAAATGTTGGTGCTTTGCACTTTGCCTTGTTTGTTTCAAGTGGGTTAGCGTGTGGACAAGATAAGTTTGGTTGTATATAACTTGGTCTTTTCTGGTGCGCCATGTATTTGTATTTGATGACAATCAAATACATCCAAGTGGCAAATAAAGGATATCTACTGTTCAGGATCTGTTCAGGATGTATGCTCTAGTGGTGCTTTCCAGAATTTTGATGTTGGGCAGCCATGAATTTAGAGATAGAACATACGAGGACCTGGATTGAGCTTCCAAGTAAGAGACTACGCGGTGTTATGTCTCGAGTATATCCCCTCAAGATTTTCAAGCTATCAAAGCCTTCGTTTAAAATAAGCCAACAAAATGAATCGCAGACTACAATTATTTATGGCCCTACTAATTAATAAGGGAGCTTGAGCACAACTCCAACCCCTCCAGGAGTATTACAACAACTAGTGCACTACAGCTCAGACGCTTCTTCTCTGTCACATTCATATGGTAGCAATTCTTCCGCCCGTCTTCGGAGTCTTTATACTACCTGTTCAGTCGGTGTAATGACGGAGCACTCTTTTCTGGTGTGCTTGCCCCTGGATCCGCACGAATTAAATCAAATAACATTTGCTAACTAGGATTTGCTGAGGCTAGTGGCGACAGGGACGACAACAACCAGGATGATGAGCAGAAAAAGAATGAGGCTGATGCACAGCCACTTGCGGCTGCTCTTCTGGTACTCTTTGGCGTTCTTTAGCTCTTTGGCCCCATCCTTGACGTACTGCGCGGCATTCGTTACATGGTGTTCGATGTCATCCATGGTCTCTCCTTGGGCCTCCACCATCACCGCCATATCCAGGAACACCTGGTGAAGCTCCAGCAGGCTCCGCTCGATCTCTTTGGCCGCATCGTGCCGGTCTTGGATCTCGTGCACCGTCTCAAGCACCTTGCCGTTTCCGTGCTCCGAGATGGCCTTGGAGAATAGCTCCTCGCTGGCCCCCTCGGAGATAATCCTCTCGATCACCTCCTCCTCGGGGACCTCTCCGGCCACTGTGAAGTAGCGTCTCTCCACGGTTTCCTTGTACTCGGCCATCATCCTCTGTCTCAGGCCCTGGAAATCCATCATCAGCTCCTTGAGTTTCTTCCTGAGGCCGTTGGTGACCGAGGTCCTGGTACGGTCTATAGGGGTGCCTTCCCGGTAACCGGAGATCCTCCGGTTAGCAGCATTGGCGCGGTCCATGTCCTCGAGGCGGTCGCGGATGGCCCTAGCTTTCCTGAGCACCTGGACGATGACGGAGTTGATGCGGTTGCGGAGGGACCTGAGGGAGTCCGGGTTGTGGAGGGACTTTGTCTCTTCGTTGGCGTCCTGGAGCTTCACCAGGAGGGTCCTGATGGAGGCCATCTCTTCCTTCACCAGACCGGCTTCCTCGAAGAAGTGGCGTAGGTTCTCATCCGCACTGCCCATGGTCGCCGCCATCTCAATGGCCGCGGCTTCATCCTCTGTGCCGCCGCCGGCTTCGAGGTCTTTGAGGGCCTCTTTCTTGAGGTCCACGTAGCTCAGGAAAGACCTGGTCATCAGGTTGTTCATCTCTCTGCTTTCCTTTCCTCCCTATGTATAACAGAGTGTAGAGAATCAAAACAGGAAAGAGTATGAGAGTTGAAGGTGGAATCGAGCAGCGAGGGAGAGAGGGACACAGGAGACCTGTGCCTGGGCCTGGCCTTTTTAATTCCTCTTCTTGCTTTCAACGGTTCGGATTTCGCTTGGATAATGTAGCCGTTGCCCCCCAACGGCTACTGACCAAACGGCTATCTTAGCCCAATTTTGTTAAAAAAAAGAAATTACAAAAGGCAAAAGCGAGAATTCTAGGCTTGACTCTCACAATACATGAATAAACCAGACAATCAATCTCTTTAGTTGAAAGTTAGTTATCACAAATATAAGTAGCGAAAGGGAATTTTATTTTATTTTATTTATTTATTTAATTTTTTTGTGTTCAAAGCAAGTAAACAATCTTAGCTAAGATTTAGTCTTATTAAAAAATAATTGAACACATATTACACCTTATAAAAATGTTAAATGGTTTCATTATTTACCTGCAAAAGATCATGTCATTCACTTCCTGTTTGGATAGTCCAAAATTATGGCATAACTCGTGTATTATGTTATAATTTTATATTTTATGGGGATTATGCTATATTGGATGTTTTTTTTTTTTGATAAAGTGGATGAATCATATTTATTTTATTTATTGGGAGAACCCAAATACGCTCTTGCGGATCCATGATTTTTTTATTGAAAGATAGAAAACAATATGAGTGATTACACAACTAGTTTTGGTGTTACATAGGATTTTCTATTGGGCAAAGCAGAAAATAAACATGGGCTAGTCCACTGTGTGATGTGCTTCTGCCAGTGTCGGTTCATTCTGGTTGTCCTCCTCAAAATCCGCGCCGGGGGCTTGTCTAACGCTCGTTTCGAGTAAGGGTGAGGCTTCGTTCGACAATGTCCTTTAGGGTTCGCAGCTGCAATTGTTTGGTTGCATGCGCTCTTTCGAACCATGTAAGGATGAGGAAGTCCACGTGACTGATGAGACTCATATAAACACGTTGTTTATTCGTGAAACATCGTCGGTTTCTTTCCATCCAAAGGTTCCAGGTGATTGCCATTGCGAGCAGTTGCCATCCCTTTCGGAGGTCGCTTCTCAGGTTCTTACCAATACATTGTCCCCCCCCATAGATCTTGTATCTTGTTGGGTGGTGCATCGATATTTAGGAGTTGTGCATAGTGTGTCCAAATTTCATGTGCATATTTGCAAAGGATGAACAGGTGGTCGGTAGTTTCCTCTTGGTCGCTGCAGAGGTAGCAATTGGTTCTTGTCCCTTGCCAGTTTCTCTTTGCGAGGTTCTGGAGTGTGGGAAGTTTGTCTTCCAAAGCCAGCCATGCAAAGAGCTTTACTTTTAGGGGGGATGCCTGTTTCCAGAAGGAGCTCGCCGTCAATTCTAAAAAGGTAGAGCTATTTCACTATAAAGTACTCCTGGTTGGGTGTGAGTCTCCATCTCCTTTCATCCTCATGTTGGGTTTCCCCTGTTGTAAGGTGCTCTTGTAGCCCTTGCAACATCTCCATTGCCCTTAATGACAAGGGCCCCTATTTAAATATCGACATCCTCCTTTCCTTTAGCTTTTGCGCTTCCTTAATTGTGTGGTCCGCTTTGATCCACAATGTTTCAAGTTTGGGGAACCTTCTATGCGGGCTATGACCATTAATCCAATTGTCGTACCATATCCGAACCGATTCCTCGGTCCCTGCTATGGTTGTGATGCTTGCCATAGTGAGGTCTCTTTGTGCCGCAATCCCCTTCCAGAAGAAATGAGGCCCTCTTGGGTGTGGGTTTATTCGGGTTCACTTCTGATCTCCTGAAATAGGCATGCGCAATGATCCTGCCAGAGATTCCAATTTGCCCTTTCAAGAGTCATCACACCCTTCCAACTAGGGACTAGATGTCACACTGTACCAAGGGGTGACCCTTGAGCCTAAGGTCAGTACACAATTTATAATTAACAACTAGACAATCATGGAAGCTAAATAAGGTAGCATACTCAACTCAGACTGCAAAACCAAAGTATTATTTAATACATTACCAAATTAAAAATCACGGGTACATAGTATGCATATAAGTGTCTCATAATAAAGAGGTCCACACTCTCCTCGCATATCAACCAAATACATAGCCAAATAAGATGATCGAGCCCACTATAGGTCTTAACACTCTAGTCGGTAAATCTGAGTCTCTACTTCGAACTCCCGCCTAGCGCCACGCACAAAAACAATGTGAAAAGAGACTGAAGCTACTTGAGCCCAGGTGAGGTACTAACACTCATCACAGTTTAACATACCTGTATGCCTTCAATGGTAGATAATAAAATAATGAAATGTGAGATACATATATTGAGCGATATTAAAACATGAAAACAGCATGTTGATCATAGATATGAATCGTGCCAATATCCAATTAAATCAAAATGATATACACATATGCATTTCTTTAATCTTTTATCATCAGAACGGGAGATAATTTTCACATATGTCCTAGCTGACCAACACAAAGCCAGTAGCCTTCACGGTTGGACCAACTCAACAACCGTGGAGGTGATAAGCTGCGGAATTAAATCCTCGTCATCAATCATATTAATGTCAAATCTGCGGGAGATGATTTCCACATATGTCCTGGCTGACCAACTCAAAGCCAGTAGCCTTCACGGTTGGACCAACTCAACAACCGTGGAGGTGACAAGCTATGGAATCAAATCCTGTCATCAATCATATTAGTGTCATCTACACATCTACTTTCATACAGCGGAACTAGAGTGGAAACGAGTAGACCAACTCAACACTCGATAGCTCTCCTGTCGGACCAACTCAACGACCGTGAGCTATAAATATATATACATATACGAAGCACTCGATAGGTACGGAAAGGGGGTTTTATTTCTTGAAATCAGGAGGGTTTGAAAACAGATAGTTGGACTAGTAAAAACAGAGTTATATAAAACCACCCCTCTCCTACCTAGTATCGTACTCTCTGGCTCTATCGTAGAGTCACCTTTGGCGCAGGCATGTATGTGAGTACTGTGCAGTGCACTAATATGTTTATCATTTCAATTTCTATAATATGTATGTGTTTTTCACATGCTTTTCATAACAAATTTCAAACTCCGAATAAATCAATAAGTTATGCTTGAAACCTCTAAGCATTTCATGAAAAGTAATAATTTCTTTTTTTTTTGATAAAAGTGGATGAACCACATTCCTTTATTTAATTGAGAGAAGAAAGCGGATTACAACCCCCTCGGGGTGGGTACAGAGATTCCAAAAGTAGAGCCCTGTGTGGCCCCCTGTGATTCGTCAGGCCCCCGTGTGGTGGGGACCACTGGACGTATCATTCGTGGGCGTGTCTTCAAAATCAGAGTCTGGGGACCTCGGGTGGCCGGCCTTGGGCTACGATATGAAAAGTAATAATTTCATATCATGAATTCTCAAGCAATATACACGAAAGAATACGGAAAGAAATACGATAATTTACAGTTGTGTTCCCTCACCTGAGCCTAGTTTGCTCCTAAGTTTGGCTCGAACTTTCGCCGGCTCCTTTCTTGCCTTTTCTTTTAACTTTCCTTGACGAAGATGGTGGTTCGTCGGTGTAGGGTTGTAGGCCGTAGAAGTGGGTGACCGGCCTTGGGCTACTACTCGCTGAAAGAGCGTTGGCCGGGCGTATGGTTTGGGAGTGCGCTGTAGGGCGCCTGTGGGTGGAGAGACTCATCACAGAGCACACGCCAGCTAGGCAAAGGGAACCCGATCGCGGCCGGGTGGCGACGCTATGTCGGGTTCACGGTGGTCGGCGTGTAGAGGTTCACAGTACGCTACCTGCACAAGCACAACTGGACTCCTCTAAACACGAGAAAGAAGGAGAGAGAGATCGAAAATTTGTCTCACATCTTATATATATATATATATATATATATATATATATATATATAGTATTATATATTAAAAGTTAATGATATACTATATAATCTACTATTCTAATCCTTTAATTAATCTATCTTTACTCAATTAATTAATTTATTTTATAAAAAAAATTTAATAAATAATATTATCTTTTAACTTAATGTCACATTACTATTCAATAATATTATTTTACCAATAATTATCAGAAATCTTAGACCTAGATCCGGGAATCCCGTGCCGCATTTAATCCAGCTGACCATGAATGTATCAGAAAACATGCCTACTGTGTCGTCCCTTCTCTCAACCCAGATTCGTGTTTCTCGGCTTTTGACTCTGTCAGATCACCTTCATTGGGACTCTTATTTTTTTGTCTCGTATCTTCTTACTAATTAATCAAAATTTTATTAACACTTATTAAATTCCTCAATTAATTAATCAGTATCTTTCTCTTCAATCCACCTCCAACTATTTCATATCTATTTGGCCTGGCCCAATACGGCCTTCTCGAACCCAAATTGTTGCGAGACTGGATTTTAATTTCATAAACTGCCGATTTTCTCTTAATTGAGTTTAGAAGTCACTAGCTCCTTCTCTGTGTTAATTAATCTCGTGAAATTTTCCAAAAATTAATTAATTTATTCAAAAAAAAATTTTGGGGCGTTACACCGCCACTACCATTTGCCGAGTAGGGCCACGTTGAAAGCTTTTAGGTTCAGTATTCCCCAACCGCCAAGTTCTTTGGGTTTGGTTAAAGTCTCCCATTTCACCATACGGTATGCTTTGGAGTCCTGGTTGGCTCCTTGAGGTCCGTTTGGAAAAGGAATAAAAATGGTGGAATTGGGCATTAGTGGAATTGGTTTTGAAATTTTTTGAATTAATTATAGAGGGAAAAAGTTTACCCAGTCTTCTAATGAAGCATAAATATGGGTTTTTTTTTTTTTGTTGAAAACGAGGTGACACAATTACTACAATACCCCCTACGTTTTTATTATGCATGCTTGACTTGAAATTAGTTATATTTAATTAATTAATTATATTTGATTAGCTTTAATCATAATTAGTTATATTTATCTAACTATATTTAATTAATGCAATTAGTTAAATTTAATTAGTTATAATTAATTATATTAAATTAATTAATCAGTGTAACTAGTTATATTTTATTAATTATATTTGATTAGTTATATTTGATTAATTATATTTAATTAGTTATATTTGATCAGTTTTAATTAATTGTAATGAGTTATATTTAATTTATATTTGATTAGTTATGTTTACTTAGTTATATTTAATAATATTTAATAAGTTAATTATTTTATTATATTTAATTAGTTACAATTAATTAAGTCTATTTAATTAATTTTATTAAATTAATTAATCTCTGTAATTAGTTATATTTAATTAATGTAATTAGTTATATTTAATTAATTCGATTTGATTAGTTACATTTAATTTATTAAGTATATTAAATTAATGAATCAATGCAATTAGTTATATTTGATTAGTGATATTTAATTAAATATATTTGATTAATTATGTTTAATTAGCATTAATAAGTACTAGTGTAATGCACGTGCGTTGCACGATGACATGTTGAGTTGTTTGGTTATTTTTAAAATTTTAAATGATTTTATTTATAATATTTTTTTTTGTTTTTCATTAATATTAACTTATATACATTATTATTTATTTACACATATATAGCAAAATATACTGACATTTAAAAGAACTCTGAAAATTTTGTTATATATTGATTTATATATTTATATACATATGGGCATATATTAAATTTTAATCAATCCCAAAAAATGTTATTAAATATTAACTACAGTGCTCCCCATCGGAGATCTGCTTCTCAGTCAACTTTTCCCAATGAAGATGTCTGCCAAGAAATGCGACTTTATCGTAATTTTCTTTAAACTAGGTAGTTTTTATGAAATATTGATTTAATTTTTAATAATTAATTTTTTTCAAAAAATAAAATTAACTGGCAAGCTGTCAAGTGTGGCATGATGTCCCATGGCACCTCATATAAGACTAAAGATAAAATATCACGGTTTAATAACACAAAAATTATGAAGAATTTATGTTACAACTAATTTTTAAAAATATAAAATTTATTTACAAATTAAAATTAGAAAATTAGTGAAAATTTTATATTAAAGTATATAATTCAAGACATAATTTATGTTTTAATATGTTTTGCATTAATTAGAATCCCTTGAGAGACTCACAATATGATCTTCATCTACAAAAGTGGCACAACCTCGCTTTAATTGAAGGCTCTATTCAATAAAACACAACCCATCCTTTTCCTAATGTCAAAGTGGGATGTGTCACACACTCATATGGTTCAACAAAGGCAGGATGTAAAAATATAAAAAAATTCTTCTATCAAAGAAGATCAAAATTCTTCAATTCCTTCTTTTCCACCTATGAATAATCAATCAATCACCTTAAGGTCTATGCATGAACAGGTTAGCATTCTCTTGCCAAGAGGAAATCAAGTTCATAGACTTTCTCCTTGAAACAGAGTGCTCAGCTAACTTATTCATTTATACTTCTCACAGACATGTTATACCTTAATTGACTTAAATTTTGTTCTAAACTGGATTACAGTAATGAATATACATAAATAGACAACACTTATTCAACAAGAGAAATACAAAGAGGGACAGTCATTCCTAGAATCAACAATGTTAACTGAATTAACGTGCTTGTAATCCGCGTGTGTTGCAGATTCATTTCTGGAAGGACTCCAACAACTGCTATATAAATAAAACTATCGGTTGTAAAACCTTGCAGAATGGCTAGAACTCTTAGTTTAGCATGCTAAAGAGGGTATATAGTCCAAAAGATGTGTTTTACCTCAATGAGGGAAGAAGCATCTGGATCTTTTTCCTAAAATGAGAGCCCTGCAATAGAAGGCATCACTCACATCATTTTTTATTTATTTTATGAAGTGGATAAACCACAATAGCTCACATGATTGGTTCACATGAGAAATTCATCAAGCAACCAACCTTCATAATGAGAATCTGTGAGACCAGAAAATTTCTAGGGAAATAATTGTTGATCGTTTGAATAAAAAGGGAAAGTAATTAGGTTGATTTGTTTAAGTATAGTCTATTTTAATTTTTCTCATGATAAGTTAGGAAATTGAATGAAGTTCTAAGGGTATTTTGGTAAATGGAAATAAAATTTCCTCTATTTAATTTCTAGTTAAATTTGTCAAAGGGTATTTTGGGGTTTTTGATAAAAGACCAAGGGCATTTTGGAGAATGAAAAGATTTATAAGGAAAGGATAAATAATAGGAGTAATATTCCTATTGAAGGGTTCATAATTGGTTTAGTCAATTATAGAAGGAGAGAATGAATTAGTTACATTGAAGAGATTGATTGAATTCTAAAATAGGGATGATTGAGGCTGCCAGGGACCTAGAAGTAAATATCAAGAAGTGCAAGGACCTGAGAAGAATTGTGCTTCTCTCACAAACCAAGAACTTGCATGTAAAAATAAAGAAACTTAAGGACTAAAAGACAAATTTCCAGCAAACCATGCAAGAGAAAAGCACTAAAGGGAATTGACGGCCAGGATTTAAAGATCTTGAGATCTTGAATAAGTTCTAGGCAAATGCATTAAATCAAACCACTCATCATCATCCCATCCCAGCCATCCATCAAACGTTTGTGTTGGATACGAGGCGGAGTGTATAAACATCTACCGTCCAACGAGGGACAGAAGGGATCCACCCTTCATCTGGATGCGAGCAGATCCCAAAGCAACCCCAGCCTTCTTCCACCTTCGCCAGCAACGAACGCCACCGCCTTCCATGAATACCTGCATGGATTGGAGCCGGGAATGGAAGGGAGGAGGGTAAAATGGATGCGCAATCGCCTCGCCAGCGAAGGACGATCCCGCTAGGATATCTCCCGAGGCTTATAAAAGGGGAGCCAAGCTCAACCCTTGAAGCACAACCATCGGAGAGAAGAGAACCACCACTGAGAAGAGAGGAGAGACAGTAAGGAGGAACCGGCCTTATCCGGAGAGGACAGAGGGGGAGGAGCAGGGAGACAGGAAGGAGAACACCGGGGGGGGGTGGTGGACAGAACTCCGGGAGACGACGGCGAGGTTTCGGTGAGTCCTTCTTCTCTCTTCCTTGTTTTATCGTGCATGCATGTAGGGTTTAGATGTTGTTGAGGGAGAGAGAGAGGAAACGGAAAGAGTCTCCTTCGAATCCTGTCATGGCGCTGAACGGCGGAGTTCTGGCGACCGCCGTGTGGGGACCAAGCACTTCCCCACTCCGACAGGGTGCAACCGGGAAAAGAGAGAGAGAGAGAGGAAAAGGTAAGTAAACTAATTAAATTATTTAAATTAATTGATTTGTATAGTTCTCTGATTTAATTAATTAACTAACTGATTAGTTAAATAAAGAGATAGTAAGTTTGATGATTGGATCTAATTAATCATGTAATTAGATAAAGTTCGGTTAACTATTTGTAATTAATTAGATTAATAGTTTCGATTAATAAATCAAGAATGGATAAGGTTTGGGTTTAAAATTTAGTTAATAGATTAATTGATAAGATTTGGATTTTAAATCTTGATTAAATAAATTAAATGATAAAGTTTGGTTAATGTAGTTTGGTAAAGTGTTTAATTAAAAGTTAGTTATCTTGATTAATAAGAGATTAATTAAGTAACAAGGCTAGTTTAATAGATTAAAGAAGATAGTCATGGTTAACTAAGTCGAAATAATCGAATCAGGTTCGGTTTAGGGTTGGGTCCTATCAATTCTAAACAAGCCGGGTCATGATGGGTTTAGTCAATTAAATTAATTAAACCCTATGTTCAATGGTTGCAATTAACTTGTTCTGAACTTGGGTCCAAAATAGATGTTGGGCTGAATTTGGGCCCAACTGGGCTTGATGGAATGGGCTCAAGTGATGGATCAAGGATCAAGTTAAAATAGAGCAATTGAATCCAAGCTTAACAATTCATGGATCGGTTAGTTGGATGACTAATGGGTAATTAATTAACTAATAAGTTGATTAGGTTAATAATCAGTAATGAACTAATTGATAATTAGTTGGGGATTAATTGTTAGCTTGAGGAATTAGTCAAATAGCCCAACTAGTAAAATGAGTTGGGCTTGGGCCAATAAGGGAGTGGTGGGCTGGATTACCCAAAGTAAATTAAAAGGTACTTATGGGGAGACTTATAAGAATTAGTTAAGTAATTAACTAATTAAAAAGGGTAACTTCTAACCATTGAATGGGCTCAATTAAATTGTTAATGGCTAAGTGTAGTCACTTATAAACATAATAAAGATGACCGAGGATGGGCATGGTTAGTTCTTGGTTAGAGGAATTGGGCCCATCTAGAATTGGGCTTTGGCTCAATAGAATGAGAAAAAATAAAAAATCCAAATTGGTTAAACAAATAACAAGACCTCAAAGTAAGATAAGAGGGGATACGGGACAAAGTAAGCCGGGACCTTTTGAAGGAGTGGTGGGTCTTAACCACTGTGCCAGCGTGGGCCATCAAGAATTTAAGACGTACAAATCGAGAAAATATGGGAAGGCCCGTTAAGCTGGGCCGGACCCAATTCGAGCATGTTGCATACCTAGCTAGGACTATGCACAGTCATTATAACTGACGTAGTAACCACTGTCAGGTTGACGTAGATGCGCAGAGAACTGGTTCCGTGGAACTCCAGGCTTAGCGACTCGTAAGTGCACACGCCAAGTACCCGCTGCTTTGGGATTTCTTGATTTTATGCTTTTATTCTTTGTTGATCTCGATACTATTGATTATCTTTGAGCTATTTCTTCTTTGATTATTGGTTTTGATATCGCTATGTTCTGGATTGCATACACGTGTTCGAGATTCTTTCTTTATTGAGCTCCGTGGTGGTGTATGCTTATTGGTGTATAAGCTTTTGTTGGACATGTGTGTGTATGCTGATTACGCCTTCCTGTTGATCGACGCCGTGGCGTGGAAACACGTGACCACTCATCCGTCCGGTCGGCGTGTCGGCATTTCTTGTGTTGAAGATTCTCCCGCCAGGTGATTATGATAAGTTGTGGGGCGTTCGAACACTCTGGGCGTCACCCGTCGATAGGGCCTTCTGTTGGCCATGTACGTACATGTGGGAGCTCCACCAGACTCAAGGGTTTGGTTTATAAGATATAAGATCGGCTTAGGTCGATGGCTGCCAGGGAGATGACAGGTTTGATTTTCAAGTTTGATTTGATTTCATGCTCTAAGCCTGTGCTTTGTGATAGTGATCTCCTTATGTTTGAGCTTGGTCTCTTCTTATTATGTTACTGTGTGTGTGGATTACTATTTTATGAATGTGCTCATGACCTCTTCGCATTCCTTGCGGGAGTACTTACTGGGCTTTCCTTTCAAAGCTCATCCCACTTGTTTTCTTCTCTTTTTGAGTTTTTTTTTAGTTTAGGTGATTACAACTGGGAATTTAGCGTAGAGGTTCGAGGACTTCGGCCTTCTTTACATGAGACCTTATATAATTTGTAGGACCCTTGTAGGGCCAATATTTGCTTTACTAAGAGTAAAGTTCCGCTGTAAAATAACTCTGAAATTATTTGCTTGACAATTTGGTTATCTGCTCATGTATCATTTAGGCCTTGTATTCGAGTGGGGCCCGTCTCCACTTGGGTACGGCCGGTCTGTGAACGTGCCCGGGGTCCCGGGATCCTGGTCGGGGCGTTACAAAATCAAAACTAAATTAGGGTCTGACCTTCCTAGTCTCAATACAGCTCACATTGGTAAACATTTGTACATGTGCGTAAGAAAACTGATCATTATGAAACAAGACCGAATGCTCATCATCCATGTGCCAAAATTTCTTATTTACAATAGATTAATATCAGTATCTAACATAGAGCAAGCTATTATCAACCAATATCATTACAACCTGGATGACATAAAGCACATTTTTTTAGAGAGGAAAAAAATGAACATCATAAAATATAGTCTCAAAAGGGAGAAAAGAGAGATTATTGTTGAAAATCTAATAAGTGGTTTTAATCCTGTTAACACCGGAGTTCATATAAAGCAAAATCGTTAAGTAGATCTAACATACAGGCACATGAAAACTAAACTAATTTCATTTTGATGTTTTTAATTAAGGTAGCATGTCTCTTATATAGACAAGATAATTTAAAATTAGGGGACAAAACACACGGAAATAATCAAAGTGCTTGTAATTTACAATTGAAGTAAAACTCATCAACACTTGTTACCTTCTTGTTTGCAATTTTTATCAATGAAAATAAGTACCTCAATCTTATTAACAAAGAAGTCAAAACCACAAAATTTTAGGTCACGTAAATAGATAGTTAGAAGTAGGTATTGCATAAAGTTTGTGATTATATACATTTTAACATATAAAACTATACTCGTTCAGAAGCCTTGGAAGTTTTCATGTTTTATGACTCATTCATATGCAAATTCCTTTTAACACAACTCCAAACCAGTTTAAGATTGAACAGTTGACATGATTGAAGTAATTCTATTGCCATATTTGGTTCCCTTTTAGTTTGGTTTAATTGGTTGCATCCTTTTTTCGGCAATACTATGGCCAATTCTAAGATCAAGTAATTTAAATTCATTTTATTTGGTCATATGCCATCCTTTTCAATGGGTGAATAGGTTTTTTTGACAAAGTGATTTTAATATACATCTCAGAATAAATTATTTGGTGACTTGGATTATACCACTCATTATGTTGTACATAGTCCTATTCGGAAAGATATAAAGCATAATCTAACCCAATCTCACCTCCCAACTCACCATGTGTACACTTCAATTCTCTTATTCAAACATCTATTAGTGACATTTGTTTGAAATTGTCTCTATATACTTTTTTGTTCACAATTATCTTGCCAAGTAGACATTGTTTGTCTATTTAATTTTTGTTGCAATCTGGTAATTAAATACATTAGCTCAATCCTTGAAGAATATATATATTTTTTTTTTAATTTTCATTTGAAGGTTCTTGAACAAATCCTTTGGGGTGGTGATTAAGTTTGTAAAGGATCTAAAATTGCAAAACATGAATTCAATATAGTAGTTGAAGTAAATTATGTACCTTATGTGTTGAGTTTTTTTTCTACAACCTATAGCATAGATGAACCGGTCCAAGAACTTGCAACACACTCTTGCTAACTTAAATGAACATCCCACACAATCTAACAGTTAAAAATTACCGTACTAAATAGAGAATCAAGTTCTTATTTAAGCAAAAGAGTGGTTGTTTATGAGAAAAAGAAGTCACACTTGATAAGTAAAAGAGAAAAAGAAATAACATCATCCAAAAAGCGAAAGATAGAATTCAAAAAATAAAATAAAATCAAATAAATTGCATATGAAAATAACATCATCCAAAAAGTGAAAGAAAGAATTTTTTTTTTTTAAAAAAAAAAATCAAACTAAGGAAATAGATTGCATTTGGTTGGTCTTTAGCATGCAAATTAACTTTGGTAGATCCTTGGTCCATGTACTTTGCCATAACATATATACTTCACAATATTTCACATTCATTATAATTCTCATGTTAGTAACTTTGTCATCAAGAAATAGTGAACTAATTAAGTTGACAATATTATGAAGAAATTAATCCATCTTAGTAACCTCTTCTGCTCATGTTCTTCAAATTAATTCATTTGTTGCTATTTTTATCTTTGCTCTTCAAGAAGGAAACCTTCTATACTCATGTAACAATATATTAACATTTCATTTGGAAATTTCTATATGCATGTAATGAAAAAATATATTAATATATCTAGCACAATTCTTTATGACTAACAGATTGGAAAAAGTCACACCATATGGGATTCGCGAATCACCAACAAAATTCAATTATTAATGGAATATAATGATTATTGTCTAGAAATTGAAGAACACACAAGATAGAGAAAGTAAATCATGCATAAAGTGTTGTAGCTAATATAGTTACAAGTTGTTATAAGGTTGGATCGGAGAATTTAAAAATAATGAACCTTTACAGCTTCAACATGAGGTTTTGGAGATGAAAATGCAGCTTGGCCAACAAATGTCACTCTGATAGCTTTACCAGGAAATCTGTTAAAACATAGAGACGTTATCAAACTGCTTGTTTACACTAAATCTAAATGTTTCTAGCAACATAGGAATTAAATAAGTTAAGGCAAATAAATTGGTTGATGACTAATCAAAAACTCTACTGGAAGGATGGGAAAAATCAGTTATAGTGAAACCATTGCTCCTCTGCCATTTGGGGCGCAAAAGGTGAAAGTAACAAAATAAATGCCTCGATAATTTGGTTCGGATGATTCTCCCACTATACGCATATAGAGAACACAAAATAGCACATATTATTTTCCTTCATCGACCATCAAAATAACAAAATAACAAAATCCCAATCAAGAGCTTGCACAAAGCACTTGTATGAAGTACCGAACTGAATGGTAATAAACCAAGACAAATAGTTGATATTGTAAATTCCTTCCCACACAATAATACTTCAGAAAGCAAAGTGGAATATCATGCTTGAACAAGAAGAATATCCATGCAAATAAAAGGAGAAGTTTTGTAGACCAAATTTGCTTCCTAATATTTAACTAAGCTTTCTACTGATGTAAAACTATGAAACTGCAAACTTGGAGGTACCTTGTAGGCAGCATTGATGAATTCCATCATAGCAGAGATTCCTGTGTTAAATCTTGTTTATTGAATTTCTTCTGAGACCTTCAAATGATAGGTTGAGGAGAAAATATCCATGTGCACCAATGTAATAAAAATATCAAATATGGAATGAATTAAATATTGTGAAACTTTATTTTGAAAAAATTTGTGTACTTTGACACAACCAAACATGAAAAATTGTTAACCATAAGAAATAAACATACAGAGGAAAAACAAGCAAAAAGAATGTCGAGGTTTCTAGAGTTTTGAACGAGGGAAAGACGGAAATTCTACATCTTTACAAAATTTTGCCATTTGAATTTTTGATTAGAATGCCTCAACAAGAAGAAATAATATTGTTGCTTGATGTTGTCTGTCTAAAGATACATGGATATATTTATAGGAATGGTAGAAGAGGTAAGGAATCACAAAGTTCACCTTCCAAAAAAACCTAAATGATTATACAGGAAGCGCTTAAATTTATTAGATCTAGGGAAAAAACCAGAATATTTTGGTTTCCAAGATCTAAGATGGTAGTCACTTTAGTCAGTCAAACACGTTTGTCCAGTAAGGTCGAAGGCACTACAAAAGATGAAAGCAATCTAACCTTGTCGATGCACTTATGAAGAAAACGGAGTTGTTCCAAAGTAGGTTTACTATCAGTGACGACAATCCCTTCCCTGTAAGATCCATCAGGCAAGGGCGCACCAACAATAAGCCTCCAAATCCTCCCTAAGACTCTATGTACACCTTCAATCCCACCTGTACTCTACATTTTTGAATCTCTGAAAAGTAAAGGTAAATGATAATAAATCTAATTTTTGGACATTATATTAAGAAGGATGGAAAACAAAGAATAGAACAAGGAAACTACCTCAATGGTCCCATGAACATTTCATACAAACGAAGATAATCTGCACCATATTCGGAAACAACATCATCCAAATTAATTACATTCCCTCAACTTTTACTCATTTTGTAGGATCGGGAAATTAAACGAATGCTTGGATCATCCTTCAACACATGAAAATCACCAGCTTTTGTGACATACATGAATAATGTACATATATCAGTCTATAGATAATTTCCACATAAGATTGCGAAAAAATAGAACCTTCAAATCTATAAATTTTGATTATTCAACAAGAAAAAACTGTCAAGGCAAACCTTTTCTACAGGTATCCTCTCTTGAGTATACTCGCCCACATCAGAAACAGAATCAACAGACAATAATCTACCTTCTTTATCTCTCAGATGTCAGATATTCAACTCAATTACTCAATCCATTAGAAATTTAAAACAATGGATATGGTACTTTACAACATGAGCATATATTTTACCTCTCAAATTATCAATCCTTGATTTATAAGGCATTGGAAAGGTTCAATGATGGAAAAAAAAAACACTTATATCATAAAGGACCTGAAGATTTAGAGTAATTTCATAAGAAAAACAAATAGAAAATCAACAGCATAAATATACTTGGAAACAAAGGTTGTAAAGTTTTATGACAAAAATAATGAATAGCTCAAAAGAATCACAGAATTGCAATGATTCAAACGTCTGCAAATGACAAGATTCCTTTACGATATGTATAAAAAGAAAATGAAATGCAAAGAAAGGTAATGAATAAAAACCATTCTAATATATAAATGAGCATGGAAACAGAAAGATGACTACACAAATATAAAAAAGGAATAGATTAAATAAATTAGCACCTCTGTTGTTGCTAATACTGCATTAAAGGGTGTAAACAAAAGTAAGAAAATTAAAATCAAGACAATTGACATCAATAAGATGGCAAAGAAAAGACATATAGGAGGAGGATGGAGCTTAGGGTAACGGCAAAGGAGGAGGAAGATAGGGAACATGAAATAGGAAAGGAGTTTCATTTTCATTAATGAGGATTAAGATTGAAGGTTAATGAAAGAGGTGAGAAGGCGAGAGGTTGGGAACCGGGAGGATGAGAAATGAGAAAGGAAGGGATAAAATAATAATAATAATAATAAATAGATTATTTTATTTTAAATAAAAGTAAAGGTAAATGAAAAAATATATTATAGGGAAATGGGCTTTCGGGAAATTACTATAAATTAAATAAATAAAATATATGAAATTTTATTAAATAATTTAAAATAAACTAATGGTAAATAAATAGATATTTAATATCTTTTGAGAATTAAAAATAAATAACGTAATATTATAAATTAAATAAATAGGATATAAAAAATATCTTAAATTTAAAATTAATATGAATGGTAAATGGTAAATGAGTGTAAATTAAGATAAGGGAATCAATATGAAATGGGAAAATTTGGATATAATTTAAATAAATAAGATTATATTATAAATTAAATAAATTAGGGACATTTAAATTGAATTGAATAAATTAAATAAATTGAAATATAATTTAAATAAATAAGATTATATCATAAATTAAATAAATTAGGGACATTTAAATTGAATTGAATAAATTAAATTAATTAAATTAATAAATTAAATAAATTGAATTGATAGAGGGTATTTTGGCATATATATCAAAAATTTTATAAAATAGCATACCTAAATTTTTTTTTACATTTCCAAAATAAAAATATGTAAAAATTAAATAATGTATTAAAATACATAAATATTTTATAATAAATTAATTTTTGATACATTTAATAGAACTTTAAGTTACATTTAATAGAATTGGGATATTATTAGAATTATGATAACTTGATGAGGGTAATTTGGTCCACACACATGGAAATGTTGGACCAACAATCCTTTTATAGGAGTACTAGGATCATGTACGTGCTTTGCACGTAAATATTAGTTACATAATAGATAAATAAAATTAAAATAATAAATATTAGTTACATAAATATTTTAATTTTTAATTAAAATAAAATTATTACATTATTTGGTGTTGTACCAAATCTATTTTTAAAGTCCAATTAATGAAACATAATATCATTAAAGTATAAAATAAATTTGTTTCATAATTTTTATTTTTAATAAAATCTGAATTTTATTGTTAGTTTAATATGTTTTTTCAAAGATATTAAATAAAAATCAAAATGGAAAAGTAGAAAACTCTATAATTCCAAAACGACCATTATTAATAGATAAATCAAGCTTTTTTTTTATTTATATAAAAAATAATGAATTGCTTTATACATGCTTTATTTGAAACAAAATAATAATAGATGTTGCGTTTAATGACTACATGAATACAAAATGATAAAAGCAATGTTAGAAGGTCTCAAGCAAATCTAAACAATATAAGAACTTCTATGAAAATTATGCATATTGAGAAAACAAAACACAATAAGATAGTAATACATTTAATAACCTATAATACATAAAATATTTCGGATAAAATTCAATTATAGGCAATATAAAAATAATAAGTTCAATATTTTTTGTAAACCAATATACAAAAGAGAAATAATCTTTATATGAATTAGGATCAACTCCATGAAACATTTTGTTCACCATCACTTCCTGAAGAATCAAAGGGCAATATGATTGTTCGATCCCATCATATTCACTATAACTACGAGCATCACTTGAATATCAATTTTCTTACAAAAGAAATACAAAAACAATATTCCAATACAAAGATTGGCAACTACGTATATAAGTTATACATATTTTAAATAAATAATATGTAAACTAAAATACAAGTTGAACAGTGAACAATCTAGCATAAAAATTCCTATGCAAGACATGTTATCCATATATGACACATTGTTGAGAGATTTATAAAAGCAAAGCAAAGAAAAAATGAGTTCTAATACAAAATTTGAAGATTTATTAGTTTTGAGTAAAAATTTAAAAAAAATTAATTAAGGGATAAGGGATATGTTAGTATAAATTCACACAAATAAATCTTGTTGTTTTAGAGATATGCATACATTATTCCAAGAGATAGGGCATCGTCTCTTCTAGTTGTCATAGTAGTTTGAGAGCCATCTTCATAAATTGCACAACCTTGTAATGCTTGAATTCCATCTTCATAGTTTAAGAGCCATCTACAAACTGCTCAAAATGTTGTTGAGTAGATTAGTTAAACCCAACACCACAAAGACGCGAAACAATACAAAAAATTCATCATATTTCATAATAACAAGCAATAGAATAATATTAAATAACAAATCCGAGCATTAAAATTCAAAATTTATGCAAAGGTAAAACAATTAATTAAAATATCCCTATGGAGTATGAAAGCCATTCATTATCATCCAGAAAACTACCTCTTGATTGGTTTTGAAAACTTCACAGGTGTCAAATGTGAACGAATAAATGTCGAGTTAAGAGGATGGCTAGAGCTATTGCAGCCCTTCGACATTTCTTCATGGCTTGCATAGTTGAAGAAGAGGAGGAAAATGGAAGGTGGCTAGAGCTGTCAGCTTATGGCATATGTGAGGGTTTCACCATTAAAGGGGAGGAGAAGTGGCCTCAAAGAGGTTGGTTACCAAAAGGTTGGAAGTCTAATCATGTTAATTAACATGCTTTAAATTTGGAGGCTTAATCAAGACCATATGCATTATGGAACTCTTCACCTCCCTCTTTTTTTTTTGAAGAAAAATGGATCAATTTATGTTTTAAAAAAATTAAGTCTAATAAATTTCTCATTCAACCCACTAATAAAATAAACAATAAATTAATATAGATTCAAATATAATGACACTATCAATATAAGACACTATATGAATATAAGTCCAACTATTCATATTCCATCAATAAACTCATCTTAGTAATAATCAACATTTTTTAAATTTAATATCTATTCCCATGAAACATTAATAATTATTAAAAAATATATTTAAAAATTAAATATAAAAAAATGTTAAAGAGGACATCTCTCATACGGCCAAAACAAAAATCAATTTAATGCAAATCTAATATAATGCAAACGTACATCCAAAGACTTGTAAATACAATAACTAAAAATATATAATTATTATTATAAATTAAATTGATAGAGGGTATTTTGTCATGTACATCAAAAATTTTATAAAATAATTTACCCAAAAATACTTTTACATTTTCCAAATATGAACAATATGTTATATTTGGGGCTTAATCAAGACTATATGGGTTGTAGAACTCTTCACCTTCCTCTTTTCTTTTGAAGACAAATGGATTAATTTATGCTTTAAATGAGTAAAAGTCTAATCAATTTCCTAATAAAATAAATAATAAATTAATATAAATTTTAATATAATGACACTATTAATTTAAGTCCAACCATTCATATTCCATTAATAAACTCATTTTAGTAGTAATCAATATTTTCTTAATTTAATATCTATTCTCATGAAAATTTAATAATTAATTAAAAAAATATATTTAAAAATTAAATACATGAAATATGTTAAAGACAATATCTCTTATACATGCCAAAAAAAATCAATTTAATGTAAATCTAATATAATGTAACTTACATCCAAAGGCTTGTAAAAATAATAACTAAAAATATTTAATCTATTTAAATTTAATTTAATATATAATCTTTAATTCAATTTTATTAACCATTAAAATTTTATAATATATTAATGGAAGGGGTGAGAATGTGAGAGGTTTGAAACGGTAGTAAGGATGAGAAAGAGAGAAATGGTTTATGTTATTTTAGATATAACTAAAGATAAATGAAAAAGTATATTATAGGAAAATGGATTTTGGGTAATTTTAAACCTAAATTAATTATTAATATAGTAAAATTTTAATAAATTTTATTAGTCTATTTAAATTAAATTTAATACATAATATTTAATTGAATTTTTCATTTAAAAAATCTTCTAAAGGAAGTTTAAAAACAAAGTAATTGTAGTATTTGAATAGAAGTTATTATATATATTTAACTTAAAATTATTAAAAACAGTTAATTTTTTATTGTTGTATTTTAATAGAAATATTATATTTAATTGAATACATTAATATTTTAGAATAGAATAAATTTAATTTAATATATATTTAATAGGACATTTAAGAAACAATTAATGGAGTTTGGATATTATTAGAATTATAAAAATTGATGAAGGGTAATTTAGTCCACACATATTAAAATAGACTACCACCAATCCGCTTATAGGAGTATAATAGATAATAGATAATAGATAATAGATAATTAGTTATATTTGACCATGTCCTTTATCCGTCACATTTGTTGGATTATATTAAATTAATTAGTTAGGTCATGCAAATAAAAAGATGAGGTGGCCATTGGCCATTCATTGGAAAAGTTACAAAACATCCAATCATGGACATTTTGGTCATACATGGAGTTGGATGTCACATCAATACAATCATTACATTAGCGATTTAACAATGTTTTATCTAATCCTTGTTACCACATGAGCAAAAAAAATGGGTGCCTCTAATTCCGCCCAATTCTAATTCCACCCATCCAATTCCATAGCTAAACGGGGCTTGAGGGTATGGAAAATTAGAAATATTACACATGGTGATTATCTCATAAAAAAATATTTCACTCGGAGCCGAATATTTTGTTATTGTGAAAGTCGCGTGTCCTCCTCCCCTCTTTTTCTCATCCCCTTCCTCTCTCTCGTCCCCTTCCGAGCTCTCTCTCTTGCCACCGTCTGATCTCCCTCTCCTCTCCGCTCCTGTCTCCCCTCCGATTTCCCCGGCTCACCTCTTCGCTCATGGTTGCCTTCCTATCTCCCTCTCCTCTCCGCTCCCGGCTCCCTTCCGATCTACCTCTCCGCTCCTCTCCCACCTGAGACGCTGCCGATTCGCATCTCCGCTCCCTTAATCCTCATGGCCAACGCTTCTGAGCTTGTTTCTCGTCCTCCTAGATGCTTCACGGCTAGAAAGTTTGCTCCTTTCTGCGTTTCACGGTCGGGGTTACTTCTTAGATCTTTGTCTTTAGCTGCAGAGGAGCAAGCCTTGGGAGCCTCCATTTCCAAGCCTTGGCTTCCAAGGTTCCCTCCTGATCCTCTTTGTGGATTTTGAATCCATTTGCATGTTTTTATTATTATTTATTTTGCTAATTTATTCGGAGGATAAAAGTTTTGATTTTGATGTTACATTGAGTCGGTTTCAATGTGATTTGATCTTTTAAATTTTGTTGCTTTTTAATTTGTCATATTTTGTTTATCTACTATTTGGTTTGTTGTCTTTGCAATCAAGCTCTCATGCACCAGAGATGGACCATGGATAAAGACTCTTTTTGTTGATTTTGTTTTCTTACACAATAGAGAATTTTTTGATGCATTTTTAAGATGAAGAGTGGGATCAATGAGCAGAGGAGTTGTTTGGAGAAACATCTTGCTTACATGAACATTGGAGGCATTTCATTATTTTTGGAGATTTTTTTCTAGATAATTGATATTATTAATGTGAATAGTTTTAAGTTTTCACTCAATCCTTAGTCATTTTGTCACGCCCTGGACTTGGGTCCAGGCACGTCGTCAGACCGGCCGCACCCAAACAGGGACGAGTCCCCGCCTGGATGCAAGGCCTCTTGGTTCCTGATACAAATTAAAGTAACAACGGATAATAATCATCATATAGATAACAAGGAGTTTACACAACTCCAAATAAAGGTCCCAATTTGTCACCCCTAGTGTCAACAACACATAACAAAATACAAGTTCAAAGTTCTCTCACAAACTGAAATTAAGAGGTACGCATACCTCGATATCTGTAGTAAACAACTCTCAAGCGTCCCTTCCCGCTTATATCTGGTCCTGAACCTGCTCGTCTCTTGAAAAATGTTCAACAAGTGTATGAGCCAAAAGAAGGCTCAGTAGGGTCGCAGAGGAAAACAACAATGTGCCGGGAAGCTTTGGCACATTGTTTCCGATCAACACCGGGGAACATACCCCTGAAGCTTTGGCAGATATCATCAGCTGCAAGGTGGAGAATCTACCAGTGACTTATTTGGGCATTCCCATATCCGGTTCCAGGCCAAGGAAGTCGGATTGGTTGAAACTTATTGACAAAATCAAAAAGAGAATCGGGACATGGCAAAGCCGATTCCTTTCTTTGGGAGGTCGCATTACGCTGATCAACTCAGTTCTATCTGCAATCCCTGTTTATTGGATGTCAATATACAAGCTCCCTGAATGGGTCATACACCGAATTGATGCATTACGACGTGATTTCCTATGGTATGCGGCCGGACCTTTTGAAGTAAAGGAGCTTATAGATTGGTGAATTGGCAACGCCTATGTAGACCTAAAGAGTACGGTGGGTGGGGAATCATGAACCTGCGATGTTTCAATGCAGCTTTGATTGGCAAGTGGTGGTGGAGGCTGCTCAATGGACATGCTGGCGTTTGCCTTAAAGTTATTCGTCACTCCTATTTCCGAAACTCCTATATCAACCCCCATAAGAAACCACCGGGAAGGGCATCACTTTGTTGGAAAGGAATTGTGTCTCAATGGTATCCACTCCAGCTGGGGATAATGGTGCATCCTGGTAAGGGAGACACGATTAATTTCTGGAAAGATAGGTGGCTCAATGGAACCTCCCCCATCAACCTGTCTGAAGCATTGACACATCTGATTAGAGAGCCAGATATCTCGATGCAGAAAGCCCGTCGGCAACGCCAGGACAACATCCCACTCCTCAAGGAGGGCCCCCTCACTCCTACAGAGGACATAATATTTGCAGACATCCTCACAAAACTGGAGGCGTACGCGGGATACATAGAGCGGCGAATGGCCAATGGTTGTGGGGCATGTGGTTCTCTCGTTAAATCATTATATGGGTTCCTTTGTCGATGGTGGCCTCCGATGCCCTATCTGAAATGACTTACGGGGTATAGCTTGCCCAACAAAGGTCAAGCTATTTGCATGGCTAGTCCGGGATAACAAACTTCTTACACTTGACAATTTGAGCAAAAGGGGATGGCAAGGGAACCAACTCAATGCTACTTATGTAATGGGCATGAGGAAGCGGTTGAACATCTTTTCATTACATGCTTTCGAAACACGGAGAATGCAGGAACACTATTGCCCGCTATTTGGGGTGACCTCGGCTCCCCATAACATACAAGATTTATGGGGAGCAAGAGGAGGGAATCTAGGGACTCGGCTTCACAAAGAAGCTGTGGTAGGATGGAAGCTAGCAATCATGGCTATTACCCGGGCATTTGGCTCGAAAGAAACCAAAGATGCTTCCGGGAAAAACAACGCGTTTTTTCCGGAATTATTCGTGGGATAGACTTTCTATTGCTTTCTTGGTTTGATGCAGCTAAAGCGGCCAAGAAGCAAAAGCTGGTGCCAATGGAGGCCATTGTCAAGCGAAGCCTTGCCCAATGCTTCAATGAGGAGGAAGAACCCAGAGTAGGGGGTGATGATTTCGAGGAAGAGGATCCAGGAAGCGGAGATAATTCGGAGTAAGAAGCCACACTTACTCCAATGGGGCCATACAAAGAAAAGGATGTAACACTTGGCAATGTATTAACTCGGCTACCATAGCCGATATGTACCCGGCTATCATAGCCAATATATATCTTTTATAAATAAATGAATGTGGTTTATCCACTTATTTCAAAAAAAAAAACAATGTGCCGGGAAGCCATAATCAATGATCCAAGCAAAGGAATATTCACAAGTAGAATATCAATAATAAAATGGAGTCACAAAATATAATACATCTTGCATGCATATGGATACTAGTGTATGACATAACACGGTTGTTGCCGGTCAGACGGTCCATACCTACATCAGCCTCAGCTGGAGAGTAGCGCTACTAAACATCCATGTATACATGACCAGTGTAACTATTAGCCCCACTGGAAGGCCCAAAGTAGTTCCAGGGTATTGTAACCCCCCTGGCGATGGGCCTAACACAATCCTGGGGTATTGTAACCCCCCGGTGCAGGGCCTAAAAGTAATCATCATACCGGTGCAAATGAGATGCATATAACACATAGAATAGCATGTATAGCAAATAAGAGGCTCCAGAAGATCAATATCTTCGAGCAAGAAACAATCATGCTAAATCTCACAATAACAACATAGAAATCAAAGGATGGACTCCAAAATCCAAGAAGCAAAAGATGGACTCTAACATCCATCTAGATACACATCAAAGAAATCAAGGATGGACTATGAGTCAGAAATACTCACAGTACCGGCGCGAGAACCTACTTGGTTCAATAAAATTTACAAAATCTAACCCCTAGTCGCTCCTCGATACTCTACGTCAGAATCTGAACAATATAATGTAACCTCAGTATTCATTATACTTACTATACTCATCTATGCACCCGATTATAACTTTAAACATAATAGACCAAACATGGCTAGTGAGATCTTCATGCCTCTCATCATAAACAGCTAATTGTCATGAATCCAACATGTATTTATTATACTTCTCTCATGCTTGACCATCTTAAGCATGCATGCTATGCATCACTCCTCTATTAAACACAAGTGTTCATGATTCACCTTTATATTTAACTTGTTATTGCAGGCCCACATCTTAATTACTGAGAATTGGTGCTTATGCATGACCGGGAGTCATTCAACCTCACTCCTGATCCATGAAAAGCTCATGCCTATTATCATACTTTGTATCTGTTACTCATCCGAAGGTGAACGTGACATGACAAGTTAATTCAACACAACACACTGCATGCTTTTATTAACATTCATCTCATGATCATATACATCCACAAGTTTTCTATTATTGAATCTCTAAAGCATATCAACACGGGGAATCATGCATCACTCATGCATGAAGGTTTATAGATCATTTATACACCATGAAATGTTTGACCTCTCTTCCTTCACAAAACAAGGAGCAGTAGATCTAACCTCAAGGTGCTCCCCAAATTGTAGATCCAGGAGATGGAAATCAAGTGTCAAGGTTGCTTCACCCACCAAGCTGCAGTTTAGCGGGTAAGGAGCTCTTGGTTTCCTCCAATTCTTGTCCACACAAAGAGGGAAGAGGGAGCTCAGAGATTACAACCTCATCACTTTTAATCGTGCCTGCAATCTTAGGATCTCCAAGCTTGTGTTTGATAGGGGGATATCCCCAAATGGGATATCTCCAACACATTCCCCAATAAAAAAATTTTCAGCCAAAAACATTAATTTAAGTTTAAAAATATAATAATGACTCATCCACCAATGCATGGAAGTCACATAGCTATCTTATCATTAATACCTTTACTTTAAAATTTCTCCCCAAAAAATTTAAAATTTTTCAAAAATTATTCCTAATCTCAAGTAGGATATTCTCTTATCAAACACAAGCCAAGGGTTTCAACAAATCCTCCAAATTTCAGAGCACGGGACTAAAAGTGATGTGGAGAAAGAAGAGGGTGAAGAGCTTTAGAGGTCTCTCTCAGTCTTACTACAAAAGCTCGATCTCTCTCTCCATCCTCTGATTCCAAATACTTTTGAAGAGAGGGTTTGACAAGTCACATGGATGCCATTCCTTTACTTCATTTCAACTCCCCTGTTTTTTCAAAACTAGATCCATGTTTTTCGGAGTGATCAGAGTGAGCTAGTATAAAGGGAGAGAGCAAACGTGAGAGCTTTGAGAAGTGATGTGAGGGCTTCAGGCTTTTTAAAAGAAATCTTATGATAATGTTATAGGTCATGCTATATCAAAGCAATAGAAGCCTAGTAATGGAAGGTTACTTGATAGTGGATGTTGATGTTGACACATTGCAACAGCCCATATTCTATTTGCATTTTAAAATCCTCCCTTTCAGAGCCTTTAACATGTAACGTCTCTTCCTTGGCATGTTTTCCATAAATACCCCTCATCTCAATAGGAATTAGATCTCACTTAGGGAGATTAATTAACCAACTTTAATTAAGCTAATCAAGATTTGGGGAATTAATTAACTACAACATAAATTAGGGGAATTTAATTAAAACCCAAAAGGCATGGCCTTTACACATTTTTACTAGATAATTGATGTTATCAATTCTTGGGAAAAGCCATTAATGTGATCAAGTTCAATGCAAGAGGGTTTAAGATGCTCTCAGGGCAGCTCACTGTTGAAGCACCCTTCCAAGTTGCATCCAAAATAGTGAGAACAATTCAGTCATTATTCTTGTTAGTTGAGTAATTACTACTTATTCTGGAATTTTATTTGTTCAATAGAGAGTTGTCATCAAACTAGAGAAGTCAAGCATCACTCCTGATCAGGTATAAGAACAAAAACTCATTTTTTTTATGAACATCAGATGTTGAACCTCATTTGAACATTACTGCAGTTGATGAATCTTTTTGAGAAGAACTATGATCTTCTTGCTATTTTCAATCCAGGTGGTTGGCTTGAAATTTCATGTCCTCGCATTTGTTGAATCTCTACAAATTAACATCAAGTTTTGTTTTTGTTCCTTAGTTAGAGAAGATATGTAGATGACTCCTTGGAAGGGATGATACAAGCACCATCTTTGTGTTGGAAAGGACTCAGCATGAGTGAATTTCAATAGAACTCAACATCTTTTGGATGCAGTGGAATATTGTAATATTGATTGTGCAGTTGTATTATTGACAGACTTGTATTTTTGACAGATAGCAGTTGTAATTTGCTTCAGTTTTTTTTTTTTTTTTACTTGTATTAATATATTTTTAACAGAAGTGAATTATGACAAATATGTGGAGAGTTCTAATAGTAATTCAATTCTTTTTGTAATTTTAACATATTTTCCAAGTTTTTTTGGGCTAGTGGTAGTTAATTCAATATTTGAATAAATATTCTTTTGGATGTTATTTTTTAATGAATTTTTTCAATGTCTAGTTAACAATGGATATAATTTAATGATTATTTTTATTATATAATATTTTTTTATTATGCTATCCAAATACTCATTATATAAGAATAAAATATGTAATAATTCATCTTCACTTCCTGCATAAAAAAATTATATCATAATTTTTTATTTTGTAACCAAACATGCTCTCATTCTCTAACACAATTTTTTATTATGTTGGTACAAGAAACAGTACAGAGACATGCTATGTTGTTGCACATTGATTAAAAATCTAGAGCTAAACAAAAATGAAAAACCACCTAAAAATAGGAGAAAAACACAGTAATAACAGAGAGAGTTTAATTCATTCCAGGAATCCAGTTCTTGTGAAAGCATTCCTCACCATGCTCAAATCCATCCCCTTCAATGTCCTACAAGCTCCTTCACAAACATAGAAGGATGAAATCTGAGATCTTGCAAGCTTCTTAGCAAGCCATTCAAGGGGTGGAACCCCTTCTCCTCTTTCTTCATCTCCTTGGAGTTGTCTCCCATCAAGGAGGAAGGTGAGAGCCCTGACTATTGGCAGAGGAGGAAGAGGAAAGCGGAGAGAAGGGGATATCGTCGTCGAAAGTGCTTGGCGGCTCTCACGAAAGCGTCTAGCATCTAGGGTTTCAAACAAATTTCAAAGAAATCATAACCGTCTATTTAAAATATACTGCCACATCAGATTTACAGATGGAGTGTGAGTCAGTATAGATATCACCACATCAACTTTGTAAAACCGGCAACTGGTTGATAGGACCATTTTGTTATGTTTGGAACGTTGAGGAATGGTTTTGTTACAAAATGAGAGATGCAAGTGAAATCTGGTAAAAGTTGGGGGATCATTTATATAATTAACCCAAGAAATTATGTTTAAGACAATGTGCAATTTCAAAAGTGAAAAAAAAAAGAAAAAAAAGAAAAAGATTCTTAAGTTACAAAACAGTATAATGAGAATAAGGTTAAAAGGTATGGCGCTAATGCTAGATTCTGGGGGGTCCGAGCAAACTCCAGGAGCAATCCGCATCATTAGGCGCACGTACATGCTGGCTAAGGTGGTGAACCGAGGCCAGCCTGCAGCTGACGCAGGCCGTTGGGGAACTTCCTTCCTGGCCAGCTTCTCAACGCTCTCTGTTCTCTTGAGGAGTCATGAGCAGATCTCCAGCTCATCTTCCTCTTTGATGGGTCGATAGCATCCGGGTGCACGGGATGATTTCACGCTCCCTCTGCCACGCAGGAAACCTGATCCTTTTTCAACCTCGCTTAGTTCCTTCGCAGTCCCAGAGAATGGTACAATAATCATTATAACCAATGGAAACCTTTGGATCTTCGATCCAAATTCGGAGTTTCCAGGCAGAGCAACTTCCATTTGATATATTAAAGGGTTTACATATATATATGCATTGAACATTGGACAGTCACGGAGTAAACCTAATGTTTCATCACAGCATGTAAATCACTGGCAAATCTGACGTATGGTCAATCTTTTCCGTTGTTGTGGTCTATATGTACAAACTGGACTCGTGGTGTTGAAATCAAGGGATTTATGTCTGATACAAAGCACAGATAACAGATGACAATAACCACAACGATTACATCCCTCTCTATGAGTGATTTAGGTTTTCTGACCATGTACATGTATATGGTTGTTTCCCACTTGACCAAAAATTGTATCTGAACAAAGGCTGTATGACTATTTTTGTAAACTATGCGGTGCAGTATCAACTTGGGATGTAAGGTGTCCTTGGTCTTTCCTGTGGGAGCTTTTCCAACTCAACAGAAGCAACAGAGAGGATAAGCTCATCTTGGTTGTCTTCAGCTGATTTGAGATCATTTAGAGCTCTCTTTGCATAAACTGTAAAACCAACTGTCATAACAATTGCAATGGCCAAAGATATAATATTGTAGACTATCTCCACTGGTGTCAAGCTGTGATTACCGTACTGCATGTCAGCCAAAGTCCTTATTAAACGCCCACTGGACCAAGATACATTAGAAAGAAAAAGTTAATGGTAGCAACATGAATAGCCCACGCATCAATTTTCTTCCAACAAAAAGATTTGTTTCTTCCAACAAAAAGATATGCTTAAACTTTGAAAAATTAAAAGTATAACCATTAAACAAAGGATTTAATCCATGAGAAACCTAACACTCTCTGCTGAAAACTGCATCGTTGTGTGTTTGATTAACACATTAATTTTGGGAACAACAACAACAACAACAACTAAGCCTTAATCCCATACTAGATGGGGTCGGATATATGGATTCTCTGTTTTCATGTCGCTCTCAAATATGAAATAAAAATAAACTAAAAAGAAATGAAATAAACTGAAATAAAATGAAATAAAATAAAATAAAAAAAAATATATAAATAAATAATAATAACAACAGATAATTTCTATGAGAGATTGGAATGTTAGAAGCAGAACAGTATCCCTACAAACAAAAGTTTGCTCTAATGAAGGCGAAAACCTTTTAAATTTAATTTATCTAATTCTATACTGGCTGGTCGGCTATATGAATTCTTTTGTCTCCATGTTCTGTCACAAGCAGCATCCATCTCAATATCTAACATAATGCAGGCCCCTGACACCACCTCTCCACGTAATCCTGCGCCTACCTTTACCCCTCTTCTTACATCCTACAACTAAACTATCACATTTTCTAACCTGGAGCACTCGGGTCTCCTACAGACGGTCCAAACCATCTTAAACGCCTCTTCTCAGTATTTTATCTTCAATGGTGCAAGAATATACACCTTCATTTGGATGTGTTCATTTCTAATCTTATCCAATCTTGTATTTACCACTCATCCATCTTAACATCCCTATTTCACCAGCATTCATCTTATGCATATGTTGAACTTTAGTTGCCAACACTCACTCCTCTCAGATATAGTATGGCCGGTCTAGCTACTTGCATAAAATTTTCCCTTTATTTTGTTAGGTCACATAACACCCCCGTGGTACTTCTCCATTTCAACTATCCAGCTTTGATTCTATGGGTTTCCCATCATCCTGAAAAATGGAACCTAAATACCTAAAATGGTTAACTTTAGGCACTACCACCCCCTAATTTCACTTCTCCTTCATCTCTCCTACTTAGACTAAAATTACAGTGTATATATTCTGTCTTACTTCTACTTAACCTAAAGCCTTTACTTTCTAAAGTGTTTCTTCATAATTCTAGCTTTTGATTTACTCAATCTCTAGTCTCATCCACTAGGACAACATCATCCGCAAACAACATATACTATGAGATGTCATCTTGGATATAACTAATTAATTCATCCATTACTAGGGTAAACAAGTATGGGCTCAAGGCCGATCCCTGATGTAGACCCACTGTTATAGGAAACTCCTCCATATCGCCTCCTACTGTTCTCATACTTGTAACTGCTCCCTCATACATATCTTTAATAATATTTATATATTTTACATGAATGTTTTTCCTCTCCAATACCGACCAAAGGACTTGTCTTGGTACCTTATCATATACTTTCTCTAGGTCAATAAAAACCATATGGAGATCCTTCTTCTTTTCTCTGTAGATCTCCATCAAGTTTCTTAATAGGAAAATGGCTTCTGTTGTGGATCTACTTGGCATAAAACCAAATTGGTTCTCTGACATCTTCGTGATATACCTGAGTCGATGCTCTATTACCCTCTCCTAGAGTTTCATCGTATGACTCATTAACTTAAATACTACTGTAGTTGGTGTAATTTTGAATATCTCCCTTATTCTTATAAATAGGAACCAAAATGCTTTTTCTCCAATAGTCTGGCATTTCCCCCCCTTTTAGGATAGAGTTGAAGAGTTTGGTTAACCACTCTACCCCTACTTTTCCAAGGCACTTCCAAACTTCAATCGGGATACCATCTTGGCCACAAGCTTTTCCAGCCTTCATTTTTCCCTTTGCTGCACTCGACTTCAGCTAAGCTACGATCTTACGTGTATAGCTAAAGTTTTTTTCTATCGTTAATCCATAAAAATCCGTAAAGTTATCCTCATGACTCACATTGAACAAGTTATCAAAGTAGTTTCTCCATCTCTCCTTGATTTCCTTATCTCCTGTCAAGACCTGTTGAGACTTATCCTTAATGCACTTGATTTGGTTCAAGTCTTTCCCTTTTTTATCTCTTAGCCTTGCTATCTTGTATACTTCCTTTTCCCTTTCTCGTGTCCCTAACTTTTGGTATAAATCAGCTAGGGATTTATCTCAGGCCTCGTTAACCGCTTTCTTGGCCTCGTTTTTTGTCTTTTTATACTTTTGAAAGACTTCTCCATCCTCAACTGTGGGTAATTTCTTATACTAATATCTTTTCTCTTTAATAGCATTTTGAACCTCTTTATTCCACTACCATGATTCCTGTGGTCGAGGTCCCAAATTCCTTGTAGATCCCCTGTGAGCTCACTTCCTATTTTCTCAATACAATTCACATCTCTTTCCATAAAGGTGTTTTGCATCATCTTTCACATTTGTCATGCCTCCTTCTTCCCATATTTTATCCTTAAAATGCTAATTGGTTGGTTGGCCTTTTAACGCCCCACCATCTAATAGACTTTTACTTAACCCTCCTTTCTGTTTTACTATGCTCTTTTTCTTTCACATCCAACACCACCAACCTATGTTGTGTGGTTAATGCTTCTCCATGTATAACCTCAAGTAATCTTTTACAAATAGATTTATCCCTTCTTCTTGTATGAGATAGTCAATTTGGCTACAATTATCCCAATTTTTAAAGGTAATCGAGTGTGATTCCCTTTTCTTAAAGTTGTTGCAATGGTCAACACCAAATCATGAGCCAAAAGCAAAATCTAATATGATTTTCTTTCCTCATTCCTCGCTTGTATCCATAACTTCCATGCACTTGCTCGTAGCCATCACTAAGTCTACCTACATGTCCGTTAAGATCACCCCCAATAAAAAGCTCTTATTCACTTGGAATCCCTAGAACTACCATATCCAAATCTTCTCAAAACTTGACCTTATCTTCTTCTCCTAAGCCTACTTGAGGGGCATACACACTCACTATGTTAATTATTTCTTTTCCCAACACAGCTTAATCTTGTCTCCTACCCTTTTCACTTCAACCACTTTGTCCTCATTTTTGGTACCACACCATTTCTATGTTTATCCCCTCCACAATACCATAATTTATAACCTGTGTTACCAATCTCTCTAGCCGTGTTTCCTATTCACCTAGTCTCTTGCAAACATACTATATCTATCCTCCTCCTTTTTAAAGTGTCAACTAACTCCATAGATTTTCCTGTCAAAGATCCTATATTCCAACTACCAATCCTAATCCTACTCTCACTCTCATGGACTAACTTCTTTACTCGCACCCGTCCACTAAGATGCGAGAACCCTTGCTCATTTAACACCACATCCGGACGCCGATGTGACGGGATTAACTTCTTTACCCACACCCATCCATGATGTGGGAACCCTTGCCCCCAAGAACACAGATTTAAATTTATTCCCCCAAGAAGTTTGTCACGAATCATTCAGAAAAATGAAGCAACAATCTCCTTGAGGCACTTTAGCTTATCAATTATGGTTTTGGAATGCAACACATCATCTCTTTTATTGTCTTAAGTCATTATGTTCAACAAGATGAATCAAATATTTCTAAGATCAAGAGAAGTTCTACAGAATGATGGATATTGCATAAAAAGATGGTCATAAGAAATTGCATACCTATAAATGTAGATGAAAGCCTCAGGTATCATTCCAGCAATTGAACCACAAATGTAAGGTCCAAATTTCATATTTGTAACAACTACACCATAATTGAATATTGTGTATGGGAATGGTGAGATTCAAACAGTGCAACCACTCGAAATTGTTGGAACCAGCTCCCTTCTCCAGCCAGCCTAAGTATGGCGGTTTTCTGAGGCCATCTCTTCAACCATGCCTGGGAATTTTTATCCAAAAGGAAGCAAGATAGTAACAATAAGGAATAAAATAAAATAAGTTTAATGATAAGTTGCAAGATGAAGCAAATACACTATATACGGCTTGGTCAAGAGAAATATCTTACATGTAAACGGTTACGGAATAGTAAACCAATTAAATAGGGTAATGCCATGCCGATGGTAGTCCCCACCATGATGATCACAAAACCAAGACCATAACCAAATATCATTCCGGCTAGCCACATGGAGGGTCCAGAAGGGACTAAAATAATAGGGAAGATAGCTAGAGAGGCAATAAGCACTAAAACAAGAACAGGTCGTCCAAAAGCTGAAGATTCCCACTGCATAATTGGCAAGAGAACCTGCAACGAGACACCGGCAATCAGCAAAATGGTCAGGGGAAAATAATAGGTATAACACCACCTTTCATTCCAAAGTACAAAATACTGCATAGTCGGAATAATCTTAAACAGCTACTCCAAAAGCTTGAAAAACAAATGAGGATGCAATATTGAAGATCAAGCCAAAATAGAATCTCAGACTTATAAAACTAGAGAATAGAACTATAAAACTGCAGTTTGGAGACTTGAGATTAACAGCTTCAAACAGCTCATGTTTAAATTCACATTTGTACAAAGCCACTAGGTCCACAGCACAGAGTAGATTCAGCCAAACTTGATAAGGAATAGTCAATGAAGCATTAACCATAGGAATATAACAGATCATGGGAAAAGAAATATGTAAATAACCATCTCAATATAATAGCTCATAGTTAGTCAAATGATTGAATATTTGAATTTCACCCAAACGCAGTGAAGCAGTGAGGCTGACAGATGACGAAAAATCAAATTTTTTAATCTTAGATTTCTATCTTTTAAAATTCATATAGGAGACAATGCAGCTGTATGCTTAGCTAAGGGGGTAACAGAACAGGGAGACCACAACGCAATAATTAGCAGATCAACCAAAAAAACATAAAAGACCATGACCAGATTATGTGAAATGCACAATATGGTAGGGAATGTTGCTAAAGAAGAGCAACTTTAGCAATACCTTCTCAAAAGTAAAGGGCACTCCCCATTTCACAGTTATGAAGGTAAGCACAATCAGAATGAAGCAACAAGCGAATGCTTTTAGCCACCAAACAAACGATCTACTCTTTGCTTCTTCTGGAGGTTGCAAGGTATCAACATCAACTCTTGTCTCATTGACCAGCCTAACATACTCACTATCTCCCCTTGTATGTGACCCAGTATTTTCAGTATTGTTTTCAGGGACCTCTGACGAGTCTGACATCCTTAACAGAATCCTAGAGAGGCCATTTATCAAGACAAAAAATTACAATTAATGCATCACCTAATTTCCCAGATATGAACAGAAAACATAAAAAAAAAATAAAAAATAAAACATGATCATGTTAAGAAACAGATCGAGACAAGGCATCATTACAAGAATAAAAATATGAACATCAAATGCTTAAAGTTGCAACTGAGCCTTTCTATCATCATTGGCTGCATCATTGGAAATATCAACAAAGCACCCATGCCAACCAAAATTGTATAGTAAGTACATTACTTAGCATGCTGCAATGAAAGGTTTCAAAATTCCCATTCCATGCAAAGGTTTAATATTAAGTTTTTAACAGGTGCTGTAATCTTGCTTTAAAGGGTCATCAGTAAGAAAGGAAAAAAAATTAGTTGGAGAGTTTTGAAAGTTGGAGATGGTTTCTACAGAAGTATGGCCCAAGGTGAAGCCATTAACATGTGAACTAGATCAAATCCAGTAGGGACAAGACCCTGACCCTGTGAAAATTTGGTTCCCTGCTTCTTCCAAGGTCTCAGAAGACAAAAAAGGAAGGAAAAAAGAAAAAGAAAAATAAAGGATCTTTATATAGTGATATGGATAAATCTGGACCGGTTTATGCACTAGCATATACAATATAGGACCAATTGGTAAAGGTGAAGCGTGGAATTCAAAGTATAAAATTTGCTTGAAGTCTCAGATTCACAAGCCATATTTTCCATCGCAGGGCTGAGAATCACCTTCCCTTTAATACAATCACCATATTCAACATCTAATTATATCTTGACAGGATCACGAATGATGAGAGATGATAACTAAAAATGCAGGATATAGATCAAATAATGAAGAACAAACCTAACCGCGAGAATATATGATATCTGCAAATTCTATCTCAAGAAGATCATGAATGATGAGAGCAGATTGTAATAAAAACAGGGATCGAACAAAGGCACAGCGAGTTACCTTGGAATGGAAGGATAGGGGAGATGGGGGACGAAATTGGAGGTCAGAGAAAAAGGAAAGGACCTTCAAAGTTTGGTGAGCAAAAGAAACGAAGAAGTGTTCAAGGCGGCGTGTCACCCTGGGTTTTGCTGGCCGAAGTGCCTTCTCTAGCTTCTCTCTCTTTTTCTCTCTGCACAACGCGGACAAATAGCCCAAAACACTAAAGATGGCATCCTCTTTTCAACTATATATTATTTTTTTCCTTATTTAAAGTAATGTGGTTTTAATGAACAGTCAGCAGCTGTACTTGGACCGCATTCCTGGTCAAGCTGCCTACAGTGGAGAAAAAAAAGTAAAACCAAGTGATTTTTTTTTTTTTTTTAATATCTACTATAGCCAAATAGAGAAGTTAGAACTAGGGTGGGAATTCATCTGGTTGTTATTTGGTTTCAGTTAGACTTAAAGCTCAAATTCTGTTTCAGGGCTTGTTTGGGTAGCCATAAGTTATGTACGAATTGGTACATTATTAAATAATTTGAGATTTTGTAGGAAAAAAAATATTTTTCGGTGTTTGGTATGGTTTTTTTTGTGTGTGGATCCTCACATTATATAAGAAAATTATCTTTTGGGGGACCAAAAGAAAAAGACATTGTGAAAGTTATTGACAACCTTCTTAATCTCTCTTTCATTGGCTCCTCCCCTATCTCTCTCCCATCGTCCCCTTCCCGATCTCTCTCGCCTTGCAACAACCACCTCCTGTCCGGGGACATTTTGAGAACCTATTCGGAGCCAGGGGGGAGAACTAAAGGCTCTATGGGGTACAAAAGACACTCCCTCGAGGGTGGCCAATGCCCTACAAGAGGGATGGAACATAGCTGTCACGGTGTTTCTAGGATAAACAACGTGTTTATGTAAGAACCATTCGCGATATCTTTTTCCTCATCATTTCTTGGTTTGATGCAGCTCCACTGACGAAACGACCAAAACTGGAGGCACCGCGAATCTGGTCAAACGAAACCTGGAATTCACATCAGCCATACCAGACGGGCACAGCGAGGACGGGAACACCCCTAGGGCGGAGCCAAACCAAGCTTGAAGAAGGCAACCAATAGACCAAACCGCTTGTTGAAGGAGGAGAGGGCTTAGTTTTGTAATCTTTTCATTCCTACATTAATCAAGCAATGTACTGAAACTTTATCTTACTAAATAAAACTGTGGTTTATCCACTTCATCAAAAAAAAAAAAAAAAAACCACCTCCTGTCCACATCTTGAGTGCACTCTCTACATGGGTCGTCGTGGAGCTGCTTGGTTTGGTATGGTTCACATCTTATATTTGATAATTTCTTATTTTAAGATTTGACAGTTTATTCTCATACTTTCTTGTTGTTCTTCTTCTATCTTTTATTTTATTAATGCACCTGTTTTTATATCTACTTTTGATTTGTAGTTTATGAATAAGTTGTTTTGATGAATGAATGGGAATTGGATTCAAAGAGGATATTGAGTTCTATTTTTCAATTTGTGGGAAATGACTTCTTAAAGGATGATTCAAAGAGGATACAGATGTAGGATTATTTGGTGTTCAAAACAAGCAGCGGAAGGCAAAATAATCCAATGGAAGATCTATTTGCATTTAAAATTTATTTAACTTGTTAAAGATCGGATCTAAAACATACCTTGGAAGCGAATTCCTTTTTCTCTTTAAACCTCTTCGATAATGCGAAGACTCTATGCATATCCACACCGAGACCAACCTTCGCTATCAACCCTTTGACAAATGGAATTCCCGGACAATTTGAACAATATGTTGTGACTCTCACTTTCCTTGAAGGATTGTATCTCTTCTTGTTCATCTAACCCATATGCAAGCCCACATATATATAGGTATTTGCATGAGGCTTTTGGGCTACCCAAAACCTTTTGGTTTTCCAAAAACCAAAACCATCAAGCATGCATGACTTTTGGCTTTCCCAAAACCATTAATTATTTATATGTGGCTTTTGGTTTTCCCAAAACCCTTTAGTCTTCCAAAGACCTTTTGGTTTTCCCAAAACCAACACATGCAATCATTATTCATTTTGTCCATTATTATTAACTATATTCTCTATGCTAGTAAAGAATATAATAATATTCCATTTGGACTAATTTATTTTATTTATTTGATAAATTAAATAATCTAATTTAATCATCAAATAATAAAACAATTAATCCTTTAGCAAAGATTAGAACACTCGTTAGTGTGTGACCCCATAGGTTCAATACTAAGCCGGTAGTAAATTAGTCATACTAATTTACTAATCAAGGTTGGCGTCTAGCAACACTCCTTAACGACCGGATAGAATGAAGTATATAATTACTCTCAAGAACCTGTAGAAGAATAATGTAATATTTTCCTTCTGTCAATAAAGCTCTGGGTCAACCCTAGGATATGGTTGGACTGTCAAATCCCAATAGGTTACCAACTATGTTTCATGTCAATTATAACCGACCAACGAATGACTTAAGAAACTCTTTTCTTCTTCATTCGTTTGCCCTGGCCAAGGTCTTAATTTAGTCGTTATAAATAATGACAACATAGGGCTCAAACTCATTACCAAGAGTAGACAGATTCCATCTTGATTAATCATTAATTCTACAAGTATTTAATCATACCCAATATCCTTTCAACTATCGTCCTAGGGAAATAGGTGTCCAGAATCAAAGTATGATAAATAACTTGTTAATTACTATGATGATCTCAGGTCAAAGAAACTATTATATCTCATTCTTCAAGAGAATATCCTATTGACAGTTTATGGTAATATTAACCATTAGGAATTCTCAATTGAGTCAGTTCAATGATCATATCTCCATATGCATCATCTATATATGTGATTTAGTTAATGAGATCAACTAATCTTTATCTTATAAAGACTATCACACATATATTGATCTAACCGGATCACTAATGTCCTAAGCTTAATGATCCTGTGATCAAGAACAATTTAGATTAAATTGTTTAAGACTTGTCTCTCATTATTATGATCTCTATCATAATAACAAGTCTCTAAATTTAATCAAGGACTTCATCATATTAAGCACTTAATATGATGATAAAAGAAAGACAATGCCATATGTTAATCAAACTATATTGTTTGAAATATATTCAAATCATTACACAAGAGATTGGGTCAAGGGCATATCATCTATATCCCTAACAACAGAGTCCCTTGTTGAAGTTATTCTTTAACAAGTGTGTGAATCATAAGTCTTTATAAGCTATACTTTGCAGTCCCAGGGCTTTATAAGCTCCATAAGTCTTTGCTTGCTTTCTAAGTTTATTACCTCTACAACTACAAGTGTGTGAATCATGCATTCTAATTTAAAGTGCAAACTGGCCAGATGATTCAGATGACTCGAGTTTGAAGTGTTTTCAATATTCCAACTCTTCCGCATCTGTTTAGAAGGGATTTAGTTACATAAATGGATTATAAAATAAGAAGCTTAATTGGTCAGCTTTGAGGTTGTGTTCGCTTGCTTGGATGGATTTGATTCTGAATACAAAATTCCATGTGATCAGATCTCTTCGTATTTATGACTTTGCTATATAAGAACATTGTGTTTTATGGAGCTCCAAGAAAGATTAGGCAAATGAATGGATTGTTTGTTGCACATCCTTATTATTATTTCTAATCTTTTTCAATGAAGCAATTCCAACCATGTTGATCCACTCTATGTTTTACCATGACTATTGTGATGCAATGGGAATTTGATCAACTGTCGGGATTATCTATGGGCATGCTTCATTTCTACATAAAGTTTTGAAACCATACTTCACATGGTAACAGAATCACAGAAGCTCAAAATGAAAAAATCTGTCAAACAAGAGGGAGGGCTAAGACATTTTGTTGCAGATTGACATAAACACAAGACTCTTTATTCTGAAAACTGAGCTTTGTCTAATTGAGCAAATCTATATATTAATTATCATAAGTCATTAATATTGTTTAACTAATTGGTTGTGGTTTTAGTATAGATGGTTTTCTAGGCATAGATCATGTAATAAATTTCAATTATTGTTGCATTCATGATGGCTTAAGTTTATTATATAGCAAGATTAAGTATGTTAATGATGGCTATTTTTTATTATGTAAAAAAAATTATTATGCTAATTAAATACTAATTCTGTAGAAATAAAATTTGTAAGAATTTTCATAATAATCATCTACACTTCTTACAGAAAAAAAATATTATATAATTTTTTTTATAACCAAACATGCCCTAATTGATGATGTAGTAAATAAATTATTTTTGAGCTGTATTTTTAGGTTGAAATTAATTTTGAGCCCAAGTTAAATATTAGTTTGCTTGTTATAATTTGGTTTGTAATAATTTATTAAAAAATATTATAACATATGCTATATATTTTAATTAATATATTTAAAAGAATAGTCGAGTGGGGACAGTTTTTGGGGTTTCTCTCAGTGCCAATGTCAATGGCAGCATTAAATCGTAATTTTTTTACTCATTACTTCTTCTAGAGAGTGATACTGAGAGTAGTACGATGGAGATATTTGGGAAAGTCTCCTCTCATGGGTTTTATTTTGAGTGCACATTGTTTATCTATTATGATTATACCCATAATCCTTTTGAATTTCCCAATATGGTTTGTATTCTATTTTTTTTTATGGAATTTTCTTCTTTTTTTTTTGACAAGGAGAGCTAGCAAGCTAGCTGGTAAAAAAAAGAAAAAGAACCAAAAACCTATCTCAAAAGGACTTAAAGATTACTAAAGTTGTAGACACTACTAAAACTGTAGTCCAACAACTCTCACTACTTCTTCCAGCCACCGGGGGGCGATCTGTCCCTTGATGATATAATGAGATCTGGATTCAAAGTGGTCTCCAACCTGGCTTGATTGGCCAATAAGTCAGCAATTGTGTTCAGATTTCTGGGCCAGTGGACCACCTCCATTTGTGGATTATGGCTGATCTTCTCCTTCAGGCTTCCAACAGCACTCTTCAATCTCCAATCATCTATGTCGCTATTGCTTCGTAGGAGTTCCACAATTTGTAGGCAATCAGTTCCCACATGCTTAGGTTTCTTCATTGCCATAATTTCAGCCGGCAGACTTGATTCAGCCTTGATGGTTTTACATCCAGCAGCAGGTACTTTGGTTCTCCCAAATATCAGCACAAAACCTGCACCACATCACACACAATCAGGATGGTATGAGGCATCACAAAGAAGGGTGATTGTACAGTCATGTACAGAATTGTGCAGATACTCCCTCAGTAGATTTTGATTCCTTGTAAAGTATTCCTGTGTTGTCTGGAAAGCCTGTTGAAAAATTTGTAATGGTTGAACTCTCTTCTTGTTGAATATCAAGTTACATCTTGCTTTCTGCAAATTCCAAGCACATGTGGCAATTAGTGCTTTGTTGAAATGGAGTTTAATCCCCCTAATGCCCCAAGAGGCAATCAACTACTCACCCTCCAGTAGTAACTCTGGATCTGATGGGTTTACACCTGTGTAATCAGCCACTAGTCTCCAACATACTCTGGAGATGCCACATTCAACCATAACATGGAGCAAAGTTTCATTCACTAGTCCACAAGAAGGGCACAAGCTTTGTGGACCAATGTTCAAATTATATAACAATTCATAGGTAGGAATTCTGCCATGAAGCCTCCTTTATATGAAAGTTTTGATTCTTGGGGGAATACAAAGTTGCCACATTTTCTGCCATCCCAACCAATCACCAAACCCAGTCATCACTCCCATATTGAGATTATCATAAACTCCTTTTATAATTTTTGTGTTAGGAGTTTTAGATACTCATACCCACTGATTGCTTGTCCTGTCATCCATGACCATCATGCTCAATCTGTTCCAATCAAGCAAATGGCCAAAACATGTCTCAGTATCCTCTTTATTTACTTGTCCTGTCATCCATGACCATCATGCTCAATCTGTTCCAATCAAGCAGATGGCCAAAACACGTCTTAGTATCCTCTTTATTTAGTTTGTTTCCCACTATCAGATCACTGATGTTCAATCTTTCACAGCTCAGGTCCATATTTATAAATGTAGGCTTGAAACAAATTGGCACATCAAACAGCCAAGGGTTTATTAGGAAACTGGTTGTTACTGGATTACAGCCCCTAATACACATATTACCTTTAATAGTATTGGTTGTTTTAAAAATCATTTTAGCAAACCAAGACTTAGACCCAGTTCTGTTAATTTTCCAAGGATCTAATTTCCCATATTTTAGCTTGAAAACATCCAACCAAAGTCTATTTTCAGAATTTAATATTGCAAATACATTCTTAGTCATATGTGCTATCTTGGCATTTCTCAAATTTCTAACTCTCAATCCTCCCTCAGATTTGGCAAGTGTAGTAGTGCTCCAATTCATGGAGTGGAAACTGCCACCTGCAGTGCCATTGCCCCAAAGAAACTTCCTAGCTAACTCAGAAATCGAGTCTAGAGTAGAGTCAGGAATAGGGTAGCATGACATTGAATTGTAACACCCCAGAATTTTCTAAGTCCATTTCAGCAAATTTTTGAAATTTTAAATGAGGTTAATTAGCTTCGAAACCAGATTAATTGTTTTAACCTCAAGATTAAAGAAAATCAGAAATTTATGGACCGAAATCCATTCTCGCAACTATAGGGCCGAGGGAGGCCTTAATGGGCCAGGCCAGAGTTATATAGAATAGTTGGAGATGGATAGTCGGCCGAGTTAGATTAATTAAACCAGAGATTAATTAAATTTTAATTAATCCAGATTAATTAAATATTAAATAATCCAGATTAATTAAGTAGGAATATCGGACAAAAGTTAGAGTCCCGATAAAGTAAGATCTGGCCGAGTCAAAAGCCGAGATTCGCGGATCTGGGTCGGGAGAGAAAGACAACCCGTGGCCTTCTGACAAACAAATGTGTCACGGGAGTCGTCTGACCCGGGATTCCCGGATCTGGGTCGGGAGAATTATTGATAGAATATTATTTTCCTTAAATAGTGATGGGACATAAAGTAAAGGATAATATATTAGTAAATTTCTTTTTAAAAGATAAAGTAGTTAAAAGATAAAATTATTTTAATTAATGAAATATTATATATGTATATATATATATATATATATATATATATATATATATATATATATATATATATAAATATAATAAGATAATAAAATAAATTAAAAAGTAAAAATAAAAGTAAAAGTAAAAGAAAAAGAAAAAGAAAAGAAAAAAAAAAGAAAAAAAAAGAAAAAAAAAAAAAAAGTATCTCTCTGTCTTTAAAAGACAGAGATGAGAGAAAGAGAGAGAGAAAAGCAAATCTCTCTCTCTCTCTCTCGATCTCTCTCTCAATCAAGGCCTGTCACTTTCGAGTGGCCCGCTGACCATCGCCGTCATTGCCACGGACAGCCGACTTCCTCAGGCCTCCACTGCGTCACGAGCCCGCCGCGTCGCCACACAGCGTGTGCCCCGCCACAAGCCGCCCCTTCCTCACGGCCCCGCTCATGGCTGCTGCTACCCTCATTTGCCCCTCTCCAGGCTCCCGGTGCTCCACCCAGCTCCCTCTCCTCCCTTGTTTTGTCGGACAGCAGCCCAGCCCCCTCATCTCCGGCGAGGATCCAACGCCAACGACTAGTTCCTTCTCCGGCGAACAGTGAGCCCTAACTTGGGGTAATTGGCACTCTAATTAGTGATTAATTTCATGAATTAGGGCTAAGGGGATGCAAAATTTGATGACTGTCCGGCTTTGAGACAGTGGGCTAATTAGGATCACATGAAGCTTGAATGAGTGGTAATTAAGTACAGTAGTGGTGGTATGAATTATATATTTTGTGGAGCATGTTTGTATAAAGGTTTTAAGCCCTATAAACAAAGGAGACTCTGCCCGATTTTTCTTGGAAATCTATAGGAGTTAAGAGTTTAATTTAAGATTTAGGGTGTACTTCCATGTTTAGTTCCTTAATTAGCTTCGATCTTTGCTTGATATGCTACTTAATAAGTTAGGAAGTAATAATCAAGTATAATCGAAGGAGAGTAAGAAGTATAGGAAATACGAGTATAATTCATACTTTCATACCATAGAAGCATGTATTAGTTATAAAATAAGAAAACATGCTTAGATAGGTTCATATCATTATCGTATTCTATTTAGCTTAAATTAGAGTACGAGTCTAGAATACGAGTTTTGTATTTATAGAATTCTTATTCCCTACAGCAAGGGCAAAGGCAAGTCCGTCATTTGAAGGACCGAAATGACTTAACTCGAACTGCACTTCGGGTGAGGAAATCTACTGCATAGGTTTGCTAGTTTTACCGTATTTTTATATGCAATACGCTTTCGCTTTTAAAAGCATGAACCTTGGGTTTAAGTAAAAGTTTATAGAGTTTATAAACCATTTCATGCTTAGTAATCGATGAATGTAAAAGAGAATAGTTACTGGTACTGAAAAGACTACATTCTATTGAAAATACTTGTATAGACCCAGTGGCTCGTGAAGAGCCGGAGAATGCAATTTGAGTTATGATAGGGGTGATTTAATTCTCTTTTCAAAAATGGCGAACTATCTGTTTTTACTTCCTTTATAAAATCAAAACCCCCCTTTCCAATCCCTTTTGGGATGCTTTCGGTTAATGCGATATATATACTCAACCTCAGTATCAGATATACTCGTTGGTTGCTGGCCATGCAGTATTGAAGTAGATGTGTAGTCAGAGAATAGTCTTGTGTATCAGATGATGCCGCGTTCCTCGCCTTCTAGAGATAGAGATCATCTCAGAGAGAAAGAGGGCACAGGTACAGATTTCCTAGGGGGAATGTCGGTTTCATTTGATTCACAAGAACAGAGAAACAGAAACTCAGATATGCATTTTAAGAGAATACATGGATCAATGTTTACTTGCGCAGTATTCAGAACAGTTTTCAGTATTTTTCATTCAGTATTTTCTATTCGTGTTTTATACGGCAGTTATTACTTTACAGCTTTATTATTTTTTTTATATACGGGTACAGTTATACCCGGAAGTTGTTTTACGCTCACTTTGAGCTCCGGTAAGCTCAGCCCTCTCTTCTTGACACTTTATTTTCGCGGGGCGTTAGGACAGGGGTACTTCTAGCGTGTCGATCACGCAGTAGAGGAGATGTCTCAGTGGCTCGACTCGAAGTTTAGATATCCTGTTACCTATCTATGAGTGTTGTGAGATCTATGTTCCAGACAATATTTTATTTGGTCTTGTATAAACGATATCTATCTTTTGAGGAGTTGTTATAATAAGTTGCTTAATTACCTTCCGCTTGTTATTTTCCCAATTGATTAGCAGATTACAGCCTTAGGTTTAGGGTTCATGCCCTAAATCTGGCTGGTGTGACGCCTGGGTCCTGAAAGGGATAAGGGTGTTACAATTGAATACACTGGGATAGACATCAAAGTACTATTGACAAGAATGGCCCTCCCAACTAAGGAGACAAAAGACGGTTCCCAAGCTTTAAGGGTTTGATTGGTTCTGTCAATTAGAAGTTGCTAAAGAGGTACTGGAAACCTTCTAGGAGATATTTGGACTCCAAAGTATTTGAAAGGGAAGGTACCAAATTGCATTCCCAGTATATTGCCAATAGCACCTTTGATACTTCTATTAATCCAAGTAGGTAAATGTATTGTTGATTTATTCAAATTGATCCTCTGTCCAGTTAATACTTTATATATATATATATCTAAGCACACCTTACAACCTCTAGCAACAACCCTAGATGCCATAGTTATGATGATCACATCATCAACAAAGAGTAAATGATTGAAATTATTGAGTAATCTAGCATCAAAACCAGGGATTCAGTTCATACCCATGGCATGATTTAACATGGCAGTCAAGTTTTGAGATACCAAAATGAAAAGCATAGGTGACAAAGGGTCCCCTTGTCTAACACCCCTTTGATTAGTAACCCAATCAGTTGGTTTACCATTAATCAAAAAAGCAAAGCTAGGGGAAGTGATACAAGCTCTTATCCAAGAAATCCAAATTGCGGGGAAGTTCATGACCTTGAGGGTGGCAAGGATGGCATTCCACTCCAAGGCATCATATGCCTTCTCAACATCTAATTTGAGTATCATCCTAGGAAGAGATTGGGAGTCAAACTCTAAAGAATGTGCTATCTCCTGGACTGTTAGGATGTTATCAAAAGTAGATCTTCCTCCTACAAATCCATGTTGTTCTAGCCCAATGAGATTAGCAATCACAGCTTTTAGTCTATTTGTCAAAAGTTTAGAAATAATCTTGTAACATACATTGCACAAAGAAATTGGTCTGTAATCCTGTACTCTATTAGCAGGATCCTTCTTTGGTATTAATACCACATAAGTTCTGCCCCATGATGTTGGAAGATTGGCTGTGAGAAAAAAATGGTTTATGGCATTTATCAAGGCATCCCTCACCACTTCCCAATAATAGAGATAAAATTCCACATTTAGACCATCAGGCCCTGGACTCTTTCCCTTGGGCATAGATTTTAAAGTCTGAAATATTTCAGTAGGTGTTACAGGTCTAATAAGAAATTCCTTGTCATGCTCAGTTAAAACAGGAAGATTATTAGGCAAGGAATTCACCAGATCATCAATAGAAGCAGTATTAGAAGTAGACCAAAGCTTTGTATAAAAATCAATGAAAACATTACCAATGGATGTGAAATCAGTGCATGTATTTCCCAGATCATCTATAATTGCAGATATCCTATTTTTGTGGGCGGTAATTCTAGTTTATGAAAAAAACTAGTATTAAAATCTCCATTTTTGAGCCAAAGAAGTCTAGCTCTTTGAGCCCATCTAATGGAGTTTTTATGGAATTGTTATAAATTGAGGGTGTTGTCAGGTTAGGAAAGGATGAGGAGATTTCAGGGCTTTTAGTTATATGTATATATATTATTAAGAGCAGATCTTAATCAATAAGAGATATTGATTGATGAAGGTGATAATTCTGGGGGAAGAGATCAACTATCGATGATTCTTCTTCTTCTTTCACTCTGTGGGATCAACGCCTCCTTCAGAGATCATCCTTCGGGGATTGAACCTCACATAGAGAGAACTGTGGGAGAGAAAAGATCCGAGTGCTCATGCTCGAGGGAACCTCCAATGCTCAAATCATCGACTCAAAAAAGAGAGGATAGAGAACTCTGAGAGATATATCAGGATTCCAAAACTAAAACCCAATTTGGCTTCTTCAGTTATTTCTCCCATAACACACACACCACACACACACAAATATAAATATGTAGTAGTTAATTCTAGTAGGGAGCCGCGGAGAGAGAGGCATTGTGTTGAGTGTACAAACATAGTCCCACATTAACTAATTATGGGAGAAAGTGGAAGGGCATATATAGGTTGAAACACATTTCATAGGCTTCTCCAGTGCTAGCTTATCATTCTATCAAGGGAGCCCGCTTGAGAGGAGGTTCAGACCATATAGTAGTCCTTTGTTTGAGGGGAGGATTGTTGAGTGTGCAAATATATATAGTTCCACATCAACTAATGGGAGAAAGTGGAAAGACATATATAGGTTGAAACACATTCCATAGTTGAGAGGTCTTTTGGGTTAAGTTAAATTCTATACAAAGCGTCTTGCGGGCTCAGTACAAGGCGGATAAGTACATGCCGAATGCTATGGGATCACATGAGAATACCAGCATGGATATTTTCTACTTGTAATGCTAGTTTTGATATATTTTCTTTTATTTTTGGGTAAATATAGATAAGTCACTAGAAGCATGTGTTTGAACCTTAACCTTTTCCTTGTGAGAAAGAATTGCCTAGTCAATTCAGCTGATGGATGGATCGCTTTCTGCTTGAACAAAGGTATGGTTGACCCAACTCTACCAATTAACGTTGCACAATATGATGACAAAATGAATTATTCGCGAGGTTGAACTACAGCATTGCACATTGGAGTGTCAGGTACTTCTTCTGAATCAGACGTCTCTTGGACAACTTGGCAGGGATGCCCTATTGGATCATAGTTCTTGATGACCAAAACTGATGCAATTGTGGAGAACTTAGATGATGCGAGATAGCTTCCAATAGGGCCAAGTTCCGGGCAATCCACTTTGTCCATCAAAGGCACAGTTTGCGGGCTTCTTCCTACAAGGAAGAGGTTGCACCTGCTCAATGTCGCAGTGGCTGCGATGATGTCTTGTTTACTTCCAACCATCTTCTCTTCATATTCAATGGACTCGGTTGTGGTTGCCATCTTAGTCTTGAGCTCATTGATGGTCACCTCATCTAAGGCCAGCTCGTTGGCATCCATCTTACTGCCGACACTCCCTCCATCAACGCCACCTTTGCGTCGTCCCAACAAGGACGCTTCAGACTGGGCGACAAACCTGAAGATCTTGAGAGCAATGCCAGGATGCTCCCCCATACGGACTCCGTAGGTGAGAGCCTCACGATCATCAGGCCCACCGAAGAAGAGCACTGCAATCGTGTAGGAAACATCACTAGCTAAGACCTGAGTGGTGCCACCAAGGCCCCTGTCGACAAGGATGCCGACGGAGCAAGGAGCATGGCGAAGTACACGTTGGTTGACATGCTGGTACTCATTACCAATGGTCTCTAGGGCGCCATCCAATTGCTGCAACTTGTGGAACGGTAGAAGGATGAGGGCGACTCGCTTCTGGTGTGCACTGGTGACAATGTCCTCATGGATGGTTTGGAGATCTGAGATAGCTGTCATAGGGCGCACGGAGACATGGCTGAGTTGCTGGTAGGCTTGGAAGGCAACCACAACCTGGTCACCTCCATCTTGTGCACTTGGGCGCTTATTCCAAAAAGGGAGACCGTTATTGCGGGCCTTGTGGACCATGGAGATAGCTGAAGAGCGCTCAGAAAGCTCCATAAGGTGCATAGCATAGACCGTCAGTCCTCGCTTTCGAATGCCTCGAGAGGATTCCACAAGGTTGATAAGGGTAGGGATGTTGCGACTGCCGTGGAAGCAAGCTAAGATTCGGAGCTCACTTTCCTTGTCCTTGCGTTGGACTGTACGATGCTTGTAGGGTGCAGCACGGCGGGCATGCTTGTAAACAGCCATTACTGCTGGGGTGGTGATGAAGGTCGTGAACAAGGCCATCAACACCATGATCGCAAATGTCTCATCATTAAGCACCTAAAGATAGAGACCATAAATATGGATTATAATCCATAATAGTGTATTTTTAGGAGAAGAAGAATGGAAAAACACAAGAGACAGTGAATCAATTGGATGAAAAAGAACCTTGCGATCCTTGCCAATGTTGAGGACGATAAGTTCCACAAGGCCTTTGGTGTTCATGAGTAGGCCAAGAGCGAGAGCCTCGCGGCAAGGCATCTTAGCGAGAAGGGCTACAAGGATGGTGCCACCTATTTTGCCAATGCATGCAGTTGCGATGACTAAGACTAGGAGAGCCCACGACTTACCGCCTTTGATGGTAGCCACGTTGGTCTTGAGACCACTAGAGACAAAGTAGAGAGGTAGGATGAGGCCGGAGATTAGGTCCTCTGTTTTCTCGATGAGTACCCCAGCGAAAGGTCCTTCCTTGGGCACCAACACTCCTACAACAAAGGCCCCAAAGAGGGGGTGAATCCCAATGATGTCTGTGAGGAAGCTACAGGCAAGTACTGAAATCAACGTGGTGCAAATGTAGACTTCCTTAACAGGTTCTCCCTCAGGGGAGCGACGCGCCATCCAGTTGAGGGCCGGGACAAGGAGAAAGGAGGCAACCACAACAAAGATGACACCAGTGAGGAGGACCCAAAGAGAGATTAGAGGGGACCCTTTGCCGGAGATGGCAATGGCAAGAGCCAAGAGGATCCACGCAGCAACGTCATTGACTGCGGCGGCCGACATAGCTATGCGGCCGAGGTCAGTGGTGAGGAGCTTTAGCTCAGCGAGAATGCGAGCAAGAACTGGGAAGGCTGTGATGGAGAGGGAGACGCCCATGAAGACAAGAAAGGGCGCTTGGGCAACGCCCTGAGAGATGGTTGTGCGGAGGACGAGAGAGGTTCCGATTCCCATGACAAAAGGGAGAGAGATGCCAGCCAGAGCGATGACAAAGGCCTTCTTGCCAGTGCTGCGGAGAGAACGGAGGTCGAGTTCGAGGCCAACAAGGAAGAGGAAGAAGAGAAGCCCTACATTGGCGAGAGTGTCAAGCACGGTGAGACTCTTCTGGGGGAATATCTTGTTCAAATAATTCTCATTGCGGCCCAATGCAGACGGCCCCAAGAGGATTCCTCCCTATTCAATAATCACATGTGGGGTAATATGAGTTTAATACATGTTGGATGATAAAAAAAAAAATTGTAATTTTTTCTGAAATATTTATTCTCTATTTAATTTTCGTCCCAAAAAAACTAGCCGCACCCCAAACAAATGATTTAATAATCAGTTGGTCGTCTCCTCTCCCTCTTATATATATATATATAGATTGTACAGATGATAAAGAAATACAACCTGAACCAGGAAGAAACCATTTATTATTTTTAATCTGTCACAAATTTGCAGCGAAAGGTTAGTGTGTGTGCAAGAGAGAGAACTGACTATGATCTCGGCGATGACGCGGGGCTGGTGCAAAGGCCGGAGAAGGACCGAAAGGAAGCGTGTGAGGGCGACGACGATGCAGATCTGAAGGATGAGGAGCGGGAGGGCGTAGTCGAGTGGGGAGTCACCCTGCCACGCCCCGTGCGATGTCACCTGCATCGGCTTCGGGCACGCCGGCCCCTGCGTCCCGTTCCCAACCATGGTGGTCGCCATCCGAACCTTCAAGATGATCTCGCTTCCTCCCGGAACAAGAATATGCTACTAAGGTGATCCCGCTTTTAGACCAAACCATTGGCATACGATACACTTGAGTGTAAAAATAGTAATGTGAACATAGATGGACATGGGCGAATGGGATGGATGATAGAAGGTCAGCATAACAAACAGAGCACAACGAATCAAACCATCAACCTCGGTGCAGTAGGTCTATTTATGGAAAGGAGGAGGAAGCGGTGGTAATTAATCGCTGGGAGTGGGAGGTTCGAATCGGGCAGAGCATCGTGGCCCGCCTCACAAGTGCGCGCCTTAAGCTTTTCACGCTGCAACTAATTTCTATGCCCATTGTTAAATGCGTTTAAATTATTTATAATCTTAAATACTAGTTTTTTTAATAAAATATAATATTATATAAATATTTATTTTTAAAAAAAAAAATTAGACAACAAGAGTCATTTGTTAGTAAAAAACCATAAGATATCAGATTTGATGAAGATCTTAATGCTGAGTGCCTGTTCAGCGGTAACTCCTTTTCTAATTTAAATATAGTGACTTTTTATAACTGTAGGCGGGTCAATCTTTAAATTAAATATTTTTTTAATGAAAATGGATAGATTATGACCAGTTAATTAAAAATCTATGCAAATTTATATATTTGAAAACTCTATTTCTTTTGATCATGTGGGTTTACGACCCTGGATGGGAATCACACTGATAATCACCTTTCGAGTAGGTGTAGCCTCCTAGAACTATGGAAGAGAGAAGATGAGAATGGGAATAGCTCGGAGAGCTCCTAAAGCCACTGGATATTTCATTGATGATGATGATACAACAAACCCTAAACCTTATAGAAGAAGGAAACAACGGAATTACTACTATGCCCTCCCGTACGTGTTCTCCAAGTTTTTAGCATTCATGGACCATAACATACACCAGTCCTCTAACATGACAAAATGCATTAATTCCATATCAGCGCCCATTCCCTGCAAAAGATCAGTAACCAACCATGCAGCTGATTGGTCCCTTCCCTATCTTCACATCCGTCTCCTCTCGCCCATTCCATGCATACGACTCTAATATTGGTAATGACTAATGAGAGTCGTATCAGTTGCCTAACGACTGATGTTTCATACACCTCCCGAACACCCAATTCAAGAAAAATAAGAAGACATTGTTATCTGACCTCAAAATGATTTATTAATATATGTTATGGGGAAAAATGGTGACACATGACCCTTCTTGATGATTCCATGTGTCCTATGGAGATATGCCACGTGGCTCTCTTGGTGCTGTATTTGGTTGGTCTGTACTCTTGAGTGCGGAATTTGAAAACAATAGATCGGGGATATTATATGGATAGGCTGGTTGCCGCGATGATGATAAGATGGTGCCCAAGCTCTAATGGGGAGGTCAAGTCGGCACGGATCTCGAGGTTTGGAAGATAAGGACTATGGGAAAGGATGAAAGAGAGGGAGAGCTCCAAGGCTCGAGAGGCTAGGTCGATCAAGCACCTTCAGGATCTCCGGTAAGCTCCGACTCTCTCTATAAGCTCACGGCAAGCTCTCTCAACAAAGATGAAGTTCCCATAATAGAGTTTTGTCTTCCTCTCCCACGGGCTCCAACCCAAGAACCGCGACCAAATGTGAGCACCTCCTTCCTTCTCCGACCATCCGAAGTTCTTTTCCTCGTTAACCGACTGCGGGCTTCTCCTCCTCTCTAGCGGATGGACTCCGGTAGGTGGGGTTTCCAAACCCTTCCCTTTCTCTCCGATGGGCCTCGAGCTTCTAAGCCGAAAGCTCTTCACCATGAGGTCGTGAGGCACCCGGCAAGGTTCTCTCTCTATGATCTCCGATGGTAGCCGGCGTCCTTCCTCTCCCACGGGCTTTGGCCGTGAAACTCTCAACTCTACGGCCCGAACAAGAGAGGTTTTACGATACGCTTGATGGTGTGGGGCGTATGGGAAGTGCAGCTTTGAGTGGGCACCAACTCTGGAAGGATGGAAGGTCAAGGGTTAGAGGTGGAGAAGGAGGAGTTAACACCAAGGAAAGTAGATAATATTCTTCACTGCCCTCTATACATGCAAACCCTTATACTTACGATAACAAAGACACGTGAGTACGTGCTACTAACTAACCAACATTTTAACATAAAAGATGGAACAACAATGCACGAAAATAAAGAGTAGTGGCGGCGCCCTCATTACCACGTGGTCTTATCTAGGGTTGTAAACATGTCGAGCTTGGATCAGTGGGGCTTAGCCTTCGAATTCGGTTTGAAATAACCTAGTTCGAAAGACGGCTGAGCCTCTAAATTAGCTCGAATAAGTTTGCTTTCGAGCTCATTTCGATTTTAATTTTGAAAGCTCGAGCTCGACTTTCGAATTTTGAAATATGGGATTTAGTTTGAAATTAAAAACTTATTTATAAATTAATTTTTTATATTATATATTATATATTAATACTAATAATCATAATAAGGTAAGATTGGCTGGAAACACTGTTTATTTACGGTCGCCTCCCATTTGGCCACCTGGAGCATGTTTGAAAGATTTCCAACCATATGGATAGAAAGAACATCAAAAAATAAGCTAGCATGTGAATTTTAATACAATTTGAGAACTTGTAGGGTCTTCATCTTAACAGGTGAAAATTTATAGAAATCTTATCGGTTCAAAATTTTACTAATCAAGATAAAGACCCTACAAATTCTCAAATTGTATAAAAATTGACATGCTAGCTTATTATTCGATATTCTTTCCATCCATACGGTTGGATTTCCTCAAAACATCAGTTGTACAAATGGGGGCCAAAAGAGTGCTTAATCGCGACTTGATAATAGGCAAGGCCCGTCTGCATAATATCATGGCCCTCAATACTAAATATGTAACACCCCAATCCTAATGAGGACAGGTGTCACACCACGGCCCCCCAGTGCGTGATCCCGAGCCCAAGGTACATCCAAATGCGAAACCAAACTCCGGAATAAACACGGAGACGGTAATAAAATCATAATAAATGGAAACTCTTCCAACGAGAAGAGACAAATCGTCTGAGATATCCACGCGGTATACGTGCGGGTCTAGTCTCCAAAAGTAAAATAAATATATCTACAGAGTACCCCAATGTGGAAGAAATAACTATGGGGACGCTTGAGCCAACTAAGTTATCACACCTCACCGTCTAGCTTCTACAACCAACTTCTATCTCAAGCTACTGCACAAGGTGAGTAAGAGAGGGGACTGAAAGCTCAGAGCCGATATGTAACTCTACCGCCAGTCAACTAAGACTGTGCATCATAATATATAATCATGTATATGAAGAATAACTCTACTCATATATACATGGCAAAAAGCCGATAAAGCATGTGGTCTATGCATTATCTTCCAATCTGAAATCATATAATGCAAGATCGACGGAAACCCGATAAAAGCGATAAAAATATGATCATGTATGGCTTTCTCATCTTATGTACTAGATATGGGAGCGTCATATCGAAAAGAATGCACCTCCACGTACCTTTGCCACGTCGTCGGATATACTGAAGCCAAATGGCTGCGTGGCGAGAAGAGAGGATGGGCGGGGACCAAGCGTCATATCCTCTATCCCTCGATCACAGCACTCCGAGAGTTGGAAAGGGGTTTTAAAGGTAAATTCATTTGAAAAGAAAGGTTTTCAACAAAGTAAAAGAAATTCCTTTGAAAGCAAGAAAACCCTTTCCTTACTCAGAGTCTTTGATGGATCAGCTCAACTAGAGCCGTACCTGTAGGTAGCAGTGGTCATCATAAGTATGCATTTCTATCGATGCTCACATCATATATCTATACATTTATCTTCTTACATTCTTATGCAGAATTCTTCTATTCTACAAATGCCGTAAACTTCATAATCATTCTCAAATCCGAATAAAACCATACTAGGAAAGTAATATATCAAAACTTCGATAAAACTCGATCGAATACGAGAATGTCCAAAAGAGGGTCCACTCACCTGTAGTCCTAAGCAAATCAAGCTTGACTCGGTTCACTTGAAGTCCTCGACTTGTCCTTCCCTTTTCCTAGTAAACGCAATCATATCTAAGATAAGTGCTAGTCCACAATACTTCACTTTCTATTTAACAATAACTTCTAATCAATCATGGGCCCTATTCCATAGAGATTAAGGCCCAACACCCAAGCAAGTCATTACATTACCAAGCATGAATATAGCCAAGCAATCCTAAACTAGACTACGATAATCTATAAGCCAAAATACGAATATGCAGAATTCTGGCTTCCCTGCGCGGTTGGAAAGAATCAGTCATAACTTCTGAAGCGTAAGTCCAAATTCTCTCATTTAAAGCTCGTTAGAAAGAAGACCTCGAGATCTTTCCAACGGCGTATTACACAACCCAAACGGACTAGTGAGCAGGGAGCAGCAGCTCCTCGAAGTGGACAGAATTCTGCAGGACAGAATTCTGCAAGACTGTCTACAATCATCGCCTAAATTCTCAAGTCTCAACCATATTCCCTCTCTTTGAGACTTCGGACTTTTCCCAATTAATGGTACACATGGTCACCTCAAATCTGAACTGTTGCCACTATCCACAAGAATCTCACCACATCATTAATCTCCCAAAATACACCTTTCACACAACTGATGCCTATGGATGAAACTACTCATTCTTCCTTTATTTCACAGTTAGATTATTCATCTAATGGCCCTTAGAATTGCAACTCTAACCCCTCATCTCATTGAAGCATAACTTCAAGCACAAGATAATCATGCGCAGAAGTTCAAAGCAATACACTTCTTAAAAATCTTGAATCCAGAATTCATACAAATCACTCCTTAATTTCTCAACAGCTAGAGTACAAGGCTCTACAACAAGCTCTTAGAAACATTACCTCAAAGACCTACTAGGCATGAGGATATTTCAAATACAATAACATCGGCATCTCTAACAATAACTGGAGTCTTAACATGCATTCGTAACTATTGAAAACAGAGGTCCTTGTAACAATTCTCTTCTTTGACATTTCATCAAACATGTTATAGGCATGAGCATGGTAATCTATAACAACAACTCCTCTTGAAATCATGAATACAGAGATTGATACAAAGTATACACTAACTACATCATTAACATGAAGCTCCATAACAACAAAGACAACAACTTTGCTCTCTATCAATCGACAGGAACAAATACAACAAGATCAAACCTTAACATTCAACAAACAACACAACCTTGGACTTCTTCTTCATGATTAAATATTAGCAAACTAGCTAAGAAACCCATGCTTAGACCTGCTTGAATACCAAGTGACAATACACATAATCATCTCCCAATTGGCAGGAATTCTATCACACTGAACATGCTTGAATCCCCAAGAGAGTTGATCAAAACTCTCTTATTCATTTCTTCAAACACTTAACAGGCATACATGAAACTCATTTCATATTTCTCTCTTTGAATCTTAGAATCTGATTCTTATACAAACACACACAACAACCTCAATAGCATCGACAACATGAAGCTCTTATTTACCAATTCAACATACATCAATTGATACAACCCTGAGCCTCATCATCTCAACCAATTATACCTTGTAGATGCTTGCTGGTTGGGCTGCCATTTGATGCTGACCAGCACCCAAACGCTGGCTGAACTCTACTGCTGGCCGGATAGGAGGACACCGGGACTAGGATTTAGGCCGGGCGGGAGCTGCACTGACGGCCAGGGCTGGAATCTGAAGCGCGAGCAAAGCTGGAGCGACTCGGTTTTCATCCCGATCCCATGGAGAACATCCACGCTCAAGACAGCCGCACCTGGGAGTGATTCGTGGCAGCTTCTCGTCCTTCCTCGCATGCGAGACGCCACCACTAGCTTCATCGGGACCCACAGCACCAACTGCTCCTTCACATCTCCACCTCCTGCTTGGCTGCCAGGCGACCAGAGCCTCAGCTCCACAGCTGCCCCTTTCCCTCTCTTCTCCTCTCTACTTTCTTTAAAACCCCTTTAATCCCATATTGAGCCCAGCCCAGCCTTCTTTAAGCTTTGAAGCCCAATGCCCATTAACTCACTAAGATCATCACATGGCATGGTTAATACCTTTAATCCTATTAATTGTCACACAATACCAATTGAATCAACTCTAAACTTAGGGCACATTAATATTTATTTTGTCACATGCCTAGATCAAATATTATGTATTCATCTCTTATTAACATTACTCACTTATCCCTCATTTCTCCATTTAGGCCTGGCCCACTTCTTACAAGCCCATTAAGACCTAAGTTAATGTTATTAATTATTCCATTGATTAATTAATCTTTTGTCACATTTAATTAAGGACTTCCAATACCTTACTGTTCACTCATCAAAGCCCCTTTAAATTCAAGTATTACCTTCCCATTGACCGCTGGCATTTATTTAATATTTTATAGTATTTACAGAGAAAAGATCGGGTCGTTACAAAATATTAAATATTTTATTCATATATTATAATATTTATTAATATTTTATTACTTTTTAATTAATATTTATATTATATATTAATATATTAATATTAAATTTCGAGCTTTCAAGCTCGTCTCGGCTAGAAATTAATTTCGAGCTCGAAATTGAAGCTCGAGCTTGGCTCGAAAGCTCGAAATTCCGAGCCGAGCTCGAGCTTTTACCGAGCCGATCTCGAGCTGCTCACGAACAGCTTGATCATTTGACAGCCCTAATCTTATCACACCACGTATTCGTTCGTCCATAATGGCCTCTTCCACAGCGACGGCCAGCGTGGTAGATCACAGTGGCCTTGGCTTTGGCCAGTCTTGGTCAACTTCACCTTCTATAGTGCTATTTGGTTGCACGTAATCGTGGGTTCAAGGGCGTGGGTTGGGGACGTATCATTTTCCCCCTCATGCCAGCCGGAGCAAATTCCAACTGGCTTTCTTCTCTCTCTAACTGATTAATGGACTTTCTTTCTTTCTCTCTTAGTTGAATGAGATCGACGGGCTCCGGCCCTCTCTCCACTTTGACGGGCGTTGGTAAACTCCGATGAGGTATTATACTCCCCTTTTGTATGTATGAGATTGCACAGGTCCATTGAGTCGGCAGCGTGAGTTCGACCTTCTTACTTTCTCCGACGGACTCCGGTGCGCCTCCCTTCATCTACTAATTGTATGTGTCTATGAGCCATTCTCCTAATTGTATGGATGATGTACCCTCTCTAAGAGGATCCAAAATCTTGTACTTGACCTATACATAGTGGATTGACCTCTTAGCAGGTCCGTGGTTTTTCCCTAGATTTACGGGGTTTTCCACGTACGCCTGGTGTTCTTTCACTTATGCTTTGCATATTTACTCTTCTTCTTCTACGATCTTAGTCCCTAAAATATAAATTTTTGACCCTTAGACAAGATCGGTGTCAATCCCCAGGGACACTGATTTTGGCTGTAACAATATATATATATATATATGATAAATTTAGAAAAGTCACTGGAATCTTGTCTTGATTTGAACCATTATCCTTTTTTTAGAGCAATGAGTTAATAATTTTTTTAAATGATTTATTAATATATATAATTGTTTGCGGTGCAGGAAACAATTCGAAGGAAAAATGCGATGGAAAATCATACATCTTTTGGAAGTTAACCCTTTAAAAGTATCTACGACTACACCTCACTACCACCATCATTTCGTTGTATGTTGATTGAGTGATAAACATGGTTGATGTTCGCCTTTAATCATAAAAATTAAATTTAGACTCTCAAACTAGAAAATTTACAGCGGTGGCATGGTCATGGTCATATATTACCAACCCCGATAAAAGGGGTGTTTGGATAGGTTTTTTTGCCCCATATATGTTTATGGAGTAAGTTAAGCACTTTTGGGGAAAAGAAAGATGTTTGTATGAGTTTTTTTAAAAAAAACAAAAGCACTAAAAAAAGTTCAAGAAGTGTTTTTTTCAGAAGCTAGTTGTTTGGTGCTTACGGAAAAAACCATTTTGTAGAAGTTGTTTTAGAAAATGTTAATTACCAAAACGCATTTTTTAAACCTTTTTAAACCTGTTTTGAAAATGGTCCATAATCAAAATACCATTATTACTATTTTTATTATTTATTATTATTATAGAAGTACTTTTAGATTTAACATATCCAAACACAAAAATAATAGAAGTATTTAACTTATTCTCAGAAGTACTTTTTTCAAAAATCCTTTTAATAAACTCAAAAAAAGTCTTTTTTTTTTTCAAAAACCAATCCAAACTAGGGCTGGCTAACAATCAAACTGTTCGCGAGCAACTCGAGTTCGGTTCGATATTGGCTCGAGTTCGATTCGATTATTTTAATAACAAACTGAACTTGAACTCAAATTTGAGCTTGAAAAATAAATGAATTGAACTCAAACTAGAGTCAGCTCGTTTGAGTTCGGTTCGAAGTTCGAATATATATATATATATATATATATATATATATATATATATATATATATATATATTATATGGTTATGATACAATGGGGCCGGCCGGAAATCTCATAACCCTATCATAATTTATATATATTTATATATAAATAAAAGTTTATTTTAACTATATATATCCATTAGTATTTATTTATAATTTTTTTTTAATTTTTATATATATAGATAGTTATTATATTATCTTATCATTAGAATACATATATATATATATATTTACATATATCTATAATAACTATCTGTATATATATAAATTTAAAAAAATATGAATAAATACTAATGGATATATATAGTTAAAATGAAATTTTATATATATATAAATATATATAAATCATGATAGGGTTATGATACAATGGGGCCGGATGGCCAGCTGGCCTCATTATATCATAACCCTATATATATATATAGATTTTTAGATTTTTCAATTTATTTTTATCATTTTGATCAATTTTTAATATAAGAACCTAATTTTTATTTATATTTTTAATTTAAACTGATACAATTAGTTGTAAAAAATAAGAAATGGCAAGTAAACTTTTTTACCATCTATTTAAAATAATAATAATTCTATTAAAACCGGAGTTTGGAAAAAACGGTTTTCGCTCCATTTTTTCAAATGTTTGTTTTTCCACTTTTGTATTGTTTTTTATTTTTAGATTATTTTTAAAAAAGTATGATCACAATTTTATGAAATATGAAATATCATGTCTACTTGTAGGCTGGTGGCTGGAGAGTGGAGACTATTTGGAAAATAGTCCCATATTGGCTAGTTGAAGAATGTGCATCAGATGAGATACTATAAAATGAGTGGTTGGGCCTGCTTAACAATACACATGCTTGGACAGGGTCTATAGCTAGTTTATGACCAATGGACTTGTTTGATAATTAAGTGTAAATTTTAAATTCAAACCCAAACATTATGACCCCTTTGACTCGGCCGGTTTAATCGGTTCCGGTTGAACTGGTCAGGTTGATCCGGGTTTGATTATCTTGAATTTTTTAAAATGTTCAACATATGAAAAGATGAATTTTATTATAATTTTATTTTTTATTTTTTAATTTTGTGCTTTTAATTTTTATAATTAATATGAGCCGAACTCGAGCCGAACTCGAGCTGAAAATACTAATTCGAACTCGAGCTGAAAATACTAATTCGAACTCCAGCTGAACAATGAAATTTCAAGTCAAACTCGAGTTGGGCGCAGCTTTTTAAAGTTCGGTCCGTTTCCGGCGCTAATCCAAACACACCCAAAATCCTAACAAGATGTCCCTGAGTCTCAGCCAGGCAACAGTCTAGCACTATAGTATCCGCGAATCTCGAAAGCATTCTCTTTTTCAGAAAATTGCTTGCGGCCTTGATCCTCCTCTTCTGACTTCTGAGACGTCCTCTCCCCGAGGTAGGTTCTGTAAACCTTCCATTCCCTTGTTTTATCTTGGTTTGATGATCCGTACATATCTCCATCTATCCGGTTCACATTCTTGAATTCAGGCTTGGCTGTGCCTGTGAATGTTGACAATGAATGAGCTATCGCATGGACTATTCTGTCTTCCTTATAGTCACTACTTTGGCATTGTGTGCTTGTTTTAACTTTTTAGCATTTTAGGGATGGTTAGATAGACCGTGGGTTTATTGTTAATCTAGCGGGCTTTGGCAGTGGAGGATCCGAATCCGAGCAGCAGTCAGTCAGGCGATGCTACTCCTCTGCTTCTAACTCTTCCTCTTCAAGCGTAAGAGCAAGAGGTGCGCTCTGGGTTTGAGTTTGGGTTCTGCCACGGCCGGGGCGCTCTCTCAAATGTGTTCTTCTTCAATGCTGGGACCTCGAGGCGGCGGACCCTCTGCAAAGCACGGCAGTGATTGCTCAAGCAAATTCCCATCGTCCTTTTTCGGCGATCGGGTTTCTTTTTCAAGATCTGAGAAGCAGAAACATTACTGGAAGAGTGGACCAAGATCCGAGCTCGGAGTTGGAGGCGCAGCACTGAACTCCTGTTTTTGCTGACGTAGCCAAGGATTACATGGTAGTCGGCCTCTCTCACTCTATCTCACTGTGTGATAGATAAACGACAGCTGAGTTGACAACATCTCCTATTCTCATTGAGCAGCCATTACAGGAACCGGTTGTTCAAAAGCCACCCGCTGATCCGAAGACGGTAGCCTCCATTATACTGGGTGGAGGAGCTGGGACCAGGCTCTTCCCTCTTACCAGCAGAAGGGCGAAGCCAGCTGTAAACATTGCTCATTCATCTGTTTTCATCTCACTCTCGTTTTTTCTCTGTATCATTTGGCTCTTCTTACAAGGGGCTTGTTTTAGTATCCCCTTTACCTAAAAAAACCAATATCAACCACGCTGAGTTCTGCTTTATTCCTCCAAACGAATCAAAGAAGGATGCACTCACAATAAAATAAGGAGCTCTGTTGTTACTGTATGAAGTTAAAAGCCTTTTTGTTTTGGTCATCAAGCTTCCCATGTTCATAGATTACTAGTTGAGTTACTGAGTATCATCCTTTCCTTGAGATCTACAGCTTGGAGTCAAATCAAGAAAAATCTTTCCTTTTTGTGTGTGTGTTTGTATGTTTTTATTATTTATTTATTTATTTTATTTTTAATTTGTTGAATCTCGGTGTAAATTCTGCATAATTATTTACGAAACTTAATTCTTTTCCTTACCTGCTTGTTAGGTACCAATTGGTGGATGTTATCGTCTTATTGATGTTGCAATGAGCAATTGCAACACAGTGGGATCAATAAGATCTATATCCTAACACAGTTTAACCCTCAATCTCTCATCCGACAACTTGCTCGAACTTATGATTTTGCCAATGGTGTCAACCCGATTCGTGGGTTTGTTGAGGTATGTCAACTACATCAGGGATCAATATTTCCTTTGAAACCATTATATTGGCTAAATTAACCACTGAATGATTTTAACAGGTATTAGCAGCTACCCAAACACCTGGCGAATCTGGGAAGAGGTGGTTTCAGGGAACGGCAGATGTTGTAAGGCAATTTATTGGCTCTTCGAGGTAAATATGATGTATATTGCCATTAACTTTCACAATTAATTTGTCTAACTTATTCTTGTTGATATAAATGAAGAAATTAAATCATCAAAGGCAGTGGTTAAATGGTCGCCATCATTGTGGGTTCATATTTGTTTTCTTCAACAAAGGTTTTTGAGCATTTCCGCTACTATATTTCTAGGATGCCAAGCTGAGACATACAGAGAATATACTGATATTATCTGGGGATCATCTTTACCGTATGGATTATATGGACTTTGTGCAGGTTTGATTCTATTTTTAACTGCATATATCGATTTAGCATATACCTTTATTTCTTTTGCAAACTGAACTGAATTGGGATATGATAACCATGCAGAAGCATATTGATTCTGGGGCTGATATATCTGTTTCTTGCATCCCAATGGATGACAGGTTTTTTTAACCTGCCCTAGTGTTATATATTGCCTTTATTTACTACTAAAGAAGCTTGGTAGTTCTTCTTGATCCCTGTAAAAATTTATGGTGCAGTCGTGCTTCTGATTTTGGATTGGTGAAGATTGACGAAAATGGACACATCCTAGAAAAACACAAGGGTGAAAGCACGAGAACAATGGTAGTTTTTGTTGGAAATTGTTTGATGAAGATGATGCTATGAACGGGAATAGGGTGATTGAGGCGTGCAGGTTGCATTGACCTTAAGAACAATTTCGCCTCCTCCGAGTGTTTTAACTCGGTGCAGTAGGACACAATGGCGATGTTCTCCCAGGATACAACAGTCAATGTCCTCAGATTCGTGCACTCGAATTGAGAACAGTGAGTACTCTTGATTTGCTCCGGTAGAGAATAGAAGAAAGAAGGTAGATACAGCAGGGTGAAGAAGTATAGAAGAATAGAAATGTCTGTAATTTTAATTGGGAGGATGAGGGGTCTTTTATAGAATGAAATCCAAAGGGACACAATTGTTTGAAAGGAAGCATCAGTTAAAAACAGTGAAGAGAAGCATTAGTTGGTAACAGAAGCATTGTTTGAAATAGTTGGCTATTGGGAGAAATGACCGTTGGGAAGAAAAACGACCATTTGAACAGTTGCGAGCCCAACAGTAGTCACGAATAATAAAAGTAAATTAAATCAAAAGAATGTTTTGAAACTCATATGAAAGCCCAAAACCACATGGGCTTCTAACAATCCCCCCATTTCAAAATATTCAAGTAGTAGTGAAAGAAAAGGAGCATAAGAATATAATGCATCATACTAGTGCCTTGTGGGCTATGAACTAATCCTTAGGATATATAAGAAGTGACTTATAGGAACTTGGTGAAATAAAATTTTCTGTGAACCAGAGTTCCTTATTATAAATCAGGGTTCTCATAATTAACATTATTTTCTAGAAATTTGAGCAACTCTAATCGGGGTGGCACCTTTCGGCCATGTGCCAAATACCTGGAATTCATAAGTGCTCTAGACAAACTTGCCTAAGTTTTCCATAGAAAACGGCCCTACTTTCACACTTATATGGGTGATTCTATCAAGTATGAATTGCAACTATATACACAATCCAAAATTTGGACTATGGAATTCATTAAGAGTCAAAGCCTCATCCTTATACATTGCAATTACACTATACACCATAGGAAGGGATGAACAAATAAATAGTGTATCTCCAATCAACCATTAACTTGTTTTTACCCATATGAACCTATTTCTTGGGTTCACCAATTACATAGGTTGGGTTACCATCATTGTTGATTTTTGTAATAGGCAACAATCCCATTCCCCTCGATGTCTCATACACTAGTTTTCTACTTAGTACTTTAGTTAAAGGATCAGCTAAATTCACTTCTGATCTTACAAAGTTTAGTGATATCACTCCATTATAATGCAATTGTCTCACAATATTATGTCTTAGGCGTATATGCCTACTCTTGACATTATAGGCCTTACTCTTAGCTCGACCTATCGAAGCCATGCTATCACAATTAATTGAAACCGAATTAAAGGGCTGGTTTAATCCAAAGAGGAACATCTGCAAGAAAGTTCCTAATCCATTCTGCTTCGGTGCTAGTTTTCTCAAGAAATAAAGAATGTAGAAAATATAATGGTAAGTTCTGTATATGCCAGAAAAATAAAGGCACTTGCACTTGATCAAATGTGCTGCAAAAGCCAAACACACTCTAGTAAACAAGTTGACGAAAAAACAAGTTGACAACTCTTAATTTCTCAATCTGTTAAACATGGGCATAGTTGTTGTTGTCTGACATGGAATTGTGTCTCAGACATGAAAAAGCTTAAAATCAAAATCACAATGCAACACAAGGATATATATTTGAAACCACTAAAATGAGGGATCAATTTCAATGATTTGATCTAACAATCAAGGCTTTCCATTTTACTCTTTGCAAGGTTTCCCTCCCACATATTATAATTGTTTAGTCAGTTCACAAATGTGGGCTTCAAATTATCTTTATTAGTCTTCCTCTTACATCTGATAACTAAAAGACAAACATTTTATTTATTTATTTATTTATTTTTAGGCTAAAAGCAGTAACATCGGCGATTTTTCACTGGTGATTCTGTGTAAATGGACAAGAAACACTAATGCCATGCATGCAGTGCTACCAAATCACAGACACCGGGCACATCACATGCTCCAAAAACCTTAAATTTTGAAACATAAGGACCCACACTTAACCAATCAGTGCAGACTAGTATACTTTGTGCATAATAAAGTTAGACTAGTAGATCATACAAATTCAAGGATCCATACTACACTTTACATGATCCATAAAGATTGTTCAGTAGAAAGAAAGAGACAAATATGATATGAAAATAAAAATAATAAATCCAGGTTTACGATAAACATTCAAGCTGAGGATCAGAACCATTTCTGAATACTTGAATAATCTAAAGCCAACACACAAATTCTGTTCTTTGTTTTCCTACTTTTGCTACATTACATTATGCTGAATTACGATGTAATCAGAGGAAAGATGAGAGATATAGTATCAAGAATTAGTCTGCAATTAACATTCAAGCATAGGACCAAAAACCTTACAGAATAGGATAAGCTTAAATCATGGCAGAGCAGAACACGTCTTCGTCCTATCTTTTAAAAGAGAGAGGTTTCACAATAGATCATTCATGAAAATTAAGCAACTGGGATTTTTTTTTTTCACACTTTTTGGTTTCGTGATGGGAAGCAAAAATGCAAATTAAACAACATGACGTGACTGCACATGCTTCCAAATTAATTTCCTGAATAAGATTAAAGCAGTCAAAGATGTATCTAAAGTCTAAAGAGGGTCACACCATCACTATCCGATCAAAGATGATATTGAAACTAGTCTCAAAGATTGAATTTGACCAGATAAATATATTGAATCCTAAACAAAAGAAAGCCACATCAAAGTCAACAAGGCAAAACAAATGTTAAAAAACTACCACAAAGTTTCAAGATTTATGGAGGAGTCAATAGATGCTTCTCTACTCCCAGCAAAACTGGATCATTACCTTGAAAACATCTGGCATTTAAAGCACCAGGGTCTCCAAGAGAATAAAAACCGCAAACAAGAAATTGAGCACTAAAATAGCACTAGAGATCCAATTAAATCACATACCAATCCTCAATATGAATAACAAATCTTGAATTCAAGTCACACCTATCCTTCGACGTAGATATCAGTGACCCGCGGTTAACAAATTAAAACACAATTCCAGAATGATAGAAGCTATGAACAACACGAAGGGAGCAGTAACAATCAAGCCTAGCTAAAATTAGGTTAAACATGGAGATGAAATCTATGTTGGGAAGGTATTTAGCAGATATTTTAAACTGCAATCAAAATAACATCAACTTTATTTGATCTACAAACATTAGCAAAAATGAGACCCTCCATCTAATTTCTTAAGATATTTATGCAGAACCATAGGAAGGAAAGTTCACAAGTATGTAGAAATTTCTATTTATAATAACAAAGGTATATTCGTGACAACAATTTACATTCAGTTGCACAAGGAATATTACAGTAATAATAGGCACATGGTAATATCAAAATGAAGTCTTAATTAGGAAAGCGACACAAAAAGTTCATTAAAAAATATATACTAAGATTGTGTGGTGTGTCGATAGATTTTGTTACCTCTTTCTCAGATTGGTAGAATTTCAACATACCTTTTCATAGCAGCATCCAAATTGTTCTTAAGATTATTGGAAATTATTTGATGAAGATGATGCTATGAACAAGAATAGGGTGACTGAGGCGTGCAGGTTGCACTGACCTTAAGAACAATTTCGCCTCCTCTGAGTGTTTTAACTCGGTGCAGTGGGACACGATGGCGATGTTCTCCCAGGATACAACAGTCAATGTCCTCAGATTCGCGGCACCTCGAATTGAGAATGGTGAGTGCTCTTAATTTGTCTCGGTAGAGAATAGAAGAAAGAAGGTAGATACAACAAGGTGAAGAAGTATAGAAGAATAGAAATGTATGTACTTTCAATTGGGAGGATGAGGGGTCTTTTATAGAATGAAATCCGAAGGGACACAACTGTTTGAAAGGAAGCTTCAGTTAAAAACAGTGAAGAGAAGCATTAGTTGGTAACAGAAGCATTGTTTGAAATAGTTGTCTGTTCGGAGAAATGGCCGTCGGGAAGAAAAACGACCATTTGAACAGTTGGGAGCCCAACAGTAGTCACGAATAATAAAAGTAAATTAAATCAAAAGAATGTTTTGAAACTCATATGAAAGCCCAAAACCACATGGGATTCTAACAGTTTTTAATTTCCATCTAATATTACCCTCCTTGTTCCTTGCTCTATTGGTGTGTAGTCAAGAAATGAGAGATGCTACTGACAATATAATTCATGAAGCTCAATTGGCTTGTTGGAACTATCCTCTCCTCGCCTAACCTGGTAAGTTCCTTTTGGTTTTGTAGCGAGTGGACACATCCATTCTTGGATTACTTCCTCAAGAGGCAAAATGTTTTCCTTACATTGCATCAATGGGCATATACTTGTTTAATACGGATGTTCTGCTGAAGCTTCTGAGGTATCTGTTCAGATATACTTCTGATGTTGAATCAGGCAATTTTATTTACTAACAGTACTACTACCAATATATCATCTCAACCTTGACATACAATTAGAATGTAGTAGAAACTTGTTATAAATCAAATGGACGTCACAGCATGCCTATTATGTTTGTGCACGTTCTTAGATACGTCTGGAATTTTGCAGATTTGTGTGTCATTTGAGATCTTTTTTGCCTGGAAGAGAGAGAGAGAGAGAGAGAGAGAGAGAGAGACTTTGTGCTTAAACAAATTCATTAGTCCATATGTGTAGTGGTTATAATCAATTTATTATATTTGAACAATTTTTCTTTTTTATTGGGTTCTTAGACGGTGTTATCCAAATGCTAATGACTTTGGCTCAGAGATTATACCATTGGCTGGTCCAGGTATGTAAGAGATGCATCTAATACATCTAACTGTAGTCACCCTTAGTTCCTACAAACTTAAATATTTTGTGTTACTACATATTAAGCTTTAGACCTTTTGTTTTGTTGAGAAAAATGGATAAACCATGTTTAGTCATGTGGAATATGGTATTCAATGACCCAAGACTAAATTAGTATTCATGTGTTTGATATAACTTGCATTACGAATTGATTTGTTTCTCCTAATTAGTAATTCTGATGGACAGATGATAAGGGTCCCCTAACAAATTCAATGTCTTGTTAACATGGCAGGCATATCTTTTAATGGGTACTGGGAGGATATTGGTACAATAAAATCATTCTTTTGATGCAAATCTAGCTCTTACTAACCAGGTATTGTTCAAATATCTGAACTTTTTGGAAACACTTCTTTAAATATTACGAACCTTTCTTTAATGGCTGAGATTATTCTATGCTTTTATGAAGCCTCCCAAGTTTCACTTTTATGACCCTTCAAAGCCAATATTCACATCACCTCGATATCTTCCCCCAACTAAAGCAGAGAAGTGCCGGGTTAGGTTTTCTACTAATGACCTTTAAGGCATTGTAATCTTTATTATGACTGTATATTGACTGCAATTTGTCTAATTTTTTCAGGTTTTGAACTCTATAATATCTCATGGATGTTTCTTGGCGGGATGTACTGTTGAACATTCTGTAGTTGGAGTACGATCAAGGAACATGGTGTTGAGTTCAAGGTGACTTCTTTTTTCCTGCATAGCTACTCATGAAATTTCTAGTGTCTTTTTTAAGCTTTTGATTGCATATTACAAATTTGTATCTTTTCTGGTTTAACAGATAGAGGAAATTCCTGGATGCATATTGTTTAGCTGCTGGCAGGCATTGATTTAGGACCTTTAACTTGTTTTATGTTATTTTTTTTATCAGTTTCAAGCGTAGGTGGGGAAGTTCTTATTGGTTTGGCTACCATTTTCATGATTAGTTTTTACTGTGTAGTTTTTAATCATGGACATGTTGCTTTGCCTGCAAATCTTTAATTATCAAATGCCAAAGGCAAAAGCCGAATTAGATTTGCCATATCAGAATTAGATTTACACTAGTGAAAGATGATACTCGGTTCATATTGGTTAGGATACTATGATGATGGGTGCAGACTATTATCAGACTGAGACAGACAGTGGCGGAACCAGAAGGAAAATTAAAGGGGTGCTGACTTCAACTTAAAAAAAATTATAAATACTAAAAAATTTTATATTAATTCAAACTTTAAATTATAATAATTATTATTTCTAAAATATAAAATACACATTCCATTTAATAAATACGCTCTTAGAACTTGACCTTTAATCTTCAGATCATACTCTTCAATTGGTTTTCGAAGTCCATGCAACAATTATATCATTTGGACTGAACTCAACAAGAGTTCTCTTTTGTACTGCAGTGCTCGTTTTAGAAGAAACATGTGTTCTTGATTCACAACGTTTTGATTTCGTTTTAAAAAACCTCTCCATATCTATATAATTAACAATTAATTCAAATAACAATTAAATTACTAAAGTAACAAATAATGCAATTAAAAAACAATTCAATTAAATTATTCACAATATTATTATATACAATAAATAATCCAATAGATTTGGACATTGGTTTTGGTGGAATGACCTTAAATTTTTTATTTTAAGGTGTTGGGTTTTAGTTGAATTTCAATTTGCTCATAAATAGTTCCAGTTGAGTGAAATAAATTATTGGAAGACAAATGAGCAAATGTTCATTGAAGGCATCCTCTGCGTTGGATGAAATTGTTGACTAATGCTCTTGAATTTAGTTTTGAAAAACATTTGAATGCATGATTTGAATTTAGTTTTTAACTAATATTATCAATTGCATTGAGTTTTGTCATTGTTTAACTTTAAAAATTTCTCTAAAATTTTCTTGAGAAGTACAACAGAAAAAACAAACAAAAAAAAGTTTGGAAACAAGGCCAAGGAAGGAGGAGAATGGGAGAGAAGAAAGAGAAGAGAAGTACAATTTCTATTAAAATTAAAAAGCAAGGAGGGAACGAGGGATTATGTGGGATATGTGCTGTGGCAATGATGACATGGATGTTCTTTATGGATTTAATTTTTTATTTATTTGAATAAAATAATTAATTATAAAAATAATGGTGCTGGCGGGTTTGAACCCGCAACCTACGACCCATGAGAGCCAAGCTTTAACCAACTGAACTACAAGGCTATTTTGTAGTAACTCTAGAAAGTTACAACTTATTTAGAATAAATACTAGGTTGATAATGCTATCATTTGTCTTCTTCATGGAGGCAGAAGCTCTCCCAGAGTCAAGGGGGTGCTTGAGCACCCCCTTGACCCCCCCTCCCTCCGCCCCTGGAGACAGAGAGAGGTTTATGCCTGAAACATGGAAAAGTCCCCATTGGTGTTGGAGCCAACACCAAAATCAGGTAATCCATGCCTAATCTTATGTTTAATCCTGCTTGGATTCTAATAGCCATATCATTTTCACTTACCCAGGAATTGTATTATTGACAAAAATGCAAGGATCGGAAAGAATGTGGTAATTGCAAATGGAGATGTAAGTTATCTAAACTTTCAAAATATCTTTCTTCATTTTTTCAAAATGTTTATGTGATCCATATTATTATGGAAGAGCATTGAATAGTAGTGGGCAAGTGTCAATGGAGTTTGAAGTCGTGACACTTGTAGAGCATAAATTTATGAACCGGTGATAATGTTGCTTTTCTGATGCTGAGGTAGAGGAATAATCAGCAAGTGAAGAGTCGTGTGGTCTTTTAACAAGGGTTTATGTTATAATTTCAACTTGGCAAATGCATTGTTGACATTGATTGCCCACAACAGATCTACTAGTAAATTTTCCGCAGGATAAAATGTAATGTAGTGGCCAGTGACATTTTTGTAAACATGGATACTGATAATCTGCTTTATGTTTTTGCTAATTGCTAATGCAGAATGTGAAAGAGGCAGACAGACCAGAAGAGGGTTTCTACATTCGCTCTGGGGTCACTGTGGTGTTAAAAAACTCCACAATTGCGGAGGGCACTGTCATCTAAATATTTTTGTTACATTGGCAAATGTGACAAGTAATTTTGCACATATTGCACCGGGCCATTGAATTTTTCCCATCCCGTGGCCGTTGGAAGCGGATGGAGGGCAGCAACCATGGAGATTATGGCATGGAATAATCATTAGGAGATAACCATCTGAACTGACAATTCCACAAATTCTGAATGTCATCCAGTTATTTAACCTAATAAATGATGGATGGACTAGTTTTTTAAAAAAAGATTTGAAATTATTTTGTTTCAGAATACCCAGAATTCTTGTGGAATAAAGAAGTTAGCATGGAAAAATCTGCTTCTCAGCATTATAATGTGTCTGTGTAATTTATTTTGTTTTTGATGTTGCATACTTAACCAAATGATTAAATGATAAATAGTGGTGCATATATTGATGCCTTTCTTTATTTATTCCTTCATGAACCTAATGTTGCATGCATCTCTAGCAAATTGTTAAATAATTATTATTTGTGTATATAGATGCCCTTCTTCATCATGCACTTACAAAAAGTTGTAAAAAGTTTTGATTAGCCATGGGCAATACTAAACTTGTGAGAATGAATAAAATCCAGAAAGTGATCATCATCAGCATGATTAACTTAGGCAAATCTTAGCGTGAGAAGGCTCCGTCCAAGGAAAGGAATGTGCGATGCTGTGACTACGATCTCTGTTAAAGTTTTGCGGATGCCCGTGAGATTCGAATATTCCGAACCCCTCGAGTCTGGTGCTAGCGTGCTAGTAGCTAGTATAAGGACAATCCCACCCAAGGCCTTCATCACTCTGTGGCCAAGATATGGATTCCTGTTTAAAGTTTCCGCTGCTGGTGCTGCTTCTAGCCTCATGTCTATGCTCCGTGCCTTCCGTGTCTGAGCAGGAGTCGCGGAGCAACGAAACAGTGATTCTTTTCGGGCCTAAGGTGATCTCGAGCGATGCCTGTACGGTGGAGGAGGCTGACGGCGCTGGCAAGACGAGTGTGCATATACTGAACAGGCTGGGGGGAGGGAAGAACTTGAGCGTGCACTGCAAATCCAAGGATGACGACCTGCAGCAGCAAACGGTGGCAGAGGGGCAGGAGCTCGTGTGGGCTTTCAATCCTAACATATGGGGGACAACCCTCTTCTTCTGTGACCTCAATCCCACTCTTAATTTTGCTTTCGATGCCTACGACTATAAAAGAGACCAAGTACGGTGCGCCAGTCAGTGCCATTGGCTCGTCGCCGCCGAGGGTATGTATGCTCTCAACGAGGCTGCTCATCTCTGGGCTTATATGTATCCTTGGTCGTCCTCTTCATGATCTATTGTTGGATATGTTTACTTATTCTTAACAGCAAGCTAAGATCGACTCACATGAATGAATGAATGGATGGATCATTTGATCATTAATTTACGGTTTGTTATTTTTGGCTGGATGGTTTGTTATTGATAAAGAGACGTAAAAGCAAGTAAAAGTGGAGAGTTTCTGTTTCCAAGTGCGTTTTTTGGGAAATTAATCATCCAAGGCAAAGATCCGGAGCAATTCACCACAGAGGGGGAGGGGGTCTTCCTTGTAGAAGCCCAGGGCGTTGGCAATGAGGACAGAGGAGGAGATGCCACTGTTCTGGGTGAGCACGACACGGGTGCGGTTCCTTCCGACCACGATCTCCTTGCAGCCTTCCACGGGGCTTTCCAGCAACACCACCTCGCAGATCTCGTCCTGGTGGTCGTTGTCGATGGTCAGTTTGTAGGTGCCGCTGTCGTCCGTCACCGCTTCCCCTCATCGTTGTCGTACCGCTTGCATTCGACCTTCACCTTGGCGCCTGCAAGCCAGCACATACACCGCCTGCAGCCGGCGCGTACTTGGAATATTTAGTTTGTCTTTTTTTTAAAAAAAAAACCTTTTGATGTATGTTAGTTAGGTAGTACTATCGGAGAATAGGATTGGATATTTGGATGGGATCATGGGACAGGATGTTGTTGTTGTTACCTTTGATGTACTCCGTGGCGGAGGTCTCGAAGCCGGCGCGGCAGGTGTCACAATAGACGCGGCCTTCACTGGCGAAATGGGGTTTGGGGGAGGCGAGAGGGAGGCCAACAATGGCTGAGAGAAGACAGAGAGCGGCGAGGAGCTGGAACTTGGCCGTGGTTCTCTCCCTCACTTTCTGTTTGCCAAGAGAGAAACGCAACGCAGCTGATGAAATGACTGAGAAGAGATGGGCGTGGCCCGTGGGAGGCTTTGCTTGGCTGGGAATATATAGACTTATGTGAGCACCCTATAAACATTTAGTATGATAAAAAAAAACTCATAGCTTACGGGTGCAACCTTGGATTCCGTATGATGAATAATTTTTTCTTGGCAAATTTTGGAATCAAATCCGCCCTCGTAAATATAAAAAGTAAGTTTAAGTCAAGTTTATTTTTAAAAAATTATACACACAGTAAGAGATTAGGGACGATCAAATTAGTCTATTTTTCAAAATCCATAGTCACATTCTTGATTGACTTATATGAGAGGTTTTCATGACTTATGTCCAAAAAAAAAATTAAAATAAAATATAAACGGTTAATTTGATGGCGGATGTATCATATGGTGGACCACAACTAGAACATCAAATGATCAAATTCGTGGCATTCGAGATCGACTCTAAAGCTTCGAGTTCTCGAATTTCGACTTTCGAGCCGAAATGAGCTCGAGCTTCAATTTCGAGCTTGAAATTAATTTCGAACCGAGTCGAGCTCGATCGAGCTCGAAAGCTCGAAATTTAATATTCATATATTAATATATAATGTAAATATTATTAAAAAATAATAAAATTTAATAAAATTACTAAAAACTAATAAATATTATAATATATGAATAAAATATTTAATATTTAGTATTGACATATAATATATAATATAAAAAATTAATTTATAAATAAGTTTTAAATTTAAAACTAAATCTGAGATTTAAAAATTATAATTAAGTTCTTAATTTCGGGCTTTCGAGCCGAGCTCGAGCTTTCGAAATTAAAATCGAGCCGAGCTCGAGCAAACTTATTCGAGCTAATTTCGAGCTCGAGCTAGGCTATTTCGAGCCGAATTCGAGCTGGGCTCAGCCCGTTTACAGCCCTAACCACAACCCTCTCCTATCGTTGCAGTTAGTGTACGAGAAACAGCGGTCAACTTCATCATTCACCATTTATATAGAGAGAGAGACAGAGAGAGAGAGAGAGAGATTAAAAGTGCTTGATGACTTCGGGGATGGAGATAGGATACTTGTGAATAAGGCTGTAAAACTATCAAACCATTCTTGAGCAGCTCGAGCTAGAGGTGAAATCGGTTCGGTTTGAGTCAATTTGGACGAATTTTCAAACCAAATCGGTATTTTTCGGTTTGAAAAAAAATCAAATCAAACCAGACCGAACAATTTGAAAAATGAAACCAAATCAAACTGGTTCGGTTTGCGGTTCGGTTCGGTTTGAAAGATAAAATAATTGCATGTCTATTCTCTCATCATATCTCTCGCACATCTCTCACACCGGCGCTCTGTTTGGGCTAAAAAAATTTTAGGGGCGTTATTTGGTATTCCAAACAACGTGGTGAGACACTTTACCCGAATTCCACCTTTTCAAGGTGATGTAATAAAGACATATGGCTTAGACGCGCTCCAAGCTATCCGGTGTATTCTCCGTTGTGGTTGAAATTATGTGTGGGAGACTTATTTGGCATGCCAAACAATTTTGGTTAGCCACTTTTTCTGAATTTCAGAGTGTCCTAACCTCACTCAAATCTTTATTAAAGATAAAAATCAATCATAAACTTTTTATAATTATATCTATGAGATGAATCTTGATCCAATTCAAATTCAAATATAAAATCTTAATCAAATTATGATTATCTCCTTTTATCTCATACTAATCCCTACAAGGTTAACCCAAGTTGGATAATATAAGACCATGTTGGTTCAATCACAGTAAAAGGAGGAATATACGGTTCGGTTCGGTTCAAACCGTGATTCAGAAATTGCAAACCAAACCGAACCGAATATTAATCGATTTCAAACCAAACCAAACCAAATTTTTTTTCGGTTTCAACGGTTTGAAAAACCAACGGTTTCAACGGATTGGTTTGGAGCGGTTTAGGCAGTTTGGCGGTTTGGAGTTTCAGCCCTAGCTCGAGCTCAAGCTCCAATTTTGAGTTCGAAATTAATTTTAAGTTTTAATTTTAATATATATTATATGATATATTATAATATTATATATTTTATATTATATTTATTTTTCTAATAGTTAATAAAAATGTCGTTGGATCTTTGATCCAAAGGCTCACATCATCTTATATTTATGTTAGAAGTAAACCCTAGAAGCAAAAGACCCACCCTACCCCAGTGACCATCATTGCATTTGCCCAGTGTCCAGACTCCAATCCACGACCACGAGCGGCGCATCTCCACGCTAGAGTCCCCGACACCGTGTGTCCACTACCGTGCGTAGCGCACCTCCACGCCTGAGTCCCCGACACCATACGTCCACAGCCGCGCACCCCCACGCCAACACCGTAATGGCCGCGAACATGCGCACCTATATGCGCCACACTGTCCACCATCCACGCCAACATCGTATTTTCATTAAAAATATTTTTTGTTTATATTTATATCTATGAGAATTGAGAATCGATTTTTAAATTTCTCTTTTATTTTATATAATTAGTTGAAATCTTATGAAATATAAATTTTATTTATAGAAAAAGTATTATATAAATTATATTTTTAATTATATAAAAAAAATAAAAAAAATGAAGATATAATTTATAAATAAGAATTTAATTTCGAGCTAAATCGAGAGCTAAATCGAGTAGAGCTCGAGCCAACATATTCGAGCTAATTTCGAGCTCGAGCTAGCCTATTTCGAGCAGATTTTGAGTTGGGCCCAACCCGATCAAGCTCGACTCGTTTACAGCCCTACTTGTGAATATATGTAGTTGGACCACTTGATGGTGCGCAAGCACTTCCAGACGGCGTTGTTGCACTTGAAATAGTTGCCAAAGCGATCATCCAGATGCGGTTCACGCGGCGTATTCTCCCTTTGGACTTGATGTAGTTGAGCTAGTACCAGAAGGAGTTGCTGGATGTGTTGTCTAATTGGTGCAGGGTCATGCGAGAGGCCTCTATGTGCTCCTCTGAGAGCTGCAGGTTCTTCTGGAGCTTGTCGATGACGGCGCAGCCCCCCGATGTGGATACAGAAGTGCTCGAACGCTTTCTTGAAGTCAGGGATGTAAGGTCTCCACTTGGGATTGATGAGCTTACATCCGATAAGCCTGAAGAGGAACAGGAGCTGCTCGGAAGCCGCCAAGACGCCCGATGGTGGTGATGTTGGCCTTAAGCGCGTCATCGGCGATGGCCATGAGGTCTTTAGACAGAGAAATGCCAACTTTCCATCAACATCTTGCTCCTTATACACACAACGATAAGCCTTATCGTCAGCGCCCTTGTGCATGCGAACAATGTGGAGGAGATGGTAAGAAGAGCACGACCGTGGTGCCCATGCGGAAGAGGCACTTGGGGAGGAGCATGGCACGCTCTTGGCCGATGTAGTAGTTGGGTGTGATTATCTCCGTGGAGATGACGATGATCTCCACAATGTATGGCCCCTACAAGAGAAACCTCAAGCAAGCCTTTTGGGAAGAACTGAGATCTATATGAAGAAGATGGTCCAGTCTATGGCTGATTGGAGGAAGCTTCAATGCAACAAGGGGGGTGGGGATCAAAACACGGGTATTGGGAATCTACAGGAACCACATAACTTCAACCACTTGATCAATGAGCTCTAACTGTACGACCCCCCACTAAACAGTAGACGCTTTACATGAATAAATGGTAGAGACCAGCCTACACTAATAAGGCTTGATAGATTCCTTTTGTCCACATAATGGATAACATCACAACCCAGAATCTTGTAGACGACCCTGCCACGCGTAAGGTCAGACCACACCCCAGTAGCTCTTGATTGCATACAACAAGAACCCAAAAGACACACATTCCACTTTAACAGAAGCTGGGGAAAGGTTGAAGGATTTTGGAATATGGTGAGGGGCTGGTAGCAGGAAGGAGAGTACACAGGAGAAGGAGCCTATAGGCAAAAAAGGTCAACTGGGAGCAATTTAACTGGGAGACACAAAACTCCTAAAAGCAGTGAAAAATGGAGCTCATGGATAGAATCGACGAACTCGATATCAGAAGCGAGCACTAACCACTACCACCAGAGGATGAGGATCATCTTGCGGCACATTGATACGAGTATGATAACATAATACACCATGAGGAGGAATACTGGCAACAATACTCCAGAGTCAACTGGTTACATTGAGAGGACCGCAACACAAAATACTTTCATGTCATTGTGGGATCGAAAATACCCACCCGGCATCGTGTCTGTGAAGAGACACCAGACGATACATCGAATCACAAATATCATATTTGTTTAGTTTATGGGTTCTTCCATTCCTAATAGAGGCAAGCCTCTATTATTAATTGCCCCAGACAAAGTCTTGGGAACCTCCGATTAAGGGCAAAAGTACAAGTAAAGGTAAGTGAAATCAATATAATTTGACAATTTATTTATTTGCAAATTATGACTTTATTACATATATCATAATATATATATATATACATATTTGTTATTTATATATGTATATATATGTATGACACCGCCTTGTGTGCCTCGCCACTTCAGAATTTATGATCCATCGATCGCCTCAAGACGCCTACTTTATTGCCGCTTTGAGATTTGCACTGCTTTACATTTTATTGACCATCCCGAAATGGATGTCACATCGCCGCCTCTCCGAGATGTATGTCGCTTCAGGACTTGTATTTCATCGGCCGCCTCAAACTGCGTGTTTCTTCATCCACATCGAGAAGCGTGCCGTTCAGAGATTTAGAATTTCACCGACTGCCTCGAGATGTGTGTTCATCATTGCCTCAAAAGCGTGTCATTTTGAGAGATTTTTTTTTATTTTATCAGCCGAGTGGTCCACCGTCGCCTCGAGATACGTACCATTTTGAGACTTGGATTTTGGGCTAACTCAATATGCGTCTTTCGTCACCGTCAGATGCTTTGAAATTTGTATTCAATTGGTATAATGAATACAAAAAAATGAAATTTGCATGTCCTTTTAATGTTTTACTAGACTGAAATTGATTTCATAATAATGAACCTCTCTTCTCAGTGGAAGCCATATCTCTTTTAAATAAAATGGATTTTCATATATCCAATGTTAGAGAAAGACCATCATGGCAATGCCCATTTCATAATAATCTAATATAATTAAATTAAGGTAGAATACCCAAATTAATCCCTCTACTTTTCTCTCTCTATCCTTTTGGTCCCTCTACTCAAAAATGACAGAAATTAGTCCCTCTACTTTTTAAAACAGTAAAAATTAATCCAAAATCTAACCTGGGTTAATATTGCCGTTTATTTATGCTGATATGGCTTTTTGGGAATTAAAGTATTATTAAAATATTAATAATTAATCCTCTCCCCTCTCTCTCTCTCTCTCTCTCTTCTCTCCCTCCACTCGTCTCTCTTCTCCGTCTACGTCCAAGCCGACCCTTCCTCCGCCCTCCCTTTCCTTTCACCTCCGTCGCATCTTCTGCAAACGCACTGCCCGAGCCCACTCCTCCCTCATGACCGCAGCCCACCGCCTCCTCACCTGCATCCTCCTCGTAACCCTCGCAACGGCATGAGCATTTGGCTACCTTAACGAACAACCATGTTCAGCTTTTGTCTACCTTAACGACAAATTAAGTCAAGGCTTGACCTCTTCATATGTGGCAATATAAACTACTTGTTGAATTTATTTCAAGTGACTAATCCTTCAATTTGGAAACCTTTTAGTCCCAACTCCCAAGCCTTCTCCATTTCTTGTTTTTACTTATGCCATCAACTCCATGAAGCTTTTCACCAGCGAAACTTCAATAAGGATTGCAGACTTAGGCTGTGCCACAGGATACATCACTCTCTCCACCATGGACTTGATAGTAGAAACCTTGAGACAGCGGTACGAGAGGGAGTGTAATAATAACGTGCCGGAATTTGAAGCCTTCTTCTCTGATCTCCCTTCCAATGACTTCATCTATCTCTTCAGATCATTAGGTCCTTCTCTTGATTCCATCCACAGGCCATACTTCACTGCTGGTGTTCCAGGGTCCTTCTACAAATGCTTGTTCCCTAAAGTGAAACTTCATTTGGCTGTTAGCTTGAGTGCCTTGCACTAGCTTTCTCAGGTGGTTTATTTACAATGCATGTGGTTTATTTCCAACTAATATACTAGTCATGATGGAGAAATACATAGATATGGGAGGAAGTGCTGGATAAGCAATCTCCTGCGTTGAATCCAGGCCAGGTATGGATTAATGGTGCTGAGAAGGCCGTCGTTGATGCATATGCAAACAATCCGAAGAAGACTTGGAAGCCTTTCTCCCGTGCCGGAAAGAGGAGGCATGTTATTCTTGTTGATGGCTGGGCAGTCGGGCTTTGAACAGCCGGATCGAGAACCAGTTAGGTGATCCAGACTAAAGAGCTAAACACCCCTTCACAAGCTCGATATATGCCCAAGTTATGAGCTATGCCCAAGGTCACGGAGGGCAAAGGTGAGGAGGCGGCGGGTGGGGCAATGAGGGAGGAGTGGGCTCGGGCTGCTTAGGGGGAATGAGGCGGAGACGAAAGGAAGGGAAGGGCGGAGGAGAAGGCGGTGTGGACGTAGACGGAGAGGAGCTAGAGAGGCACATAGACCGAGAGGAGAGTGAGAAGAGATACAATTAGTTATTAGTATTTTAATAATATTTTAATAATATTTTAATTCCCAAAAAGTCATGTCAGCATAAATAAACGGCAATATTAACCCCGATTAGATTTTCGATTAATTTTTACTGTTTTAAAAAGTAGAGGGACTAATTTCTGCCATTTTTGAGTAGAGGGACCAAAAGGGTAGAGAGAGAAAAGTAGAGGGATTAATTTGGGTATTCTACCATTAAATTAACCTTTTTTAGTGGAGCCCAGTTTGCCATACCACTTTGATTATAGAGATAAGGCCTTCAACTTTTGCACTATTTGGCACAATTCATTGTTAGGTTCATGAAGCAATGTTTTATTTTGACTTTTGAGAATAAAATCCCTTTGATTTGCCATAATCTTAGTTAAATATCACCAGGTGGCCATATCTTCATCTCATTATTTTTATTATAATTATCTTTATGCTAGCAAGCATTAAAGGAGCGCATTGTGCATGTTATGACCAGATTTTGGAATACTTTACAAAATTTTACAGCAGCTTGTTTCTGCAGCCCATGCATGAACAATAAACATCATCTATTCCATCCACGAATATCAATAATCAAATAGTTTCAATATACCCATTCAATTCATTCAACTTATTTTGATTACTCTTTAAAACTCTTAATTTGTTTGAGCCGATAAATCTGCATATTCCTTGGTCTAATAATCCATGAGAAGAAATATATCCAACACTTTCTCTCCTCAAATTGCCCTTTAACTTCCAACATGTCCCCAGCTTGAGTTTGCTTTGAGTGATGATATACACCCTGACTTCTTTGGAGATTGAGACTTTCGCAGATTTATGAGCAGTAGCAAAGGTTTGGGCATTCATTTGATTGTCTTCCTCAGTGCAAAATAGATTATCAAAATCAACCTCTTTCGAATAAAAATCAAATTTTATTTTTTGTCTGTTATTATCTCCTTTCTAAATTGCTTTGTATATTTGGTGCCATATCTTATACATACTAAGCCTCCTGACTCAAGATAGTGGAGCTTTCAGAAGACCGTGGCCACCTTTTTTTTCTATCTTACATATACCAAGATTAGTGGATTAGAAATGCAGGTTTTTGTTCTCATGGTCTTGGATATGCTGATTATTTATTATTTATTATTTTTACTAAATATCAACTTACTCAACTTACAATAGCTTCCAATGTCTCAAACATATGCACAAGAAAATGGCCTTTCTTCATGGAGACCTCTGCTAAAACTGCCGCCAATGTCAATGAAATATTCCATGAAATAGGTATTGATCCACTCTTCTGTTTTGCTTATCAATGAAATTAGAGTTTATGGCAAATCATCTAAAGTAGATACTATTGGATGATTGGGTTGCATACATGGAAGGAAGTTTAATTTGTCGATATTAAGTTATTGAAGAAAATGTCAATTAAGATTAACAATCTGGTTTTTATAATTGAGTTACTATGTTAAAATTGAGTTTGTACATTGAACTTGGGAAAAACATTTCTGGTTATTTTATATAATAATCTTATATATGCAGAGATACACATCAGATTATAATCTTTGTTAAAATTATCTGTTGGAATTCATAATGTTTTACTAGCAGAATAAAGAATGGCATACTTTATGCATCATGAATGAATCTGAGGTCTGATGGGAAGGCCAGATTTTTATTGGCAATAATATCTCAGCTTGTCCGGAATTGATAATTTTTTGGTATTCTATTGTCTCCAAGAAATGTTCTCAGATCTTTTTCTTTTGGTTGAACACAGCTAGAAGGTTGCGGATAGACCAGCCGAGAGATCACAAACTTCAGCATGCTGTTATTAGGAGTACTAATAAATAACAAAGTTACCTATACACAACACGGAATGCACATTAGCTATTTGAGTGAGAGATAACGAAAAGCCTAATCTTCTTGACATTCATAAGTTTGTATCATCATAATAGGTGCTAATGGAGGATATGCATATAATGGAAATTTCATAAATTCCATTGCAAACTTTTTATCATGCACCATCTTTTAGTTGATGCTTTCCTGGGGGTACCAATAAATTGCTGGCAAGCAAAGAAACTTTTCTTTATCATTTCATACGTTAAAATGCTGCTCTCTATGCTCTCTAAGCAGCCCAAATTATTCTTTTTGGGTGGACAGGTTTCTTTTAGGTCAAATACCCTGAATGGTCCCTGTGGTTTACTAATCCTGCCCTTTTAGTCCATCTATTACATCTTTCGGGAAAAACCGATCCCTCCCCCTAACGTTGTCATATTTTCCGTACAGTTAATTGTACAGTGATGTTGATATTTGTGAAGGGTTACTCAAATACTATATACTTAGTTCTTAGATCCCTGACATTTTTAGTTATGTTGTATATGATGAGATCTTTATAAGGTTGATCAGTTATTACTGATTGAAAACATGACCAATAGCTCCACATATGATTCCCTTGGCCTATTTGTGTAATAACCTACCCAAAACCTATACGTAATTATCTAAAACTATAGGGACTAGAATGAAAAGTGAAGAGATTGTTTGTAATTCAAGGACCTAAATAAGATTTAATAATGGTGGTTTAGTGTGATTAAACTAATATGCTCGAATTCAAAGATGCCAATTTAATTTGGGTTAACCTGGTAGGACTTAATATGAGATAAAATAGAGATAATTATAAAATATTTAGGATTGATCTCTATCTCAAATATGGATTATAATTTGATTATACATTTGAGTTTGAATTGAAATCTGATAATTATAAAATGTTTATGATTGATCTCTATCTCAAATATGGATTGTAATTTGAGTATGATTGTATTTTTGAATTAAATCAAAATTTATTATAAAATGTTTATGATTGATCTCTATATTAAATTTGGATTTTATTTTGATTAAGATTCAAAATTTGAGTTTGAACTGGATAAAGAGGTATCTCACAGAGATAATTATAAATTATAATTTAGTCCCTCATCTATATGAAAGTTACATTATAGTCCCTATATTTAAAGAAAATCTCAACATGGTTATCTTCAATTATTTCTCAATAATTCATCTTCTCATTTTTATTCTTAAATATATTCTTGAACTCTTCTAATCGTATCACCATACTCATACTTAATTTATTTAATTACAATGATATTAACTCAAAAGTCGGGATCTGAGTGCATTATAGAACTAAGACCGATTGATTAAAGCCAATTTGTTGGGCCTAATTAAGATATCACAATTATGTTTTAATGTGATTAAACCAACATGTAGGGATTGATGTGAGATAAAAAGAGATAATCATAATTTGATTATGATTTGATTTTTAAATTTGAATCGGATCTAGATTCATCTCATAGGTATAATTATAAAAACGTTTATGATTTATCTTTATTTTATCTTTAATATGAATTAGATTGAGACTATGACACTCTCATCAATATAAGGAGAGGCATAATGAGAAAATAAACATTACAATTTTGTGAGATAAATTGAGTGAAGATCTTTCTTTTTGTGTTATTTCAAAAAAGATTTTCAAGAGAGGAAGTAACTCCAAGTAAGTATTTTCTAGTTTATTTAACCAAACAATATATATGATATATTGTGATTAATAATTAGATGTATTGGAATATATAGAGTAGGTTAAGAGAATTTTTAAAAAACTTGACCTTATGATCCCATCCTTTATTCCACTGTATATGTAGATTATTGTGTACTTCCAACAATAAGGGCGGACAAAGGGGTTGTTAGGGCTACATGGTTGGGAGGGGGAGAGTTGATGGGGAACCAAATAAACAAAAAAAAAAAAAAAAAAAAAAAACAACAGGTTTTTGGATGTAATTTATGTAAGTGCTCATCTAGTCAAACAAACACTATCATATTATCATATTTTTATAATTTTTATTTTTTAAAAATAAGATTTATATTAGCTTCAAATAATTGGATCACTTTTAAAAACAGTATGAGATATTGGCCACGAGCATCACCAACAGAATATAGTTTTAGGGATAATATTGTTTACAATTAAAGTTAGAAGTATAGTATTGTCATGTCTTTCTATGGGGTCGCGGGACTCGTTCAATGGTAGAATAGCTGGCATAAATAACAGTAATTATCGGATTTTCACTGGGTGTTATAGAGAATACCAGGTGTGAGGCTCGGCGAGAAAGGTGCATGCAGTTGTTGATTAGTTGGATGTTGGATCTGGCTTTTCTAGCAATTTATTAGAAAATACATTAAAACTATTTTAATTTTAAAACATAAAATTGGTCTTTTCTGATCAATTTTTCAAAACCCCATTTTTTATTTATTTTTTATTTTTTCACATATATATGTGTATAAAAAATTACCACTTTTGCAGGGTTGTAGCAGCAAAAACGTCAAATTAAAACTATAAATAGATCGAACCCATAAATTAGGGATTTCGATCACTTCCCAAACATCAACAATGGACGCGGAGAAGAAGATGGTGACTCGTGAGCTTCGGACGGGGTGGAGTTCGTAGTGAGAGAAGAGGGTTGCGGAAGCAATCTCTGCATTTATTAAGAGCACCCTCAGCGAATCGTCGCCGAGTGAAAGTTATCCCCATCCCCAGGGTCTCCGGCGAGACGCTCTCCTCCGTCCTCGAGTACTGCGAAAAGCACGCCTCCGCCACCGAGTTTCAGGAAAATGAGTTCGAGGAGTGGGATAAGGAGTACATCGAGAAACCGGATCCCGTTCTCCTTCATGATCTCATGCAGGCATCTTCCTCCATGAAAATCAAGGGATTGATGGAGCTCGGAGCGGAGAGAATGGCTTCTCTGATTCGCGGGAGGAGTCCTGACGAGATCCGCAAGTTGTTCAACATCAAGTATGATTTCACCCCGGAGCAAGAGGAGGAGATCAGAATGGAGATGCAATGGTAGGAATGCAAGTTTCTTAAACATAAAATGTTTATCTCCGAAATATCTTCTGTTTTAATCATGGATTTTTTTTTTTCTTTTTAGTTCAACATTTGATTTTTATTTTAAATATTAGATTGGATTCATTCAATTTGTTTATATTTTATTAATAATATATTAATCTTTTGGAGGCTCCTTCTCACCAAATCCATCCCTCTTCTTATAAGAAGATCCCATTATGAATGTTTGGCTCCTTCTCACCAAATTATCTTAGATCACTTTGGTTTGATGAGAAAAAAAGGAGGAAAAAAGAGAGAGAGAATTTAAGCCAAAATAGAAAACCTAGTTTGATAGAAGAAAAATTGAAGTGGGATGAAAGAAATGAATGGAATTGAAAGTTGTATAACTAATTTATTATTTTGTATGAAAAAATAAAATAAATATTAGGTTCTTATGTTAAGATTAATATTTTATTAAAAACTTTAAAATTAAATAAAATTTAACTTTGAAAAAATATAAAAATTTATTATTATATTTTATAATCCCAAATACATGAATTTTCGGTTACAATGTATTTGTAAATATCTGGTTTCCAAATAAAAATTTGGTGTTTGGTTAGATATGACTGAGAATCAAGATTATAAAATTTTGTGTTTAGTTGGAAAGATTTGAAAATATGGATTTTTAATTCAAGAAATATAAGTTTTAATTGAAAATCTAAATTTTGGATTTCAAATTAAGCCAGTGAGATTAATCCCAAACCTGGATCTTGGACTAGGCCTGATTTAGACATAATCTCAAATCCTCTATTTGAGCTATTTTCAAATACATTGAGTTTTGAAATCCCTCAAACCATACATTAGCTTTTGAAAACCTGGTGTTTTTTTTTTTATTATTATTATTTTTTAATTAAAGTCGACATGTTTAACTCCCTCAAAACGACAAACCCAACTGCATAGAACACCCAAAGGCCACATACAATGCGTAGAATAACACCCACAAGCTCATGGGCACACCTATGCCCTCACCTTGAATAAAGGAGGATTCTAACACTCTGACCTCCCTGAAACACCTCTTATGTAAGGGGGACCCCATACCACTCGATCCCTCATGTCGTTGGTGAAAACCTAGTATTTTGAATTGCATGTAACCCAAAAATCTCCTACCAAACATTAGTGAAAAAAATTGAGGAAACAATCATCAATTTTTTATGAAATTTATCTTAAAAATATTGATAAATGCATATTAAAAATATTTTACAATGTGTATATATATATATAATTATCTTTAATTTTGTAATTAAATTAATGAAAACTAGATTAAAAATTATTAAATAAAATGGTAAAATAAATTCTAATATTTTACAAACTTAAAAATATTAAATTAGTTTACATAAATGCACACGTAAAATTAAAAATGATTACATATGTTCTTATATAAAAAAATTTGTAAAAAAAACTTTTAAAAAATCACAGATTACTTTAACCAACTGAGTTTAGGTTTGCGAAAATTATTTTATAAAATTTTTATATATATTTTTCTAAACTATGGGATAAAAGGAAGATATTTAAAATTTCTACAGCTTTAAATTAATTAAAATATTTTTATTTGAAAATTTTGGGAAAAAATGAAGGAAAAAATCTTAAACTTTATTAGGTTGAATTTAGATTTGAGAAAAATATTTTATAAATTTTACAACTTTCGTTTTCAAAAATATGATAACTTTAAAAATAATTAAAGATGTACATAACCGGTTGCCTTGGCCAATGAAGATCGAATTGTCTGTATGACTTGAATGTGATAATAAGTTACTTACCGTGGACAACCTGACTAAAAGCCGTTAAAGGGGTACGAGGACAATGTGTTATTTGTCTAAGGAGGCGACATAAACAAAACACCACCCCCTTATCAGATTGTACTAAAATTTGACATTTGGGAGCACTTCTATTGGGTTGAAAACCACCCACATCTAATATAAGATTTCTGGGGAGATAACGATATAAAGACAGCTTCAAAAAAAACCCAAATGGGGTGAAATCTTACGGTGATGACAATCACTTAGAGCACATGGGTTTGAGAAATAATTTTTAAATTTTTTTAAATTTTAAATTTATTGAAAATGTATAAATGAAATTGTTAAATTAAAAAAAAAATAAATTAGTTCACATAGTTTTTCTTTTTTGAGAGGACGTATTTAATAGGAAATAAGAAACCATTTGATATTAAAAAATTCAGTATCTCAAAATTATTTAAATATTAATAAATTTTTATATCTTAAAATTTAATTATTGGAATTCCTTTTTTAAGCTTTAAAATTTGTAGATATTGAAAATTACACTTAATAAAAAAAATATTATAAAATATAAATGATTTTATGTATATAACTAAATTATAATTATATTTTATAAAGTAAAAAATTAAAAAGAGATTAAGAGATCCGCACTTTGAAGGACCATGGGTCGGGCCGAGACATGAGAAATTAATGGGCCTAAATCCACCAACAGACAGATCGGATAATTGTTATTAGACCATTTCTAGCAGGCCTCGAACTCGATCCGTAAGTAGGAATGAAATACCGCACGCTACGTCGCTACCCCGCGCCCCCCCTCTGCCTCTTCGTCTTGCTTTCGGGATCTTGTTGGATCCCAACGATGCCTACCAATTGACAAAGGCCTCTTAGCCTAGCGTCAAATTGATCGCGCTCCTCGACCCCCATCCGGGTTCGAGGATGCGCTGAGGGCCGGATTTGTGGCGAATGCCAACGCCTACGTGGGATGCCCAGTCTGCGGATGGCAACTTCCCCGTGGTAGCGCGGATTCGAACCCAAGTCTCGTGCAGGCCCAGGGTCTTACTTAGCGAAGCGGCGCTGACCGCCTAGCTTATACGACCAAAAAAAAACGATGCCTACCAAAAAATTTCAGGAAGAGACCACTAGATCACAACTCCGCCGCCACCGATTCCGAGGACGAAGGCGAACGAAGGTAGGTTGGTCAAAGATTGCTTCTTTCTTAACGTGTATTAACAATCTCGATTGGATTTTGTCTACTCCAGGGATTCTTTTGCAGCGATGCTTGAGAAGCTTGATTGTCAATGGCTTTTCTTTCTTACATATACCAAGATTAGTGGATTAGAAATGCAGGTTTTTGTTCTCATGGTCTTGGATATGCTGATTATTTATTATTTATTATTTTTACTAAATATCAACTTACTCAACTTACAATAGCTTCCAATGTCTCAAACATATGCACAAGAAAATGGCCTTTCTTCATGGAGACCTCTGCTAAAACTGCCGCCAATGTCAATGAAATATTCCATGAAATAGGTATTGATCCACTCTTCTGTTTTGCTTATCAATGAAATTAGAGTTTATGGCAAATCATCTAAAGTAGATATTATTGGATGATTGGGTTTGCATACATGGAAGGAAGTTTAATTTGTCGATATTAAGTTATTGAAGAAAATGTCAATTAAGATTAACAATCTGGTTTTATAATTGAGTTACTATGTTAAAATTGAGTTTGTACATTGAACTTGGGAAAAACATTTCTGGTTATTTTATATAATAATCTTATATATGCAGAGATACACATCAGATTATAATCTTTGTTAAAATTATCTGTTTGGAATTCATAATGTTTTACTAGCAGAATAAAGAATGGCATACTTTATGCATCATGAATGAATCTGAGGTCTGATGGGAAGGCCAGATTTTTATTGGCAATAATATCTCAGCTTGTCCGGAATTGATAATTTTTTGGTATTCTATTGTCTCCAAGAAATGTTCTCAGATCTTTTCTTTTGGTTGAACACAGCTAGAAGGTTGCGGATAGACCAGCCGAGAGATCACAAACTTCAGCATGCTGTTATTATGAGTACTAATAAATAACAAAGTTACCTATACACAACACGGAATGCACATTAGCTATTTGAGTGAGAGATAACGAAAAGCCTAATCTTCTTGACATTCATAAGTTTGTATCATCATAATAGGTGCTAATGGAGGATATGCATATAATGGAAATTTCATAAATTCCATTGCAAACTTTTTATCATGCACCATCTTTTAGTTGATGCTTTCCTGGGGGTACCAATAAATTGCTGGCAAGCAAAGAAACTTTTCTTTATCATTTCATACGTTAAAATGCTGCTCTCTATGCTCTCTAAGCAGCCCAAATTATTCTTTTGGGTGGATGAGGTTTCTTTTAGGTCAAATAATCTCGAATTGGCCCCTCGTATTTCTTAATCCCATTTTTTAGTCCATCTATTACATCTTTCGGAAAAACCGATCCCTCCCCTAACATCTGTCATATTTTCCGTACAGTTAATTGTAGAGTGATGGTGATATTTGTGAAGGGTTACTCAAATACTATATTTAGTTCTTAGATCCCTGACATTTTTAGTTATGTTGTATATGATGAGATCTATATAAGGTTGATCAGTTATTCATGATTGAAAACATGACCAATAGGTCCACATATGATTCCCTTGGCCTACTTGTGTAATAACCTACCCAAAACCTATACGTAATTATCTAAAACTATAGGGACTAGAATGAAAAGTGAAGAGATTGTTTGTAATTCAAGGACCTAAATAAGATTTAATAATGGTGGTTTAGTGTGATTAAACTAATATGCTCGAATTCAGCATGCCACCTGACTTGGGTTAACCTGGTAGGACTTAATATGAGATAAAATAGAGATAATTATAAAATATTTATGATTGATCTCTATCTCAAATATGGATTATAATTTGATTATACATTTGAGTTTGAATTGGAATCTGATAATTATAAAATGTTTATGATTGATCTCTATCTCAAATATGGATTGTAATTTGAGTATGATTGTATTTTTGAATTAAATCAAAATTTATTATAAAATGTTTATGATTGATCTCTATATTAAATTTGGATTTTATTTTGATTAAGATTCAAAATTTGAGTTTGAACTGGATAAAGAGGTATCTCACAGAGATAATTATAAATTATAATTTAGTCCCTCATCTATATGAAAGTTACATTATAGTCCCTATATTTAAAGAAAACCTCAACATGGTTATCTTCAATTATTTCTCAATAATTCATCTTCTCATTTTTATTCTTAAATATATTCTTGAACTCTTCTCATCGTATCACCATACTCATACTTAATTTATTTAATTACAATGATATTAACTCAAAAGTCGGGATCTGAGTGCATTATAGAACTAAGACAGATTGATTAAAGCCAATTTGTTGGGCCTAATTAAGATATCACAATTATGTTTTAATGTGATTAAACCAACATGTAGGGATTGATGTGAGATAAAAAGAGATAATCATAATTTGATTATGATTTGATTTTTTAATTTGAATCGGATCTAGATTCATCTCATAGGTATAATTATAAAAACGTTTATGATTTATCTTTATTTTATCTTTAATATGAATTAGATTGAGACTATGACACTCTCATCAATATAAGGAGAGGCATAATGAGAAAATAAACATTACAAATTTGTGAGATAAATTGAGTGAAGATCTTTTCTTTTTGTGTTATTTCAAAAAAGATTTTCAAGAGAGGAAGTAACTCCAAGTAAGTATTTTCTAGTTTATTTAACCAAACAATATATATGATATATTGTGATTAATAATTAGATGTATTGGAATATATAGAGTAGGTTAAGAGAATTTTTAAAAAACTTGACCTTATGATCCCATCCTTTATTCCACTGTATATGTAGATTATTGTGTACTTCCAACAATAAGGGCGGACAAAGGGGTTGTTAGGGCTACATGGTTGGGAGGGGGAGAGTTGATGGGGAACCAAATAAACAAAAAAAAAAAAAAAAAAACAACAACAGGTTTTTGGATGTAATTTATGTAAGTGCTCATCTAGTCAAACAAACACTATCATATTATCATATTTTTATAATTTTTATTTTTTAAAAATAAGATTTACATTAGCTTCAAATAATTGGATCACTTTTAAAAACAGTATGAGATATTGGCCACGAGCATCACCAACAGAATATAGTTTTAGGGATAATATTGTTTACAATTAAAGTTAGAAGTATAGTATTGTCATGTCTTTCTATGGGGTCGCGGGACTCGTTCAATGGTAGAATAGCTGGCATAAATAACAGTAATTATCGGATTGTCACTGGGTGTTATAGAGAATACCAGGTGTGAGGCTCGGCGAGCAAGGTGCATGCAGTTGTTGATTAGTTGGATCTGGCTTTTCTAGCAATTTATTAGAAAATACATTAAAACTATTTTAATTTTAAAACATAAAATTGGTCTTTTCTGATCAAATTTTCAAAACCCCATTTTTTATTTATTTTTATTTTTTCACATATATATGTGTATAAAAATTACCACTTTGCAGGTGGTTGTAGCAAAGCAAAACGTCAAATTAAAACTATAAATAGATCGAAACCATAAATTAGGGATTTCTTGATCACTTCCCAAACATCAACAATGGACGCGAGGAGAAGATGGTGACTCGTGAGCTCGGCCGGGGTGGAGTTCGTGGTGGAGAGAAGAGAGGGTTTGCGGGCAATCTACATTTATTAAGAACGCCCTCAGCGAATGCGCCATCAAGTGAAAGTTATCCCCATCCCCGTGGTCTCCGGTGAGGCGGCTCTCCTCCGTCCTCGATGCTAGCATGAAAAGCACGCCCGCCACCGAGTTTCAGGAAAATGAGTTCGAGGAGTGGGATAAGGAGTACATCGAGAAACCGGATCCCGTTCTCCTTCATGATCTCATGCAGGCATCTTCCTCCATGAAAATCAAGGGATTGATGGAGCTCGGAGCGGAGAGAATGGCTTCTCTGATTCGCGGGAGGAGTCCTGACGAGATCCGCAAGTTGTTCAACATCAAGTATGATTTCACCCCGGAGCAAGAGGAGGAGATCAGAATGGAGATGCAATGGTAGGAATGCAAGTTTCTTAAACATAAAATGTTTATCTCCGAAATATCTTCTGTTTTAATCATGGATTTTTTTTTTTTTCTTTTTAGTTCAACATTTGATTTTTATTTTAAATATTAGATTGGATTCATTCAATTTGTTTTATATTTTTATTAATAATATATTAATCTTTTGGAGGCTCCTTCTCACCAAATCCATCCCTCTTCTTATAAGAAGATCCCATTATGAATGTTTGGCTCCTTCTCACCAAATTATCTTAGATCACTTTGGTTTGATGAGAAAAAGGAGGAAAAAGAGAGAGAGAATTTAAGCCAAAATAGAAAACCTAGTTTGATAGAAGAAAAATTGAAGTGGGATGAAAAGAAATGAATGGAATTGAAAGTTGTATAACTAATTTATTATTTTGTATGAAAAAATAAAATAAATATTAGGTTCTTATGTTAAGATTAATATTTTATTAAAAACTTTAAAATTAAATAAAATTTAACTTTGAAAAAATATAAAAATTTATTATTATATTTTATAATCCCAAATACATGAATTTTCGGTTACAATGTATTTGTAAATATCTGGTTTCCAAATACAAATTTGGTGTTTGGTTAGATATGACTGAGAATCAAGATTATAAAATTTTGTGTTTAGTTGGAAAGATTTGAAAATATGGATTTTTAATTCAAGAAATATAAGTTTTAATTGAAAATCTAAATTTTGGATTTCAAATTAAGCCAGTGAGATTAATCCAAATCCTGGATCTTGGACTAGGCCTGATTTAGACATAATCTCAAATCCTCTATTTGAGCTATTTTCAAATACATTGAGTTTTGAAATCCCTCAAACCATACATTAGCTTTTGAAAACCTGGTGTTTTTTATTATTATTTTTAATTAAAGCTCCATGTTTACTCCCTCAAACGACAAACCCAACTGTACGGAACACTCAAAGGCTCACATACAATGCGTAGAACACCCACAAGCTCATGGGCACACTATGCCCTCACCTTGAATAAAGGAGGATTCGAACATGGGACCTCCCGGTTGAACACCTCTTATGTAAGGACCCCATACCACTCGATCCCTCATGTCGTTGGTGAGAAACTACAAGTATTTTGAATTTCATGTAACCCAAAAATCTCCTACCAAACATTAGTGAAAAAAATTGAGGAAACAATCATCAATTTTTTATGAAATTTATCTTAAAAATATTGATAAATGCATATTAAAAATATTTTACAATGTGTGTGTGTATATATATATATATATATATATATAATTATCTTTAATTTTGTAATTAAATTAATGAAAACTAGATTAAAAATTATTAAATAAAATGGTAAAATAAATTCTAATATTTTACAAACTTAAAAATATTAAATTAGTTTACATAAATGCACACGTAAATTTAAAAATGATTACATATGTTCTTATATAAAAAAATTTGTAAAAAACTTTTAAAAAATCACAGATTACTTTAACCAACTGAGTTTAGGTTTGCGAAAATTATTTTATAAAATTTTTATATATATTTTTCTAAACTATGGGATAAAAGGAAGATATTTAAAATTTCTACAGCTTTAAATTAATTAAAATATTTTTATTTGAAAATTTTGGGAAAAAATGAAGGAAAAAATCTTAAACTTTATTAGGTTGAATTTAGATTTGAGAAAAATATTTTATAAATTTTACAACTTTCGTTTTCAAAAATATGATAACTTTAAAAATAATTAAAGATGTACATAACCGGTTGCCTTGGCCAATGAAGATCGAATTGTCTGTATGACTTGAATGTGATAATAAGTTACTTACCGTGGACAACCTGACTAAAAGTCGTTAAAGGGGTACGAGGATAATGTGTTATTTGTCTAAGGAGGCGACATAAACAAAACACCACCCCCTTATCAGATTGTACTAAAATTTGACATTTGGGAGCACTTCTAATGGGTTGAAAACCACCCACATATAATATGAGATTTCTGGGGAGATAACGATATAGAGACAGCTTCAAAAAAAACCCAAATGGGGTGAAATCTTACGGTGATGACAATCACTTAGAGCACATGGGTTTGAGAAATAATTTTTAAATTTTTTTAAATTTTAAATTTATTGAAAATGTATAAATGAAATTGTTAAATTAAAAAAAAATAAATTAGTTCACATAGTTTTTCTTTTTTTTTTTTTTTTTTTTTGATAAAAAGTGGATAAACCACATTCATTAATTTTTAAAAGAAAAAGAAAAAATAAAATTACAACACTCCATATTTAGATCATGTGGTTACATCGCCCGGGGGTCGTATTTCATATTCCTCATCCTCGAAGTCATCCCTTAGGGGTCCGTGGTTAGTGGCCGGTCTTATGAGTGCAAGGCTGCGTCTGATAAGGTGCTGCATTGGTTGGAGTTGCGTGTGCCTGGAGGCGTGTGCACTATTGGACCATGCAAGGAAAAGGAAGTCTGCATGGCAGATCAGTAGTTTTTCTTTTTTGAGAGGACGTATTTAATAGGAAATAAGAAACCATTTGATATTAAAAAATTCAGTATCTCAAAATTATTTAAATATTAATAAATTTTTATATCTTAAAATTTAATTATTGGAATTCCTTTTTTAAGCTTTAAAATTTGTAGATATTGAAAATTACACTTAATAAAAAAAATATTATAAAATATAAATGATTTTATGTATATAACTAAATTATAATTATATTTTATAAAGTAAAAATTAAAAAGAGATTAAGAGATCCGCACTTTGAAGGACCATGGGTCGGGCCGAGACATGAGAAATTAATGGGCCTAAATCCACCAACAGACAGATCGGATAATTGTTATTAGACCATTTCTAGCGTGCCTCGAACTCGATCCGTAAGTAGGAATGAAATACCGCGACGCCTTACGCCGCTACCCAGCGCCGCCCTCTACGCCTCTTAGCCTTGCTTTCGGGATCTTGTTGGATCCCAACGATGCCTACCAATTGACAAAGGCCTCTTAGCCTAGCGACAAATTGATCGCGCTCCTCGACCCCCATCCGGGTTCGAGGATGCGCTGAGGGCCGGATTTGTGGCGAATGCCAACGCCACGCGTGGATGCCCACCATGGATGGCAACTTCCCCGTGGTAGCTGGATTCAACCCAAGTCTCGTGCGAGGGCCCAGTGGTCTTACTTTAGCGAAGCGGCTGACCGACCGCCTAGCTTATACGACCAAAAAACGATGCCTACCAAAAAATTTCAGGAAGAGACCACTAGATCACAACTCCGCCACACCGATTCCGAGGGACGAAGGCTTAACGAAGGTAGGTTGGTCAAAGATTGCTTCTTTCTTAACGTGTATTAACAATCTCGATTGGATTTTGTCTACTCCAGGGATTCTTTTGCAGCGATGCTTGAGAAGCTTGATTGTCAATGGCTTTTCTTTCTTACATATACCAAGATTAGTGGATTAGAAATGCAGGTTTTTGTTCTCATGGTCTTGGATATGCTGATTATTTATTATTTATTATTTTTACTAAATATCAACTTACTCAACTTACAATAGCTTCCAATGTCTCAAACATATGCACAAGAAAATGGCCTTTCTTCATGGAGACCTCTGCTAAAACTGCCGCCAATGTCAATGAAATATTCCATGAAATAGGTATTGATCCACTCTTCTGTTTTGCTTATCAATGAAATTAGAGTTTATGGCAAATCATCTAAAGTAGATATTATTGGATGATTGGGTTGCATACATGGAAGGAAGTTTAATTTGTCGATATTAAGTTATTGAAGAAAATGTCAATTAAGATTAACAATCTGGTTTTTTATAATTGAGTTACTATGTTAAAATTGAGTTTGTACATTGAACTTGGGAAAAACATTTCTGGTTATTTTATATAATAATCTTATATATGCAGAGATACACATCAGATTATAATCTTTGTTAAAATTATCTGTTGGAATTCATAATGTTTTACTAGCAGAATAAAGAATGGCATACTTTATGCATCATGAATGAATCTGAGGTCTGATGGGAAGGCCAGATTTTTATTGGCAATAATATCTCAGCTTGTCCGGAATTGATAATTTTTTGGTATTCTATTGTCTCCAAGAAATGTTCTCAGATCTTTTCTTTTGGTTGAACACAGCTAGAAGGTTGCGGATAGACCAGCCGAGAGATCACAAACTTCAGCATGCTGTTATTAGGAGTACTAATAAATAACAAAGTTACCTATACACAACACGGAATGCACATTAGCTATTTGAGTGAGAGATAACGAAAAGCCTAATCTTCTTGACATTCATAAGTTTGTATCATCATAATAGGTGCTAATGGAGGATATGCATATAATGGAAATTTCATAAATTCCATTGCAAACTTTTTATCATGCACCATCTTTTAGTTGATGCTTTCCTGGGGGTACCAATAAATTGCTGGCAAGCAAAGAAACTTTTCTTTATCATTTCATACGTTAAAATGCTGCTCTCTATGCTCTCTAAGCAGCCCAAATTATTCTTTTTGGGTGGACAGGTTTCTTTTAGGTCAAATACCCTGAATGGTCCCTGTGGTTTACTAATCCTGCCCTTTTAGTCCATCTATTACATCTTTCGGGAAAAACCGATCCCTCCCCCTAACATCTGTCATATTTTCCGTACAGTTAATTGTAGAGTGATGGTGATATTTGTGAAGGGTTACTCAAATACTATATTTAGTTCTTAGATCCCTGACATTTTTAGTTATGTTGTATATGATGAGATCTATATAAGGTTGATCAGTTATTCATGATTGAAAACATGACCAATAGGTCCACATATGATTCCCTTGGCCTACTTGTGTAATAACCTACCCAAAACCTATAATGTGAATTATCTAAAACTATAGGGACTAGAAATGAAAAGTGAAGAGATTGTTTGTAATTCAAGGACCTAAATAAGATTTAATAATGGTGGTTTAGTGTGATTAAACTAATATGCTCAATTCAAAGATGCCACCTGACTTGGGTTAACCTGGTAGGACTTAATATGAGATAAAATAGAGATAATTATAAAATATTTATGATTGATCTCTATCTCAAATATGGATTATAATTTGATTATACATTTGAGTTTGAATTGGAATCTGATAATTATAAAATGTTTATGATTGATCTCTATCTCAAATATGGATTGTAATTTGAGTATGATTGTATTTTTGAATTAAATCAAAATTTATTATAAAATGTTTATGATTGATCTCTATATTAAATTTGGATTTTATTTTGATTAAGATTCAAAATTTGAGTTTGAACTGGATAAAGAGGTATCTCACAGAGATAATTATAAATTATAATTTAGTCCCTCATCTATATGAAAGTTACATTATAGTCCCTATATTTAAAGAAAACCTCAACATGGTTATCTTCAATGATTTCTCAATAATTCATCTTCTCATTTTTATTCTTAAATATATTCTTGAACTCTTCTCATCGTATCACCATACTCATACTTAATTTATTTAATTACAATGATATTAACTCAAAAGTCGGGATCTGAGTGCATTATAGAACTAAGACAGATTGATTAAAGCCAATTTGTTGGGCCTAATTAAGATATCACAATTATGTTTTAATGTGATTGAACCAACATGTAGGGATTGATGTGAGATAAAAAGAGATAATCATAATTTGATTATGATTTGATTTTTTAATTTGAATCGGATCTAGATTCATCTCATAGGTATAATTATAAAAACGTTTATGATTTATCTTTATTTTATCTTTAATATGAATTAGATTGAGACTATTACACTCTCATCAATATAAGGAGAGGCATAATGAGAAAATAAACATTACAATTTTGTGAGATAAATTGAGTGAAGATCTTTTCTTTTTGTGTTATTTCAAAAAAGATTTTCAAGAGAGGAAGTAATTCGAAGTAAGTATTTTCTAGTTTATTTAACCAAACAATATATATGATATATTGTGATTAATAATTAGATGTATTGGAATATATAGAGTAGGTTAAGAGAATTTTTAAAAAACTTGACCTTATGATCCCATCCTTTATTCCAATCAGATATGTGGATTATTGTATACTTCCAACAATAAGGGCGGACAAAGGGGTTGTTAGGGCTACATGGTTGGGAGGGGAGAGTTGATGGGGAATTAATAAAAAAAAAAAAAACAACAACAGGTTTTTGGATGTAATTTATGTAAGTGCTCATCTAGTCAAACAAACACTATCATATTATCATATTTTTATAATTTTTATTTTTTAAAAATAAGATTTATATTACCTTCAAATAGTCGGATCACTTTTTTTTTTTTTTTTTTTTTTTTTTTGATAAAGTGGATAAACCACATTCCTTTATTGATAGTATGAATCTAGATACACACTTACACATGTTGTAATTGAAGTGGATTTAACAAAGTGACTGGGTGGATTTTCGAGTCGGGTAGACTAGTGGGCGCAACGTCCTCGAAGTCATCTCCTGTGAGGCTTCGCCTTTGGTCATCTCGTGTAATGAGAAGACTGCGTTTTATAAGTCTGACCATTGGCTGAAGGCAGCTTTGTTGGGTAGAGTGGGCATTGCCGAACCAGTTGAGGAATAGGAAATCGATGTGCCTGATGAGTTGAAAACAAACGCGACGTTTGTCGTTGAAACACCGAAGATTCCTTTCTAACCAAAGGGTCCAGGTGACGGCCATCACCAACAGGGGCCATCCCTTTCGGAGATCCTCCGGAAGTATGAGGGCCATTGTTGCTCTTCCCCAGAGATCTTGTATCCCTCTGGGTGGGTGAACTAGTCCTAGTAGATGTGCAAAATGCGACCAAACTTCGGCTGAGTAGTGGCAATGGATTAGTAAGTGATTGGTGGTTTCCTCGAAAGTGTTGCAATAGTAGCAGCGGGTTCTATCCCCCGGCCATTGTCTCTTTGCCAGATTGTGAAGCATGGGAAGTTTGTCTTCCCATGCCAACCATGCAAAGATTTTAACCTTTAGGCGAGCCACTTGCTTCCAGAAGGAGGTTGGGAGATTGCTCCTCGTTCCGCCATCCATACTGAAGTGGTATAGGGATTTGACTGAGAACTCCCTGGAGGAGGTGAGACCCCAAGTCCTCGTATCCTCCAGGGGTGTCTCCCCGTGGTCCAGATGCTCTTGTAGCGTCTGCCATACATCCCATGCCCCCTGTGACATGGGTCCCTGTTTAAGGATGTTGATTCCACGTATGCGCAGGAGGCGTGCCTCATGGATCGTGATATCCATCTTCCGCCACAAGGTTTGAAATTTCGGGAACCATCTACATGGGTTGTGTCCATTGAGCCAGTTATCCATCCAGAGTCTGGTTGTGTCCCCCTGTCCCGGGGTAACCTTCACATTGGTCATGACGAGGTCACGTTGTTGTGAGATTCCTTTCCAGAAGAAGGAGGATCGGCTCGGTGCTGGCTTGAAAGGGTTGAATTGCTCTTTTTTGAAATATGCTTGTTGGATGATTCTCCCACAAATTCCGGTCTTACCGTTGAGTAGTCGCCACCACCATTTTCCAAGTAGGGCTTCGTTAAAAGCCTTCATGCTAAGAATGCCCCATCCGCCTAAATCCTTTGGTCTTGTGAGGGTGTCCCATTTGGCCAGTCGATAAGCTTTGGAGTTCGGGTTGGTCCCTCTCCAGATGAAGTCTCGACGGATTACTTCGATGCGTTTTAGCACCCATTGCGGGAGCTTGTACATTGCCATCCAGTGAGTTTGAATTGCGGAGATGACCGAGTTAACTAGGGTGATGCGGCCGCCCATGGACATTAACCTTCCTTTCCATGAGGCCAGCCTATTCTTTACCTTATAGATGAGTTGATCCCAATCCATCTTTCGGGGTCTGCATCCTGCGATCGGGATACCCAAGTAGTTTAGCGGTAGGGGGCTTAGGAGACATCCCATTGTTGTGGCCAAGTCGTTAGCTTCCGCCTCCGATAAGCCGATGGAGATGATGGCGCTTTTACTGTAATTTATTTTCAGGCCCGAAATCCCTTCGAACAGATGGAAAATAAGTTTTAGGGTGGCGAAGTCACTTGGCTTCCCAGAGCTGAAAATCAGTAGGTCGTCCGCATATAGGAGGGTCGATATTTGTTCGCTCTGTGCCGGTCCCATTTTGAAGCCCTCGTAAATGTTTTCCTGCATAGCATGTTTCACCATTGTGGTGAAAACATAAGTTGCAAGGATAAATAATAGTGGAGAGAGGGGGTCCCCTTGTCGCAAGCCCCTTTGGTGGCGTACGTAGCCCATGGGGGAGCCATTGATGAGGAAAGTAGATTTGGAGAAGTGTAGGATCTTTGTGACCCATCCAATCCACCTTGGTTCAAATCCTTTAGCTCGCATAGTATCAGCGAGGAAATCCCAGTCGACAGTGTCAAAAGCTTTCTCGAAGTCGACCTTCATTAGAGCCCCACGTTTTGTTTTCATCCTGTAGACAATTTCTTCTGCGGCGACAATACTGTCTTGGATGCATCTACCTTTAATGAAGGCCGTTTGATTTTCATCGACTAGACCATGAATTACCAGCTGTAGCCTGTTTGCTAGAACCTTGGTGATGATTTTGATAGAACAGTTGAGCAAGCTTATTGGGCGGTAATCCTTAATAGAGGAGGCATCTCCTGTTTTAGGGATTAGGATGATGTGGGCCCAATTTAGTCTTTCTAAGTCGGCTGTGCCTTGGTATAGCTCATCGAAGGTCCTTATTATTTCGGTTTTAGTGAATTGCCATCCCTGTTGGTATAAGTTAATTAGGAAGCCATCGGGTCCCGCTGCTTTCTCTGGGTTGAGCTCACGAATGGCCGTAAGGATTTCCAGCTTCGAGAAAGGGTTTTCAAGTTGAGAAAGGTCAGTGGGGGGCGATCGTGCAGCCATTCGTGTCCAGTCCACACTGTATCGGTGCTGCCTCCTATTTCCGAAGAGCATCTTGAAGTACTCTGTTACTGCTCTACCAATATCTGATTGGGTGCAGTGCGTTGTTTCGGTATGGTGCCGTTGGTTTTCAGTTGTGATTTGGTGTATCCAATTGGTGTTTCTTCTTTGGTTGGCGATGGAGTAAAAGAATCTCGTATTCTTATCACCCTCCTTAAGCCAAGTAACCCTTGAGCACTGCCTCCAATGTTCTTCCTCCTGCCTTATTATGTTATCAAATTCGTTTCTGTGGTTTTGGAGGGATTCCTCTTCCTCCGTGGAGAGTTGGTGTTGCTCTTCCTTGGTGTCGAGATTCGTAATAAGGGTTAAGAGCTCATCCTTTCTTTGTCGTTTCAGTTGTTGGTCTTCCTTGTTCCATTCCTTCAACCTACCACGTAGCAATGTTAGCTTCTTGGACCACATATAAGTGCTTGTTCCTTCGAAGTCATTCTTGAACCACCAATCGCTCAACATATTCCAAAAACCCTGAGCTTTCCCCCAGCTTCTGTTGAAACGAAAAGGGAATTGCTTTGGAGTGTGTAGGCCACAATCTAGGGCTATAGGGACATGATCGGAGCGTATCCTAGGTAGAGCAGTCTGCCAATATTGTGGGTAAGCTGTCATCCATTCCGGGGACATGAGAAAGCGATCTAGACGAATCATGGTTGGAGTGTTCCGGCCATTTGTCCATGTGTATTTTCGACCCGAAAGCGAAGGGTCGTATAACAGCAGTTCCGTGATGAAGGCGTTAAAATTGTATTGATCCTGTGTGATACGGGCACCGGTGTTTCTGTCGGTTGGTCCTCGTGTCGAATTGAAATCCCCCCCAATGAGCCATGGGCCCTGCCATCATTGACGTATGGATCTCAGCTCATCCCAGAAATCACCTTTACGGGCCCGTTCGCAAGGTCCATATACTGAAGTAATCATTCTTCTACAGCGGTCTTCCTTATTCTCCAGAATGACTGTGACTGAGAAGGTGTCCGTGAATTCAGCGATTAGACTAAATGTTCTTCCACTCCATCCAATACAAATTCCTCCTCGTGTGTTGATCGCAGGTAGTATTAATCGTTTGGAGTAAAGGCTACCCCCTATCGAACGCCATATGCAATTGTCTATGGTGTGAAGCTTTGTTTCTTGAAGGCAAAAAACATCAGCTTTGTGGGTGGTGATGAAGTCACGCACTAGGAATCATTTTTTCTTCCTTCCTAGGCCCCGGACATTCCATGTGATAACTCGCATAATCAAACAATTAGATACCCTGTAATGAGTTTCTGGGGGTGGGAGGGCTTAGATACCTTCCGCTTCCCTGCAGCACTCCCCTACCCCGATAGCCTTAGAAAATTCGCCATTTGGTCGATGTCAGCCTCGTGAGTTGTCCAAGATGACACCGACTTTCATGGCCTCCCTTACTATTCTTTCACCCGGCCATTGTGATAGGGTGATTGGAACTGTGGTTAGATTGAGTGGTTCTTCCATTCCTTTTCTCTTAACGCCTGCTTTGACGTTTTTTGATGCCTTAGTGGAGGTCTTATGGGGAGCTGGAATGATCAGGTGGTCTGGTAGTTTGGTTTTCCGGGGTCTTCTCCTTCTGGGGGCCAGCGTCTGTATTGGTTGTGTTTCTATCTGTGGAGTAGGTTGAGGTTGATTCCTCTCATGTGAGGCTGCTTCTCTTATGACCGCCAGCGGGTGGCTTGGTCTTCTAAGTTAGGGTCCCCTGCTCAATAAGCTCCCATGCCTCCTTGGTGATGAGATTCCAGGTGTCCCCTATTTTCCTGAGTGATGTCATAGTAAGGTCTATTTCCAGGCCACTTTTGGATGGTTTAATGTTGTTGCCTTGTGGTAGTAGATGAGTCATAGTATAGTTAGAAGGCCACATTGGGCTATTAGATTGATAATTGGGCTGACCCATTATAGGGGTAGTGATAGTAGCATCCATAGTAGTGGTAGCTGGGTTTAGGTTCTGATTTGGGTTAACATTAGATGGAATTGGGTTAAGTGGCGCTAACATGGCTGTGGGTGTGTTGGAGATTGGGTTTTGTTCAACCATGATGACCGAGTTTTGGCATGAGACCAGACCATGAGATGGGGCTGGGCCTTGGCTTGGAATCGGCCCGGCACAAATGCCTTTGGGAGCTAGCGGGAAGCACGCAGGCCGCACGCGGGCTGGCGGGACCCACAGATTGAGGCTGGCGCAACGTGCATGGATACTGGGGAATTAATTGCGCTTTTGACCGCTTTTGCATCCGACAACCCGGCCTTTTCTCCGGTGTTATGATCGGATCCGATTCCACAGCCCGCTGATGCGGTTTGCCTGTCCACGCGTCCAACATGAAGGAGTCCACCTCAGCATCTTCAAAGCTCGCTTCGTCGTCGAGGTGCCATGCTGCTGACGGGTCAACCCTGTGTCCCACGTGCGGCTCCATGCCATTGCCCGCGACTGCCTTCACCGCCACCAAACCTTTGCGTCATCGCATTATGTCGACATTCGCCCGGCCACTGGCGTGCCTGCATGTTAGGTGGAGTCACGGAATCAGCGGCCGCCTCTCGTGGCCGTACGGAGCCTCCGGGAGCTTGTCACTGGACAGCGGTGAGTGATGGGCCTTGACTCCGGTGCTGGCGGTGCTCTGGCGGAGATCCATGGTAATAGCGCTAGTGCTGGAGGTGAGATGCTCGTGGCTCCGGGATGGTGGCCTCTCCTGTATGATGATTTCGGTCGGCCGGCGATGAGGGCCCTGCTTTGGAGCTTTCTCCTTCTCCATCATCGGCGCTTTACCTTTGTCTGGCCTGCGCTCAGGGGAAAGTTCCGTTTGATTGTTGGAGATCGCCGCCATGACTACATCTTCTCCTCTATTGTCTTCAGCCGTGGTATTCACCTGAGCTCCATCTCCTACCATGTTGGCGGGGACGGGACATTGGTGACCACCTTCCTAGGGTAGAGCTGGCTGACCGGCGTCAAGCTCCACCGTATAATTGAACTGTCGCACTCCCATGCTACAGTGAATGCTTGCAGGCAAGCGTCGCGGCCACCGGACTCGAAGGAGGAGGCGAAGATCGTTGCCGAACCGCTGGCTATGCCGGTCCATAGCTACAAGGTCTCCAGCCGTTTTTAGAAGACTCGCCGCCTCGTCGCGTCCCCAGCAATCCATGGGGAGGTTTCTGATGATAACCCATCGCGTAGCGCCCTCCGCTTTCCTGGATTGCCAGAGATCCGGCGACCATGGCTCAAAGCTCAAGTCTAACGCCAGCACACTCAAGGGACCAGCCTTCTCCGTCTGGCGAGCGAGTTCCGCCGTTGGGAATGCGACAATGTAGCGTCCATCACGCAATGGCTTGACCGTCCAAGTCCAGTGATCATCCACCAAGCAAACGAGTACATCAGTGATATCCTGGATCGTCACGCTGCCAGCCTTGCGTTCCTTCACGGTGATGATGGAGAAAGTCTTCATACGTTCCCTTCCATTGACAATGCCCTTGTTCAATCCAACAGAAATAAATAGGTGCTCCATGCCATTGGCTTCCAGCTGTGTTCTCCATGGTGGTGCCTTCGAATTGATTGGTTTTCCTTGGGTTGCTTTGTGTTTTTTTGTTTTTTGTTTTGGTGGTTGGTCTTTTGGTGGAGGAACTTCATGTGGTGTGGGCTGAGGTGGTGGTGAAGCAGCAACGTTTGGTGGTGGTGGTGTGGGCTGCGGTGATGGTGTAGCATGGTGTTGTTTCCAGGGTGCATGATGGGTTTGGTGTTGGTTCAAGGATGCATGATGGGCGTGGTGTTGTTTCAGCGGTTCATGATGTACATGGGCTTTGATGGCATGGCGAGGTTCTGCATGGCAGGCGGTGCCTTTGTGGCCCACCCCCCTACACCGCCGACAGGTGACCGCACGTCTACACTTATTGGCCCGGTGTCCTGGGCGTAAGCATTGGCTGCATACAGTAATTGTGCCGGTGGTGTATGGGCGTGGGAGGCGACGTCATTGGCATCGGAGACTGCCTCCACTCGTGCAGTCCGGAGGGCGTTGCTCTGCTGGCGCTTTCGTCTCATCATCTTCCATTCATTGTTAACTGTGTTTTGGTCTGTGGGTGGTGGTGGGGGTGGGGGTGGTGGTGGTGGTGGTGGTGGGGGTGGTGGGGGCGGTGGCACTCACTACAAGAAAACTGTAAATTTGCGAGGGAAAAATCCCTCGCTAAATCATAAAATCCCCTCGCTAAATTACTTTAGCAAGGGAATTGCGAGAGAAAATTTTCTGTTACTATTCTCGCAAATAATTTGCGAGGGAAAATGTCCCTCGCTGAATAATAACGAGGGAATATCACTCTAGGTAATTAGCGAGAGCATTATTCCGTCGCTGGTCCTTGTTAAATTCTCTCCCCAAATCCCTCCTTCTCTTATCATTTGCGATGAATTAGCGAGGGAACCTTTCTAGGTATTTAGCGAGGGAAAACAACATTTCTCTATCGTTATCATTTGCGACAACTTAGCGAGGGAAAATCTAGCAATTCAGCGAGAGACTAATTTTCCCTCGTTGTTTGTATCTAAAATCTCAAATTTTTTTTTTGCATAAGCGACGACTTAGCGAGGGCCGATCCCTAGGTATTTAGCATGTGAAATTTTTTTTGATGGCCCTCGCTATTCCCTCGCTAATGTATGAATTTCTTTCTATTTAAAAACTAAATTTATTTGTCCCCATACTACAATTTTAAACCACCTGTAATTTCCAAAATACATACATGTATCTTGCAATTGAATCCATATATAAATTAATATAGTAAGTTGTATTTAAGTATACAAACAAAAAGTTTAACATATCTAATAAGCAAAGGTGTACAACCATGTTCCAAAATGCAGTAAATAAAGGACAATATATAAATACAAAAAAGATACAAAATAAGAAGATCAACAACCAAATGATCATGTGTCGTCAGGCGATGGATGAACAACGTGGTCAGTAGGCTCATCTAGTGGGCGTCTTGCCAACATCACGTCATTCCGCTCCTCAAATTCTTGTTTGCATCTGCTGAAACCGTGTCTCAAAAGAAGAACGCATGTCCGCTTCTCGCTGATGCATCTCTGCTTCTCGCTGTTGCATCTCCATTTCTCGTTGATGCATCTCCGTGCGTATGGATGAAATAGCCACATCCACCTGCTCCTGGACCTCTTTGGCATTGTGTGCATTAGATGCATTACATGATGAAGAGGAAGCATCGGGATAGTAGTAGCTCGCCTGTGTTCCTAAACCACACACCCGATTCTTCTTTGCCCCACCAGCGGCCTCATAATATAGTTGATTTTCATCCAATGTGGTTCCCTCCGATATGCTTCTGTCCTCTACCAAAGCGAGATATCGATCCTAAGAGAAGCATGCAATATAATCCAAAAGAAAACAAGGAAAATATGTGAGAACAAATCAAAGATGACTAACAAAAAATTTTAAATTGACTAACAATTAATTTTTTTTGTTTTTCCTCCAGAATTCTTCAAGTGCCACTGAAATGGAAATACAAGATCTATTCAAATGGCTTAAAAATGGAAGAAATTGTATCAAGACTTGCAGAATATTTATGTGGATGAAACGTTGAATTTTTAATTTGGAAAAATCTGAACTTATGATTCCAATTTGTGTTGTGTTTCATCAAAGTGTCAAGTAATGCAGTTCCCTTTATAGTCATGGGCTTATTTGCCTTCATGGCTTTACAATTACAACACAATAAGTTCCCATGGAATACTATTTCAACAGTATCGGAAATTAATATCCATAGAAAATTTTCAACTGTAGAGACTATGATTTCTGTCCTGGTCATACACTAGCAACATACAACCTTCTCAGCTTGAAATCTATAAACTTATTAATGAAGAATTATCAGTTCAAAATCAGCAAATTTGCTTCTCTGAATTGTACTACCACCTCTTCACTTGCTACTGCCTTATGATCTTTCATACTTTTCTTACATGGCTTATAATTTATACTGCTCTCGCCTATTTCAATTTGTTTCTATTCATGCATTTTGTAAGTATACGATCACTAATGTACAAATTTTTTAATAGATACAGTAAAATTTGCAAATGTACAAATTTTTCATTAATATATCGATCTATCACAACTCTTCAAGTACCAAAGGTTCCTAAAAAATCTACATAATGTATAAGCGATAATAAAAAATAACAACATAGAACCAAGATCTTAAGCTCAGAACAATTCCTTTTAAACAATCACAGAGAAAAATTTCCCAATTGGTATCCATCAGTTGCATAACCCCACATTAAAAATCAATGAAATCCATTAAAAAATACAGAGAAAATTTTTTTATAGTGACTCACATTTATAGTGCGAGCTCTATCACTCGTAAATGTTTGACCATCACCCTTCTTCGTGTGCGTGCGCTTAAAGACCTCGAAGGGTGTTGGAGGGCGGTCATATTGTTGCTCCTACACATAGACCAATAAGAATGTAGTTAGCAACAATCACAAGTTTTTATGTATTTGTATAAATTTAACCAATATAAAAAATCTTACTAATCGCTTCCCATGCTCAAAATGGGAGATAGAGCCTCCACTGTGGGTAGAGGGACACGGCCCATCCTCAGATCCACCACGTCGGTTCTTTGCATTTTGTTGAGACATACGCACAACATCTGGTTTCCTCCATGTCTCTTTCCACTTGGTCCACACAGATTCTGGAACATATTTAGGTCGGCTACTCTTGTTCTTCAATCTACAAATCATATCGCAGTACCGAGTGGAAGCCTTTGTTAGCCAAGCTTCCTTGACCAAGTGGTCAATCGTTGGATTCCAATAAAAGTATTTCTGCATGATAACAAATAATGTTTCGTGATACAACCAAGTTCACACATAAAATATACAATTATTTGCCTCAAAATTTGTTGCATAATTGGAACTTAGGCTTACCTTGAACTCCTCAAAATAAAACTCCTTGGTCTCATTTGATACCGACACCCACCTAGCCCCATCATCATCAAATCTCTCCTCAAAAATGGATCGAATACGACGAGAGCAATCAGTAAATGGAACTAATCTAAAAAAAAAAGTAAAAAATGCATCAACAAGTACATATAACCAAACTGAAAAACAAGGAATGGATAGTTTAGTTTTTGTATACTCACATCCCACGAGTAATTGTGACCCATTTACGATTTGTTCCCAGAGGGTCAGCAGGTATTAGATGTCCCCTAGTTACACTAGCTTCTACTTGAGAATCACTCTGTTGAGATGATCCAGTAGGTGGCGCATTCTCAGCCGTTGTAGAAGCAATATTCACTGAAGCTATTGATGGACCTTGTATGGGACGCATCACCTCGGGTTGTTGTTCAGGTGTAGATTGCATCTCAATTGGTGGTGTAATGGTGGGAATATGTGGGGTCACATTCAGAGTAGGTAATAATGGACCCTGTCTTGCACACCGTCCCCTCCCTCCGACATTACGACCAACTCCACCCCTATTGCCTCGTCCTCGCGTCATATCTACAAAAATGAAACAACCAATGAATGTTATTATACATGAAACTGAGCAAGAAATAGGACAAACCTTTTATGCAAATAAACAAAACATAATAAATCCAAATAAACTTTAATACAATTGTCTACAAGACTAATAGTACAATATTTAATCTTTTATTAAATATTAACAACCACTGTACTATATTTAATCCAAATAACCTACCAATGTTTGCATCAGTTCCTCAGCGTGTCACATGTATTGTGGTTGATGCACAACCTACTACAAAGGGACTGACAACTGCTCCCCAGTAAGTTTCATCAAGTGTTCTAATTAATTCTGTTTAAGATGTCACACAATCACAGATTTTAACACAAGCACAGATTTTAATGGCTTCATCCATGTTCCAACATTTTCAAGGACATATTAGATTTTTGTTGATTGGACCTCAATCTAAAATGCCATTATAAAGCATCAGACTCAACAACATATATAGCAGCATTCTTTATTTCATTATACTTAGTTTGTACATGTTGTCACAGAAATAGCCTTTTGTAACAATTCTCCAACAATAGAAACAATAATTTTGTTAGATTATAAGACAACTTCAAATTAAACCTTACATACTAGACTTATATACATGAGCTTATTTCTAATCTCTGGAAGACATTAACTTGTGTCATTTTTTATTCAGCAATTTTCCCCCAATTCAATGATGAAGAAATAATTTGTTTTTGTTTTTCTAGAGTCCCACTAACATTTGTTAGGAAATGGGTCATTTTTATTGAAGTCCGGCTACTCTTTCATCAACCAAAGTTGAATATATAGAAACTACTAAAGCAATCCATAAAGCCATATGGTTGGAAAGAGATAACCTCCTATTAAGCTTGGTCTTCCTCTACTTAAGCTTTAGTTACTTGTATTACCAAGTAAGCTGCAGGGTCTTAGATTAGCAAACATCAAAGGACCATACTTCTCCTATTGTTGACTTTATATAGAAATGTTCAGCCGAAACTGCAGAATAAACCCAAAAAATAACAAATAATTAACAATTGACAAAATGCATGAATACTTAAACATAAAGCTGAAACTTATGCCAAGTTTGACAATACCATTGGGTCTATTATACAAAGTGCATTGGAGTTGAACCAACCTTAAACATTTTGAACTAGTTTTACATCCATTGATTGTATTACTAGAAATACTCCTTAATTCTTAATTCCTACCAAACTTGGATGCCATTTTATTCTCTCATAATATCTAAGGAAGACCATAATCCCTTTTTTTGTATTTTCATTATATTTATTATCCATCACTTTTTAACAAAGAATTAAATAATTCAAAAAAATAAATATCTTATATAAGTTACACCTTGCTGTCAAATTGAAATAGCCATTTGGAACAGCCTCCTTGAAAATGAGAACTCCTATTAGCCATGTCAGTAGCTACACATGACCTACCTAATTAATAATCTAAATGTGAACAGACATTTGCATTGACTTAGGCCATCATCTTTCTCACCACCTCTTATATATAAATTTTAATGGTAAAAAGTTAATAGTTTATTTTTTTATGTATTTTGATAGCAATGTTATGGTGAAAAGTCAGGATAAGATGATAGAGAAAAACTCTCATCTTCTACAGTGATGCAGATAAGAAAGCTATTAACCAAGAAAATATTCAGCAAGATGGAGATTACTCTGAACCATTGCTGGGATAAAATGCTTGAAAAAGAAATGTGCAGTGGTTAAATTACTTACAAAATGCAGAATCGAAAGACTTGTACTGGCACTGTGAGAGAATTCAAGAACTCAGATACTTAAGGTATTTTGCCTACAACAGCTAATATTTCAGGTGCATCAACTACCTGCCATAGTTTGTATTATCATGTTAACCCCATGAAAAAGACAATATACATACAAGAATACAATACAAGTCAAATTACCTGCTATAGTTCGTATTATCAGGCCTTCATATACTTTCAACCGGTTTTTCCTCTCCAAATCACCTCCCTCCTCAAATAAGCTGCCAGTAGTTTGGATTAAATATAATGAATTAGGTAATATACTAGTATAACACTATCAACCAAAGTAATTATTTAAAAATTAAACTATTACTTCTTAGTTAACTCAATGCTTTTGGCCTACAGCAACTGTTTTGGTCTCAATTAACTTGAGTTGGTCCAGAGCCTTTTCCTGCATTTGATAATCATACAGTTAGCAATCAGCAATGCTTACCACAAGTTAATTTATAAACAATAAGCCTTTTCCTGCATTTATAAACAGCAATCATGAAGAACAAATAAAGTCACAGAAACACAGCAAGATGCTAAGTTGATAACAACTTTTGGCTAATGAAACAATTCCAGCATCATTCTTGATGCTCACTAAAAGACAATCCTCGAAATTAACAAAACCAAAATCAACTAAGCCCAATTAAAGGGCAATAATCCAAGCAACCATTTTCAATGGAAACTTTAGACCAAAGTCTTGCCCAGATACTGAACAAACTACCTAACAACCAATCCAAAAGCAATATAGACCAGCCTATGTGCAACAGTAGTACACTGGTCAAAACTAACTAATCAAAATCCATACAAAACCCAAGAAATGAGACATCAACAAGCAATTTTGAAGCTTTAGGATTTCTTTTTTTGGATTTCGATGAAGCCGATATTTCACACATTAAATTCATATGTTATTTTTTGAAAACAAAAGTTAACTTTATGGTTCTGTTTTCTTTTAATGAAGATGGTGTTTAACAAAGTTGACTTTAAAGCACCAGTATCTTTACTTTTCCTATGTAGCTAGTCATTGAAATGCTAACTTAATTTTTTTCATGAAGCTTGTATTCCAAACACTAGCTCCATGAAATTGGCATAAATAATCATGAAGCCAATGTTCAAAACACCATCTTCATGCCATTTTAGCAACTTAAAACTGGTGGTATGAAACCATTGGACCCAAACAAGATCAAATCCCTCAATAAATTTTAAATGGAGTTGCTTTGATGATTTTTTATTTATTTGTCTAATTGCCCTTAAAATAACATAAAAAATATGCTATCATGAAGAGCCAACCCAACTCATTTGCACCAATTCTTGCTTATACCTACTATAAAATTGAAAGGTTCCAACTGGAAACTAAAATTGTTCATCTTTGGAAATATCATATGTGTGAGGTTGTAGCTATCAAACTCATAAAATGCTGACGACTTCAAAGGAATTATGTTGATTAAAGAACTATGCAGTGGACAAGACCTGAAAATTATTATTGTCCGAGTCCCATAGTAGTCAGCTACATACAAGGAAAAGCATGAACTTGATTGACTAGAAAGAGTAGAGATAATGCTCATGCTTGACCTCATTTTAGATAGTTCAATAGAGCTATTTGGGCAAACAAGTCAAGTTTAAGAAAGCAAAACAATCACAAATAGTTAGTTACCAAGTGTATCAACTATATGGTTTTTAAGACACAATTCTCAAGCACCTACAAAGGCTATCCACAGTATATACTATGTAGGTAGGCTGTAATTGAGCACCATCATAAAGGCTTGAAAAGAAGGCACTAAATCAAGGTAATAAACTATTTAGTCTATAATTGATGAATAATACAGATCCTTAATTTAACAACAAAAGTAAAGAGATTGGAAATCAAAGTAAAATAAAGTTGTTAGCCATAACCAATATAACCAGCAAATAATTTAGGTTTAGCCAAACTTATGAGCAATCTTTCGTCTCAATAATTAATTTCGAAGATGTATATGGCATATGGAAGAGACAAAAAATAACCAAAAAGATTAGTTTGATTGGAATAAAGCTAAGACAAGTGAAAAGCTTGCATAGCAGTACCAAACTGCAGCAAACTCCACACAAGAAAGCATCAAACCCTCACCAAGTGAAGAAATGAGGATTCAAGCAAGCATTTTGAACCACAAAAACCAAGATTTTAAAACAACAATCTTGTCCACTTGCTAACAAGCACTGTAAGAAAATCCTCTAAACCAAGAATCAAACCCACAAGAAAAAAACAACATTTTTCAAAGGAAACCAAACAAAAAAGAAAGAAATTTAAGAAAAAATCTTGCTTCAATGGATGGATCTAAAGAGAAAACTGTAAGCAAGAAGGGATCTACTGCACAAGCTCACCAGAGATCCTTAGCTTTTCTCTGGAATCCTATGCAATTAGAATGAAAAGATCATCCTATTTTCCTCCTTCATTTCTCTCATGACCTTCACTCTGCTGATCAGGTCTCTTCACAGGCCCTTACTTCCTCTGTCATATAAAGTCAACATCATTGTCATATAAAGCAACAACAATGGCATTAAACAAAGGAAATGAATAATAAGTTCAGGATAATACCCTAGATAGTGAAGTTCAACTGAACAACTCGCCATCACTATCACATCAAGCACCAACAATGGCATTAATTTCACAAATAAACAACATGATAAAGCTTTTAAATGCTCTATAAAGCAAGTTTCAACTTTCAAAATGAGAAACACACCATCCCAAACATAATTAATTTCAAAAAACAACAACAAATCAAGATAATATACTGGAAACCTAATTTTGAACAAAATAACTCACTGAAAGATCCATTAAAGGCGGTAATTTAAGTAATTGATAAGAAATTCAAGATATTAAAGCATAAAAATGGAATTTTCTCCAGTAAAACTCACCATCTTTGCCCTTCCATAAGGAGGGGGCAAATAGCCACAAAGCCACAACAATGGCAACAGTCTTCCCCGCTTGTTGACCTAATTAGTCAAACAAAGAAGAAAAAGAACAAAATCATCAAGAGAAAAACCTAATTCATCTCTAAAATGCAACAAATTTTAGTCTAAAATGGATGCAGACCTAGGCTGCGCCCAAATATCAAAATCAAAAATAGAAAAGAAATTGAAATGAAAACTGAAACCCTAGAAATCAAAAGAAAAACCATAAAGAGAAAGCAATAATCAAACCTGAGAGAAGTAATCCAAGCTCCCTAGTCGATCGAGCCAATCGAAGCTCCAAACCCTATCAAAGATCAAATTAAAACTGCAAGAGACCTTCTTCTCATCAGGATTGGGCTTCTCCTGCTCTTCCTTCTCTAATTTCCACTTCCTTTTTCTCAGTCCGGATCGGCGGTGAAAACCCTAAAATCACAAACGGCGCGAGAGGGAGCACGAAGAAAGTAAAAAGTAAAAGGAAGCGCGGGAGGAAAGTAAAAAGTAAAAAGTAAAAAGTAATGAAATTTTGAACAAAGATCGTTTTCAAACAAAAAAATTAGATAAATATTAGCGAGGAACATTTCCCTTGCTAATTTCATTTACCAAACGACATTAGCGACGGATTTCCGTCGCTAATTTCAATTTAAGCAGATGTATATAATGATATTAGCGAGGGCTTTTACCCTCGCTAATTTCATAATATAACTTTGTCAACATAATGGAATTAGTGAGGGATTATTCTTGCTAATTCTATCATTTAACATTCTGTAATAATGGAATTAGTGAGGGATTATTCTTGCTAATTCCATCATTTAACATTCTGTAATAATGGAATTAGCGAGGGATTATTCCATCGCTAATTCCATTATAAACATTCTATACATAATGGAATTAGCGAGGGATTATACCCTCGCTAATTTGATCATACAAGTTTGTGATATTATGTATTAGCGAGGGACTTTTCCCTCGCTAAGTACACGCCAAAGGACGGATGCACTGATCCCTCGCTATTTCCTAGCTAAATAGAACATCTTGGAACGAAGCTTTAGCAACGAAGTGTTTTCCCTCGCTATTTCCAAGCTAAATACATATCCGTCGCAAATTTCTAGCTGATTTGCAATGAAATATTTCCCTCGCTAATATCCGTCGCAATTTAGCTGTTTTCTTGTAGTGACTGGTGGTGCTGATGGTGAACCCGGGGCCTCGTAAGCTCCTTTCAGCACCGCCGCGTACGACGGGGACCTGTCTCCTTGATCGCTATAGTGTCTCTCCGGCGAGCTCGGGGCTTTCCGCTTCCATGTTAAGCTTCGATGGTCGCGATCGTCGCTCTGGAGCTCCGTGAGGTGGGGGATGTGGCGTCTTTCTTCAGTTCTGTGTGGGCGAGCGCCGCTTGGTTCATGGTGATGGTGGTGACCAGTACGTTGAGGGGTGTTGTGGTGGTGGGTCGCGCGTTCACTTCTCTGCCTTTCTCCGCCAGTCTCAGCCGTCCGTCGTGATGTGTTGCCGCTAACTGGATATCGCGCCGCCCGAGAGCCCATTTCAAATCGTTTAATTTTAAAATTCTGAGAGTTGGATCACTTTTAAAAACAATATGAGATATTGGCCACGAGCATCACCAACAGAATATAGTTTTAGGGATAATATTGTTTACAATTAAAGTTAGAAGTATAGTATTGTCATGTCTTTCTATGGGGTCGCGGGACTCGTTCAATGGTAGAATAGCTGGCATAAATAACAGTAATTATCGGATTTTCACTGGGTGTTATAGAGAATACCAGGTGTGAGGCTTGGCGAGAAAGGTGCATGCAGTTGTTGATTAGTTGGATCTGGCTTTTCTAGCAATTTATTAGAAAATACATTAAAACTATTTTAATTTTAAAACATAAAATTGGTCTTTTCTGATCAAATTTTCAAAACCCCATTTTTTATTTATTTTTTATTTTTTTCACATATATATGTGTATAAAAAATTACCACTTTTGCAGGGTTGTAGCAGCAAAAACGTCAAATTAAAACTATAAATAGATCGAAACCATAAATTAGGGATTTCGATCACTTCCCAAACATCAACAATGGATGCGGAGAAGAAGATGGTGACTCTCTGGTGAGCTTCGGGACGGGGTGGAGTTCGTGGTGGAGAAGAGGGTTGCGAGCAATCTGTTTATTAAGAACGCCTCAACGAACGCGCCATCGAAGAGAAAGTTATCCCCATCCCCAAGGTCTCGTGAGACGCTCTCCCTCCGCGATCCCCTCGAAAGTCTTGCTAAAAAGCACGCCTCCGCCACCGAGTTTCAGGAAAATGAGTTCGAGGAGTGGGATAAGGAGTACATCGAGAAACCGAATCCCGTTCTCCTTCATAATCTCATGCAGGCATCTTCCTCCATGAAAATCAGGGGATTGATGGAGCTCGGAGCCGAGAGAATGGCTTCTTTGATTCGCGGGAGGAGTCCTGACGAGATCCGCAAGTTGTTCAACATCAAGTATGACTTCACCCCTGAGCAAGAGGAGGAGATCAGAATGGAGATGCAATGGTAGGAATGCAAGTTTCTTAAAAATAAAATGTTTATCTCCGAAATATCTTCTGTTTTAATCATGGATTTTTTTTTCTTTTTAGTTCAACATTTGATTTTTAATTTAAATATTAGATTGGATTCATTCAATTTGTTTATATTTTATTAATAATATATTAATCTTTTGGAGGCTCCTTCTCACCAAATCCATCCCTCTTCTTATAAGAAGATCCCATTATGAATGTTTGGCTCCTTCTCACCAAATTATCTTAGATCACTTTGGTTTGATGAGAAAAAAAGGAGGAAAAAAAAAAGAGAGAATTTAAGCCAAAATAGAAAGCCTTGTTTGATAGAAGGAAAATTGAAGTGGGACGAAAGAAATGAATGGAATTGAAAGTTGTATAACTAATTTATTATTTTGTATGAAAAAATAAAATAAATATTAGGTTCTTATGTTAAAATTAATATTTTATTAAAAACTTTAAAATTAAATAAAATTTGTCTTTGAAAAAATATAAAAATTTATTATTATATTTTATAATCCCAAATACATGAATTTTCGGTTACAATGTATTTGTAAATATCTGGTTTCCAAATACAAATTTGGTGTTTGGTTAGATATAACTGAGAATCAAGATTATAAAATTTTGTGTTTAGTTGGAAAGATTTGAAAATATGGATTTTTAATTCAAGAAATATAAGTTTTAATTGAAAATCTAAATTTTGGATTTCAAATTAAGCCAGTGAGATTAATCCAAATCCTGGATCTTGGACTAGGCCTGATTTAGACATAATCTCAAATCCTCTATTTGAGCTATTTTCAAATACATTGAGTTTTGAAATCCCTCAAACCATACATTAGCTTTTGAAAACCTGGTGTTTTTTATTATTATTATTTTTTAATTAAAGTCGACAAGCGACTCCCTCAAACGACAAACCCAACTGTACGGAACACCCAAAGGCTCACATACAATGCGTAGAACACCCACAAGCTCATGGGCACACTATGCCCTCACCTTGAATAAAGGAGGATTCGAACACGGGACCTCCCGGTTGAACACCTCTTATGTAAGGGACCCCATACCACTCGATCCCTCATGTCGTTGGTGAAAACCTGGTATTTTGAATTGCATGTAACCCAAAAATCTCCTACCAAACATTAGTGAAAAAAATTGAGGAAACAATCATCAATTTTTTTACGAAATTTATCTTAAAAATATTGATAAATGCATATTAAAAATATTTTACAATGTGTGTGTGTATATATATATATAATTATCTTTAATTTTGTAATTAAATTAATGAAAACTAGATTAAAAATTATTAAATAAAATGGTAAAATAAATTCTAATATTTTACAAACTTAAAAATATTAAATTAGTTTACATAAATGCACACGTAAATTTAAAAATGATTACATATGTTCTTATATAAAAAATTTGTAAAAAACTTTTAAAAAATCACAGATTACTTTAACCAACTGAGTTTTGGTTTGCGAAAATTATTTTATAAAATTTATATATATATTTTTCTAAACTATGGGATAAAAGGAAGATATTTAAAATTTCTACAGCTTTAAATTAATTAAAATATTTTTATTTGAAAATTTTGGGAAAAAATGAAGGAAAAAATCTTAAACTTTATTAGGTTGAATTTAGATTTGAGAAAAATATCTTATAAATTTTACAACTTTCGTTTTCAAAAATATGATAACTTTAAAAATAATTAAAGATGTACATAACCGGTTGCCTCGGCCAATGAAGATCGAATTGTCTGTATGACTTGAATGTGATAATAAATTGCTTACTGTGGACAACCTGACTAAAAGTCGTTAAAGGGGTACGAGGACAATGTGTTATTTGTCTAAGGAGGCGACATAAACAAAACACCACCTCCTTATCAGATTGTACTAAAATTTGACATTTGGGAGCACTTCTATTGGGTTGAAAACCACCCACATATAATATGAGATTTATGGGGAGATAACCATATAGAGACAGCTTCAAAAAAAACCCAAATGGGGTGAAATCTTACGGTGATTGACAATCACTTGGAGCACATGGGTTTGAGAAATAATTTAAAATTTTTTTAAAATTTTAAATTTATTGAAAATGTATAAATGAAATTGTTAAATTAAAAAAAAATAAATTATTTCACATAGTTTTTCTTTTTTGAGAGGACGTATTTAATAGAAAATAAGAAACCATTTGATATTAAAAAATTCAGTATCTCAAAATTATTTAAATATTAATAAATTTTTATATCTTAAAATTTAATTATTGGAATTCCTTTTTTAAACTTTAAAATTTGTAGATATTGAAAATTACACTTAATAAAAAAAAATTATTATAAAATATAAATGATTTTATGTATATAACTAAATTATAATTATATTTTATAAAGTAAAAAATTAAAAAGAAATTAAGAGATCCGCACTTTGAAGGACCATGGGTCGGGCCGAGACATGAGAAATTAATGGGCCTAAATCCACCAACAGGCAGATCAGATAATTGTTATTAGACCATTTCTAGCGGGGCCTCGAACTTCGATCTGTAAGTAGGAGGAAATACCAAGACTCTACCCCGCGCCACCCCTCTGCCTTTTCGTCTTGCTTTCGGGATCTTGTTGGATCCCAACGATGCGTACCAAAAATTTCAGGAAGAGGCCTCTAGATCACAACTCCGCCGCCACCGATTCCGAGGACGAAGGCGAACGAAGGTAGGTTGGTCAAAGATTGCTTCTTTCTTAACGTGTATTAACAATCTCGATTGGATTTTGTCTACTCTAGGGATTCTTTTGCAAATGATGCTTGAGAAGCTTGATTGTCAATGGCTTTTCTTCCTCTTGATTTCCCTCAGGTTGGCTTTGGAGGCGGTGAGGCTCCTGCAGAAGCACCGGGAGAGGAAGCCTGGAATCCCCGCCCTTCCCACTGCCAAGTGTTGTGCGAAAGCCTGCCAAGATGTACTCACAAAGCCAAAGACAAACCACAATCTAGTTGCAAAAGTGAGAAACAACAATAGATCAAGCCACACAAGAACAATTTACGTGGTTCGGCAGTTTTGCCTACATCCACGGGGCAGCAACAGAGTATTTCATTGATGGAGAGTTACAAGCATACATTACAAACATCAACACAGCAGCTAAGTGAAGAGTATTTGACTCAAAGAGGATAATTTTCTCTATCTCCAGTTCAAGAGCATTAAACAATCATCAACACATCACCCATAAAGGAAATTCCTATATATACATGGATGAACAGAGATGTGAGAAGAAACAAGAGAAATAACACCTTAATTTCTTCTTGCTTTCACTAGCCAAAGAAATCCACAGCCATAGACCCTTGTTTTTCTCAATCTCAACCTCACTGATTTTCTCACTCTAAGAGATGCTTTCTCCTCCGATTTTCAATCTTAGAGCTTCCTAGCTCGATGCTCATCGTGGGCTTCTAAAAGACATTTTATTGTCTAAAATACACCCAGAGTCCATAATGAGCATAAAATGCTTGGGCCCACTTAGCTTAGGACCAAATAACAATCTCCACCTGGTACTAAGCTTCATCATCCATCATAAAATATACACTGTTACTGCCACTGCACCTCAATGGTGCTCAGGTCTGTAAAACATTAATCAAGTCTAAGCAATGCTTAAACTTGATTGCTGGCACTACTTTTGTTAACATATCAGTAGGATTTTCTTTTGTATTCACCTTTTGCAAAGAAACTCTACCATCTTCAATAACATCCCTTACAAAATGATACCTGATATCAATGTGTTTTGTACGAGCATAATGAGCTTGGTTCTTTGCTAAATGAATAGCACTTTGACTATCACTGTAGACATCAACATTCTCCTGTGATATTCCAAAATCACCAGTTAGACCTTGAAGCCATAATGCTTCTTTAACTGCCACTCTCATCCACGCCATGTATTCTCGCCTCAGAGTTGACATAGCTCGTCAGAGCTGTCAGAATAAGTATCTCCCAAATTTTAACTGGACTTCCTGATAATGTAAACACATATCCTGTTGTAGATCGTCGTTTATCTAAATCTCCTGCATAATCAGAGTCCACATGTCCATACAACTGATACTCAACAGATCTGCGAAATACCAGCCCCGTATCTAAAGTGCCTCGTATATACCTCATTATCCATTTTACTGCTTGCCAATGCCCTTTACCTGGATTTCCCATGTATCTACTCACTGCACTGACTGCATAGGCAATGTCTGGATGAGTGCACACCATAGCATACATTAGACTGCCAACAGCACTTGCATATGGAACACAGGTCATATACTCACGCTCCTCATCACTTGTTGGTGACATCTTTGTAGAGAGATGAAAGTGTGCAGCCAAGGGAATGCTCACAGCCTTAGATGTTTTCATCCCATATCTTGAAAGAACCTTCTCAAGATAGTTCTTCTGTGTCAATATAAGCTTCCCTTCTTTTCTGTCTCTTTCTATCTCCATTCCAAGAATCTTTCTTGCAGCACCAAGATCCTTCATGTCAAACTCCATACTGAGCTGAGACTTCAACTTATTGATCTCCACCATGCTTTTGGCAGCTATAAGCATATCATCAACATATAGAAGCAGATAAATGAATGAATCAGTTGCAAGTTTCTTAATATAGACACAATTGTCATATTCACTCCTTGTGTACTCATGGTCCAACATAAAGGTGTCAAACCTCTTGTACCATTGTCTAGGAGATTGTTTCAACCCATACAAGGATTTCTTTAGTTTGCAAACTAAATCCTCCTTACCTACAACCTTAAATCCCTCAGGTTGGGTCATGTAAATTTCTTCTTCCAAGTTTCCATGTAGAAAAGCTGTTTTGACATCAAGTTGCTCCAACTCTAAATCAAACTGTGCTACTAAAGACAACAAAACCCGGATGGAAGTATGTCTTACCACATGTGAGAATACCTCATTGTGGTCAATACCTTCCTTTTGTGCATAGCCTTTGGCCACCAACCGTGCTTTGTACTTCACACCACTACATTCTGGAGAACCTTCCTTTTTCTTATACACCCATTTGCTTCCAATAGCTTTCTTTCCCTTGGGTAGCTTTGTAAGTATCCAAGTCTTGTTCTTATGAAGAGACTCTATCTCCTCACACATGGCAGCCTTCCATTTCTTACTAGATACATCATTGATAGCATCCTTGAATGAAGATGGCTCATCATCAACAACTAGTGCATATGCTAACATATCCTCAAACCCATATCTTATTACAGGTTTGATTGTCCTTTTAGGTTTCCCTGTTGCCAAAGACTGTTGCTGAGATTGTTGTTCAGTGGTTTCTTCTGATGAAACTGCATCATCAACATCATCTACTTGCTCATCAGGAGAAGTATCCAACTCCACCTCGACAAGATCATCCATCACATTTCCAATATTGTCTACCTGTTTACCAGAATTTTTCAGTGTTGACTCATTAAATGTTACATCTCTGCTGATCACCAGTTTTTCTTCTTCAAGAGACCATAATCTGTATCCCTTGACACCATTTGCATAACCCAAAATGACCTTCTTAGCTCTTGGGTCAATCTTCTTTGTCCCTAACATGAAAGTAAGCGGTGGCACCCAAAAGCCCTCAATAAATCAGAATCTGCAGCTTACCTCGACCACATTTCAACAGAGTCTTGCACTCTATTACCAGAGGGTGATCTGCTCACAAGATAGCACTGTACTCACCGCCTCAAAACCCAAAATTCTTTATCCAAACCTCGCATTTGACAACATGCACCTTGCTCTTCCAACAAAGTCCTATTAATTCTTTCTCGCTACTCCATTTTGCCGAGGTGTATTTCTTACTTCAGAAGTGTCTAGCAATACCATGTTCATCATGTAACCTTTTGAAAATGCCCTTTGGTGTACTCACCTCCATTATCGAGCTTCTCAACCTCTTTACATTTCTCCCAGTCTGTTTTTCAATTAATGTTTTCCACTTCTTAAAGACTTCAAACACCTCATCTTTGTTTTTCATCATGTAAACCCATACATACCTGGAGTAGTCATCAATAAAGGAAACAAAGTATCTTGAGCCACCTTTTGATGGAACCTTTGAAGGACCCCACACATCTGAGTGAATGTAGTCGAGTGTGCCCTTAGACTTATGAACTGCTGTATTAAATTTAACTCTGCACTGTCTTCCAAAAAATGCAATGCTCCACGAAATCAATTTTACAAACCTTCACTCCTTTTAGCAAACCTTGCTTGCACAACTCTTGCATACCTCTTTCACTCATGTGCCCTAGACGCATATGCCATAACTGTGTAGGAGATAAGCCACTGTCAACTGCTGTAGACACTGCTGCTCCACCTGTTACAGTGTTTCCAGATAGAATGTATAAGTTTCCAGCTTTATTGCCTTTCATCACAGCCAAAGAGCCACGCACCACCTTAAGAACCCCATCTTGAGCATTAAACTTATACCCTTTGGAGTCCAAAGTGCCAAGGGAAATGAGATTTTTCTTCAATTCTGGAACATGACGTACTTCTGTTAGTGTTCTCACAACCCCATCATACATCTTGATCCTGATGGAACCTCTACCAACTGTTTTACAAGCCATATTGTTCCCCATCAAAACAGAGCCACCATCCACCTTCTCATAAGAGGTAAACCATTCTCGTTTGGGACACATATGGTAGGAGCAACCGGAATCAAGTATCCATGCATTTTGAGAGTCTTTTTCTGAAATCACTGAAAGTACATTCCCATCATCATCATCAGAATTTTGTTCAGCTATACTAGCCTCTTCAAGAATACCTTTTCCCTTTCTCTCTTTCACTTCACCTTTTTTGTCACTTGTTTGAAGCTGAGGGCAGTCCCTTTTTATGTGACCCTTCTGATGACACTTCCAACATTCTATCTGTCTTTTGTTTCTGGACTTTGATCTAGACTTCGATCTTCCTTTTCCAGATTTTCTTTCTTCTGTCCTTCCCCGTACAAACAAGCCATCCCCATGTGACTCACTATCCGAAGTCTTCTTTCTCCACTCATTTGAAAGAAGTGCAGCTGTGACAGACTCCAACTCAATAGTATCCTTCCCATACATCAAGGTAGTAACAAGGTGCTCATGAGAGTCCGGAAGTGAGGACAAAAGAATTAAGGCTATATCTTCATCTTCCACCTCCACACCAACATTTAATAAATCAGAAATGATTCTATTAAATTCATTGATGTACTCTGTCATAGATTTACCTTCTGCCTTCCGTAACTTGTAGAGTTGTTTTTCGTGATACAAAGCTGACTTGTCGAGACTTGGTCATGTATAGACTCTCTAATTTGTCCACAATGTCTCACAACTTTCTCGCATCACATTGTATGTAATCTCCTTCGACAAGCATAGACGGATTGTACTACATGCTTGGAGGTCATACTCTTCCCAATCTTCATCAGACATACCCTCTGGCTTTCCCTTAATTCCTTTTAGAGCCTTATGCAACCCTTGTTGAATTAAGATATCCTGAACTTGGACTTGCCACAAACCGAAATTAATTTTCCCATCAAACTTCTCAACCTCAAACCTTGCATTTGAAACTTTTGCAGCTTTTGATGCCATCTCTGACTGGAGAATAACCTTCAGCTTTGATACCAATTTGTTGTGCGAAAGCCTGCCAAGATGTACTCACAAAGCCAAAGACAAACCACAATCTAGTTGCAAAAGTGAGAAACAACAATAGATCAAGCCACACAAGAACAATTTTACGTGGTTCGGCAGTTTTGCCTACATCCACGGGGCAGCAACAGAGTATTTCATTGATGGAGAGTTACAAGCATACATTACAAACATCAACACAGCAGCTAAGTGAAGAGTATTTGACTCAAAGAGGATAATTTTCTCTATCTCCAGTTCAAGAGCATTAAACAATCATCAACACATCACCCATAAAGGAAATTCCTATATATACCTTGAAGAACAGAGATGTGAGAAGAAACAAGAGAAATAACACCTTAATTTCTTCTTGCTTTCACTAGCCAAAGAAATCCACATCCATAGACCCTTGTTTTTCTCAATCTCAACCTGCTGATTTTCTCACTCTAAGAGATGCTTTCTCCTCTGATTTTCAATCTTAGGGCTTCCCAGTTCTGAGCTCATCGTGGGCTTCTAAAAGACATTTTATTGTCTAAAATACTCCTAGAGTCCATAATGAGCATAAAATGCTTGGGCCCACTTAGCTTAGGACCAAATAACACCAAGTCCGCTGCCCACCGAGCCGGCGATGGGGAGGGTGACAAGGAGGATCTCGTTCTCCAGGACACCTTCGCCCAGGAAACCGCCGTCACAATTGAAGACCCCCACATGTATGCTTGCCTTCTTTCACTCTAATATATCTGATTTCACTGGCAAACTTGGAAAAGCTTTTATTGACGATGAGCTGTAACCTTATCGAATTCCGTAAGAAATTGGCTTTGTTTTGTAAAGGCTGAGATATGTGGAACAAGAACTGGCGAAGAAGAAAGGGAAGAAGGTGGATGCTGGCGATAAGGAGGAGCACGATCCTGTTGACCAACTGTATGTCGTGCCTGAGCATCTCAAGGTTGAGGCTTATTTTTACTCTCTTAACTGTGGACTTGCTACGCAAAAATTTGAGTTCTTTTTCTGAATCTATTTGGCCCTTCTCTTTCAGGTAAAGAAGAGGAACTCAGAGGAAAGTTCTACCCAGTGGACTACTGGGATTGCTGAAGTACAGCTCCCTATAGAGTGCGTTCCTTCACTTATTACTGTCATGTTGTTTCTTTTATATGGCATCGCAAATAAATCTTTAGTTGTTTTTTTCAGCTATTTAAGTTTCACATGTGTGATGGTTTAATCTGGGCCACAACGCATTAATTCTCTTTAGCGGTGATTAATGTGTGATATGGGCCTTTTTTTTTTGGACTTTTACTAGGGGAAATTAGAGTTATCAGAGCTTTATCAAAGAGATTGAATTTTTACAGCTATTATTGAAAGGAAAAGTTAATCTGGTTCACACTCCTGCAAACGTGAGCATATACAAGGAGCATGCGGAGGTTTGTTGCTTTCTGTTGAAGAGGAAAGGTGAACTGGTTGAGGTTGTGCCAGATGAGGAGTGTGAGCAAATTACTCTGACAGGAAGGCTAGAATTGAGAAATAGGAGTAACACCTTTATTGAGGATGATACAAGTGGTGAGACAGATAATTTGGCTGAGGGAGTGTGGAACTGCTACTTTGGAAAGTTCTCAAGATGGTACTGAACAAAGATAGTCTTGTTGTGTACATGATGCATTTTTCTACTCAGCCTCCTCTTATAAGGTTGAATATAACTTAATATATCTGGTTTTCCTTCAGATGAATATCATGTGATAATGGAAATTATATTACTGGTCATAGTTTGCAAAGAAGTAATGTCTTTTATTTTTTCAATTTAAGTTTGTCAATAAAGATGTTAGCATGCACATTGATGCGTCGGTAGCTTTGACATCACTAAGAATCTAAGATGATTGTTTTATTTCATGATGTTAATACTGCAGATGTCTTGTATTAACATTTGTTGTGGCTCCTATCTTGGTTTTGGTACTTGTTTAGCCAATTGATTGTGCTTGATTGAATACAAATCACGCGGGATTAATGTAGCTAACAGTGTCTTACTGCTTGCTGCTTTGTAGCTGGTCTTTGCATAGGAATTATTGAAAATGTTTACTCTTTATCTTTTTGTATATTATTATTAAGCAAAAGGAGCTTTGTACCAAGAATCAGCTTTTGCAGGGAATAGGATTCCACATGTATTTGATCTGGCAGGGTGTGTGTATGTGTCCCCAACCTTCTAAGCGGATGGTGCCACATATCCCGCCATTATCAGGCCTGCACCTTGAAGGACAGGCCCTGGCCATTGGGAAAGAAGTTGCTTTTCCTGTTCATGCCCGGTTTTGGCTCATCACCATCCACTGGCAGCCTTTGATCCACATCTTGGAAATCCAAAGGAATATTGAGGTATGTGGGTTGTAATTAATCTGTGCCTTGCACAGAGGATAGGTCCTATTGCTACCTGCTAAACAGCAAGGGTCTCCCATAAAGGGGTCGCTCCAGCCACCGTTGCCACTGTGAAGACTGTAGTTTGGCGGCCATAGGTTCGTGGCTGTGACTGTTACCCACGTTCCCTTCTTGCACCACTGCTTCGATTTCTTTGTGTTGCCTAAGGTCTAGAAGCAAGCCCTGCCTGGGCCCCGCTATTGAACAGAGCTTCGGTCAGTGCTGTGTCCTTCATTCCATAACCAGCGCAGTTTAAGTTCATTCAAGAAGGTTGTAGGGAGATGCCTGTCCCTCACCCAAGGTGCAGTCGAATTCCTTCTTAGAGAGTAATAGCTTATCAGAAATATGGAAGAAGATAGAGATCATTTTCTTGTTCAAGCTCTAATAGATGTTGCATGTGCAAGTGTAGACTGGTTTGTAATCTGTTATAGAGGTTTGAATGCGTAAAGAATCTGGCAACATCCAATGATTGAACCAGTCTGATTTACCAACCACATGTGTATAAACTAATTGGAAAGTCACCTCTTACCTTTCACACTAGATAACATTCATTATTATGTAGAGTCTACTTTGTTTACAGTAGTAGAATCTCCTAAAGAAATGGTATCGGTTGAACTGGTTATTGGAAAGATAAGTGTGATTCTAAATGTTCAGTTTGTAACTTACATATGAACACGCAAGCTGATGTTTTTTTTTTTTTATTTTTTTTCCATTTTTCTTTCCCACAATACCACTGTTAACTGTTAAGCATCTATTACCCTTCTTAATGATGTTTTTTATTACATAAAAAAATTTAACTGTGGCTTATTCAGATAAAATATCCTGTGAACCCCTTGCCAATTAATTCAAAGCCATGAAAACTCCGCCAACACACTCGGGGACAAACAAATACACCTGGGCTGCAAACATGAAAGCTAACAACACAAGTTACATAACCCTTCTCCCACAGAAGGAATAGCATGCATGCCTGTGAATATCAATGAAAATAACTTTAGTCTTCATTTCACCATTTCTTTCTCTATAGCAACAATTTTTGGAGTTCTACAAGCAAGCATTAAAGAAAGTTTCACAAACAAAGAAATCATTGTACGTTACATATGCAACGGAGTAATCTTTTTCATGCAATTTTGCGATCAAATCTTGCAGAAAGTGTTGGAAATAAAGTAGAAGATAATGGAGGGAAGAAGAAAGGTAGATGAACCAAATGCGAGGAAGCGCATCGAAGATTTACAACGCTTTCTTTTTAATTTCTCCCCTCACGATTAGAATCACGATTGCAACGCGGTGTGTTTGAGAAACGCCTTCAGGATACAATGAAGCCCTTTGATTGTTGTTAAAATGCGAACTTGCACTATTCGTTTCAACCCGGAAACACTCTTGAATTTGTCTTTGATAATGTAGAGAAAGAGAGATAAGTATGAAAGAGAGAGTGAGAGAATAGAGTAAAAAAAAAAAATTTTGATCTTGCAACACATAAGGCTAGGCTATATATAGAGTCTCAAGAGGCTTCATCATGAGACACATCTCTTGGCAACATCCTTTTATGAAAGGGAACACCCTTTGACAAAAGGTCACAAATGAATGGTAACATCCTTTCATAAAAGAGAACACCCTTTGGCAAATAGTCATACATGAAAGGTAACATCCTTTCATGTATCTTATGGTGAAAAACCTTTAGCCTTAACAACTTTTGGACTAGTAACCCTTCAATAATAATGAAAGGGGATATCCTTTCATATTCAATAATATCTGGGAGTCCCATTATCGGGAGGACGACCTAGAAAGGAGGACTGGAATGCACTTATAGAAAGAATCAGGGGAAAGCTTGGTTCATGGAAGGGCAAACTACTGTCACTAGGAGGCCGACTTACTTTACTTAACTCAGTGGTCTCCACAATGCCGATCCACTGGATGTCGGCATACCGCCTCCCTGAATGGGTCATTAAAAAGATTGACTCAATAAGGAAAGAGTTCTTATGGAATGGAGTGGACAAAGAAAACGTGGCTACCATCTTGTATTAATCGGGATGATTATGTAGACCCAAGGAAAATGGCGGATGGGGAATCCTAAATCTCCGCCATTTCAATGGGCGCTCTTCCGGGTAAATGGTGGTGGAGGATCCTCACCGAGAGTCTTTGGAATTTGTCGAAGATTTTTCGTGATATTTACTCAAGAAGAGGATACATCAACCCTACAAGCAAGCCCTGTGAAGGGCTTCTTCATTCCGAAAGGAATATGTCGAGAAGCCCCGCTTCATTAATCGGCAAACATAAAGGTCACTTTTGGAACGGGGCATACCATAAACTTATGGATGGATCGCTGGTGGAATGGACAATCACTATGCAACACATTCCCAAGCATATATGAACTTGCAAACCAAAAGCACCTAACCATCCAAATGTGCAAGAGGCGCATTACAAAGGGGTTTACCAATCGCTTAAGCTGAGCCCACTTGCCTTCGGAGAAGCAGAAAGTCTAGAGCTCATCGAACTTGCAATAACAACCCCCCCTAATCATAATGTGACAACGGATGTTAAGGAGTGGGTGCTTACCACTAACAAAACATTCAGCGTCAAATCCCTGTATCTATTCAGGACCGATGGGGGGATCAGGAGTGAACTGGGGACCAGGTTCTGGAAGCAACCGTGTCCTCTCAAGGTCAAATTATTTGCCTGGTTAGCCAAGGAAAACCGAATCCTCACACTAGACAATCTGCACAAAAGGCACTGGGAAGGGACGCGCACAAGATGCTACTTATGCGATAGCGCGGATGAATCAGTCGAGCACCTGCTCATCTCATGCCCTTACACTACAAGGATATGGAATCATTTCAGAGGCACGTTAGGGATAAGCACAGAGGTCACTGAGTTAAAAGCCCTATGGGGTTCGGGGACCTCCCCACTTAGGGTGGACCATACCCTACGGAGAGGCTGGGACCTCACCGTCATGGCGATCATATGGAGCACCTGGGGTGAAAGGAATAGGCGATGTTTCCAAGGAAAACAACGCGTTTTTTTGCAAATTATTCGCGATATCTCCTTCCTCATTCTCTATTGGTTGGATGCAGCTCCAATTGCAAAAAGGCCAAAGGCGGAGGCTAAGAAAGAAACTTGGTGAAGCGCACTTTGGAATTCTCTGCTACCACACCCAGACATGATGGCGAGGGACGGGACCCCTTTGAAGATGACCCAACTAATTAAGGGCGGACCTGAGCTGACTTGCAGAGACCCTTTTCCGATCAGGAGCAAGGATTCATATAAACAATACTCTTGTAATCTCTTGATTGAGAAATGTTTCTCTGTAATCGACTCTTATTATCAATTATCATAAATAAAATGTGGTTTACCACTTATTCAAAAAAAAAAAAAAAAACTCAAACACCATTTCATATCTCACTCTAATTCTCAATAAAACCATGAAAAATACTATTGAAAATATCCAACAATCCTCCCCTATTTTCAATATTATGGAAATTAGAATTTATAATATAATATATACTGATTCGAAAACAAAACAATGATGACAAACGATACATAATCAATGGATTTAGTACATAGGTGATAAGTGTCTTTTGGACTTGAACTTTCACTTAGTATAAACAACTCAAAGCTATATCAAGGTACTATGGTGAACAGATCACCCTTGTAGATAAGCCGGAGATGTCATACATACTTCATCCGTAAAAAGAGTGTTTCCTTGCCTCGCACATTTATGGCCTTGTGCTCGATATCCTGATTTCAAGAGTGCTCTAAAATGTTGGTCAAACATTCATAGGAAGCGGCCCCACTTCCTCACTCTTATAGGTAAATTCCTTTTAAGCAAACTGCGAGAAGTTGCTTTTATGGATTTATTAAGGATCATACTCCAACCTCTCTCCCCATGCAGAGACCACGACCGCGACTCTCGTGTCATGACTCATGAGGCTATAATTTAGTGTCATGCTAAACCAACTTTTTAACTTGTTTGTACCCATTGAACTTAGTCTATAATTTCAAGAGCTTAAGTTGGGTTCCCGTTAAACATGGTTGAGTTACATATTGACCTTAGCCCCATTCTTTTAGATGTCTTTAAAATCATCTCTTTAGCTAGTCCTTTCGTCAAAGGATCCGCTAGATTTGCCTTCGACTCTATATAGTCGAGTGTAATTACTCCCTTCTTGAGTAATTGTCTTAAAAATTGGTGTCTAAGACTCAAGTGTCTTGACTTTCCATTATAAGACTTACTTGAGACTTTATATAGTGTTGACTTGCTATCACAATTAATCATAACCGCGGGGGTAGGCTCTTTCCAAAGAGGCATGTCTATAAGTAAGTTTCGAAGCCACCAAATTTCGGCTTCTTTACATGCATCGGCTAATGCTATGAATTCGGATAACATAGTTGAATCAGAAATGCAGGTCTGCTTCTTAGAACCCCAAGATACTGCAGCACCTCCTAAAGTAAAAATCCATCCGGTAGTTAACTTGGATTTTAACTCTATATTATTCCAACTAACATCGCTATACCCTTCTAGTACAGCGGGATATCCCTGGTAATATAAACCATAATCCATGGTTTTCTTCAGGTAGAAAAGAACTCTTGAAACTGCTTTCCAATGTTCTTCTCCTGGATTGCTTGTAAATCTACACAGCATTCCTACAGCATAAGCGATATCGGGTCTTGTGCAGTTCATTGCATACATAAGACTCCCAACCATACTCGCATACTCCAATTGAGATTTACAGCGACCATTATTTTTTCATTAACTTAATATTCGGATCAATGGGAGTAGAAACTGGATTTCGATCAAAATGATCGTAATGCTTAAGTATCTTTTCAATGTAGTGGTGCTGTGAAAGCATCAAACCATTTTCTTTTCTAAGAATTTTAATCCCTAAAATTACATCCGCCTCCCCAAGATCTTTCATATCAAAGTTAGAAGACAAAAATAATTTTGTCTCTTCAACACATTCAAGATTAGATCCAAAGATCAACATGTCATCAACATAAAGGCATATAATCACTGTAATGTTGTTATGAGATTTATAGTATACACACTTATCTGCATCAACAACATTAAAACCATAGGATAAGACTATTTGATCAAACTTCTCATGCCATTGCATAGGTGCTTGTTTCAAGCCATAAAGAGATTTCACAAGTTTACAAACTTTCTTTTCTTGGCCTGGAAGAATGAACCCTTCAGGTTGTTCCATATAAATCTCCTCCTCTAGGTCACCATTTAGGAAAGCCGTTTTTACGTCCATTTGATGGACAACCAATTGGTGAATAGACGCCAAAGCGACTAACATTCGAATTGTAGAAATTCGAGCTACAGGAGCATATGCATCAAAATAGTCTATTCCTTGTCTTTGTTTATACCCCTTTGCAACTAATCTTGCTTTAAACTTATTTATTGAACCATCAGGATTCAATTTCCTCTTAAAGATCCATTTGCAACCAATAGGTTTGGATCCAGGAGGAAGGTCGGTTATAATCCAAGTTTGATTTGACAATAACGAGTTCATCTCATCATTAATAGCTTCTTTCCAAAAAGGAGCATCTCTAGATGTGACTGCTTCTAGAAATGTTGTAGGATCATCATCTACATTCATGACATATAGGGTTTTATCCTTTATATCTTGTCTATTTCCTTGAACAAGGTAAACAATGAAGTCTGGTCCAAATTTCTTCTCAGTTCTTTGTCTCTTACTCCTTCTAGGTTCAAAGTCCATAGGAGTATCTAGAACATGAGAATCAGAAGAGATGTCCTCTACATCTCTAGAAGTAGATTCAGGACCCATATTTTCTAAACTAGAAGTATTAGACTTAAATAAGTGCTCAAAAAATTCTACATCAACAGATTCAATAATATCATGAGATTCTAAATTTAAAAATCTGTATGTAGAGCTATGCATAGAATATCCAATGAAAACACACTTATATGTCTTAGTTCCTAGTTTAGGTCTTTTAGGGTCAGGTTTCCTTACATAAGCAAGACAACCCCACACCCTAAGTCTATTGAGATTAGGTTTACGATTATGCCAAATTTCATATGGAGTAGTATTCCTTTTTTTTAAAGGAACCCTATTCAAAATATAACAAGCAGATAATATTGCTTCTCCCCAAAGTGAGAGAGGCAATCCAGAACTAAGTAACATGGCATTTACCATCTCAGTTAAAGTCCTATTTTTTCTTTCAGCAACTCCATTTTGTTGTGGCATATAAGGCGCCGTAACTTGATGGATAATTCCATGAGTTTCACAAAATTTTGTAAACTCGGCTGGGTAGTATTCACCTCCCCTATCGGATCTAAGGACTTTAATTTTGCGGTTGTGTTTGGTTTCAACTTCCTCTTTGAAGACTTGAAATTTTTCAAAGACTTCACTTTTAGCCTTTAGAAGATATACATATAAGTATCGTGAACAATCATCAATAAAGGTTAGGAAATATTTATTTCCACCTTTTGTTTCATTATTTTTAAGATCACATACATCACTATGTATAAGTTTTAGTAATTCGAGAAGGACCTGCTCAAGCAGTTTGAATGACTTCTGAGTTATCTTTGCTTGTACACATATTTGGCATTTATCATAATTATTATCATTGCAATTAGAAATTAATCCTAAGTTAGACATGCATTTAATTGAACCATAATTAACATGCCCTAGTCTACCATGCCATAAAGAAATAGAATCAACAGTATAAGCAGAAGAGGTAGTTTCATTTAAATTCAACCTAATCATACCGTTACAAGAGTACCCTTTTCCAATGAACACACCATTCTTAGACAAGATAAACTTGTCTGACTCATACACCAGCTTGAAGCCCCTTTTATTGAGTAGGTCTCCGGATACAAGATTTTTACTCATGTCAGGTACATAGAATACATTGATTAGAGTAACAATTTTTCCTGATGTAAACTTCAATTCCACAGTGCCTTTGCCAATAACTTTAGTGCGGAGATTATTTGCCATCTTGACTTCCATTCCATCACTAGATTCCTCGTAAGTCTTGAAGAGACTACGATCCTTGCAAATGTGGATTGTTGCTCCAGTATCAAGCCACCATCCATTGGCAATGCTAACTGAGTTTGCTTCAGTCACTGTTGCTATCAATTGTTCATCTTCGACCATGTTAGCTTGATTCTTCAAACTTTTCTTATGGAGACGACAGTCTCGCATAAAATGGACGGGCTTGTTGCAAAAGTGACAATTTCCCTTCTTCTTGGTACCTTGCTTTTTGAAATCCTTATCATTCCTTGGCTTGAGCTTTTGGACTTGTTTTTGTTCCCCTCAACCATATTTGCCTTGGAATGATGATTCTCTATCGACTCATCTTTCTTCTCACGAATGCGAGAATCTTCTTCTATACGAAGGTGTCGAAGTAGAGATTCTAGAGTATGACTCTTCTCTTCATGCTTAAGCTTCTTCTTGTAGCCATTCCAAGTTGATGGGAGTTTTGCAATAATCACACCAACTTGGAAATCTTCCACAAGGGTAATACCAGCAGTTTTAAGATCACTAACGATAAGTTGTAAATTATGAACTTGTTCTAGTATTGACTTATCGTTAGTCATCTTAAAATTAATGTAATTGCCAATTAAAAACTTTTGATTACTTGCCTCTTCAATACGGTATTTGTTGTCCAAAGCACTCAAATAATTCCTTAGCAGTTCCAATTGAGCGGTGTGCATTGTAGACTGAGTTTGAAAGAGCATTGAGAATGTGTCCTCGACACAAGAATTCGTCCTCCTTCCGCTTGCGCCATTTCTCCTTGTCTTCTTCTGTTTCATTGTCTAGTGATGCAGGGATAGGTTCGACATCATCACTTAAGACATATGCCAACTTTAGTGTTGTAAGGAAGAAAAGCACTTTCTCTTGCCACCTAGTGAAGTTGTGTCCATTGAAACGATCAAGACGGACAAGGTCTTGATTCATGACTTGGATTGATTGAGCAACGGTTGTCTCCATTATCCAGAAATTCGTCTAAAAATTGTTGGAAATAAAGTAGAAGATAATGGAGGGAAGAAGAAAGGTAGATGAACCAAACAGGCTTCAAGGCACGAACATGACAACGCTTGCTTTTAGATGAATATTTTCTCCCCCTCTGATTAGAATCACGATTGCAACGGGGTGTGTGAGAAACGCCTTCAGGATACAATGAAGCCCTTTGATTGTTGTTGAAATGCGAACTTGCACTATTCGTTTCAACCCGGAAACACTCTTGAATTTGTCTTTGATAATGTAGAGAAAGAGAGATAAGAATGAAAGAGAGAGTGAGAGAATAGAGTAAAAAAAAAAAAAATTGATCTTGCAACACATAAGGCTAGGCTATATATAGAGTCTCAAGAGGCTTCATCATGAGACACATCTCTTGGCAACATCCTTTTATGAAAGTGAACAACCTTTGGCAAAAGGTCACAAATGAATGGTAACATCCTTTCATAAAAGGGAACACCCTTTGGCAAATAGTCATACATGAAAGGTAACATCCTTTCATGTATCTTATGGTGAAAAAATCTTTTAAATTTTAACAACTTTTGGACTAGTAACCCTTCAATAATAATGAAAGGGGATATCCTTTCATATTCAACTTAAACACCATTTCATATCTCACTCTAATTCTCAATAAAACCATGAAAAATACTATTGAAAATATCCAACAGAAAGCTATGCTCCAAGTCTATAAGAAGAAACGACCTACATCATTCTATGTATCTAGCAAATCTTTCTAGCCTCCGCCGACGAAGCTCTTCTACTGAAAGGTCACCGGTCCAGTTAAATTGAGATCTTGATGAGACCATGACCCCTTCGTTCGGTGCTGCACATCTCACACAAATCTGTCAATACAGAATTGTCAAAAGTGCATGCAGAGCACCTCCACACCCCATGTAACCCTCTCTCAGACAGGGTCCTTCCAACTCTCCCCCTACCTACTACTTGCTGTTGCGGAGACCAGAATAAACCTTGCATAAACCTAAGAGGCCAGCTTACTATTCTGAGAACTTTCCCAAACAGAACTGACAATGGATCAGAGCCTGAGTAGGTGCGTCTCCACTGAAGATAGAGAAGACCAGCTAGTATCCCACCTAAATGACCTAGGAAAGACACTCCTGGAACAAACATCTGGATGAGGATCAACTCAGCCCAAGCAGCATGGCGTGCCGGGATTATAAGCCCATGTATGTATGTGAGGTCATCTGACTGAGAATTAAGAATCACCTTCAATGCAAAGAGAACACCAGAAAAACCGACAGAGTATTGGTTGTAGTAGGCATCCTCATAACCAAAGAAGATGAGTAAACCTTTAGCTAGTAGTAGAGTAATACCCTGGGACATGCCGACTAATGCTGCAACCATGGATGCAAACTCTATGCTGCCCATTGATGTCTCAAGCTGGATCCCCTTCCATACAAGCGACATCATATTGTAGACAAGGTGTGATTCACCAATGTGATAAAATGCTGATAAAAAGAATCGCTTGACGTCCCCATACTGTCCAATAAAGAATGTAACACAATTTAAAATGGATTCTCCAAAAGACGCATAGCTAGGATTGCCCCCATATGAACATATTTATTAAAATAAGAAGAATGAGTATAGAGGTATTAATTTCTTTGCAAGCACTATGCTGTTATAGAAGAAAAAGAAAGTAAGGAAGAGATAGAACCTTAGTAATAAGCATACTTATAATGATCGTATAAGTGATTTTTCAGGTAAACAATCACGATATGCAACAACAGAAGCTGAACAAGATTCAATAAATGTTGAGACTTTGACATTAATTATAAAAAATAAAAAAAGCCCATAGGATTAGAGCTGTTGAGGCTAGTTACATTAATAATACAACTGTGATTCTGTGTATTTAGTACTTCTCCAGAAAAAAATCTTTATGATTCAACCGAAGAAGATTGAAGGGAAACTTGCATCCATCAAAACAACATGACATTCTTTTCATGGATTCCTAGCATAGTCTGTTGAGCAAGACCAACATATAATTATATAACAACAGTTGCAGTGAGTAAGACCTCGTAGAGGATTGGAGTAAAGCGTCTATATCACTAGTTCCTTGAGCACTTTGGTCCTGACAGCTTAATTGTTAACTTAGCACAAGTTGCCAGTTGCCATTGCCATCACCCATCTCACCTGATCTTATAAACCAAATATTAATTCACACCCTATCCAACAATATCAGATTGTTCTTGAAAAATTCAAAGTTGTGTTGGACCGATTGTTTTACTTTCCTTGATTAATATGTGGAGGTGTTTCCCCTCTCAGTTCTATAACTGGCAAGGCAATCGCAAGTCTTCTAGTAAATCAAAAGGGTCAAATATCCAATTTAGTCCCTCTATTATTACGATTTGTCCTTTTGGGTCCCTCTAATACAAAACATGTCTTTTTGGTCCCTTTAATTTTACGTTTGTGCCTTTTAAATCCCTCCCTTCGAAGTTTATAGGGACCAAAAAGGCCTGAAAAACATAAATAAAGGGACCAAAAAGGCTTGTGGAAGGATTTAAAAGACACAAACGTAAAATTAAAGGGACCAAAAAAGCATGTTTTATATTAGAGGGACCCAAAGGGACAAATCGTAATAATAGAGGGACTAAATGGGGTATTTGACCAAATCAAAAGCTAGTTCTTTCAACAATAGCAAGCAAAGCATAAATTTGAGAGAAATAAAAAGGGATAATGAGACCTCCAATTACTATCATAATCAATTCATGCTTGAAAGGCAGAGACAGAGACATACATACCTTGTAATTAATAAATAAATCTTTTTTTTTTGGTAAAATAATTCTTTTTTGGGTTAATTTTTTTTTACCCACCTGAACAATGTTGCTTTTTCGATCCGGCACCTCAACTTTTTTAACTTTAAAAAACAGCCGCAATTTTTTTTAAATTTCAAAAAAAACACCTCCGTTATCTTCAATGTGACGGCTGTGAGATTAAGTGGTTGACTTTTTGGTTGACCATATTGCAACCTATTGTATTCCTATTGTAATAAGGTTATTATAATATTATGCAAAGGTTACGACTGCTCCTCACTCGTTTCTTGGTTGAAGAGAAGAAGAAGCTCGTCGGTGAATCGTCGTTGGACATCGTCAATGGGCTCCAACGATGGGCACGAGCCACACCCCCTGCGTGTATTCTTCATACCTTTCTTCGCCACTGGGCACATGATCCCCATGGTCGACATCGCGCTCCAACAATGCCACCGTGCTCGTCACTCCCTCCAATGCCGCACTCATCTCAGGCACCATCGACGGCGCTGCCGCGAGTGGCCTTCCTATCCGCACTCTTCTCTACCCCTTCCCCTTCGCCGAGGTCGGCCTCCCTCCCAGTGCGGAGAACATCGCCTTGTCCCCCTCGCTGACGCTCCCAAGATTGACGCCGCCTCCCTCCTTACCGTTGGCGATCACGAGCGTCTCCTCCGACTCCACCACCCCGACGCTATCGTCTCCGACACCCACTTTTACTGGGCGACCTCCATTGCGAGGGACCTCCGCATCCCCCGCATCGGCTTCCACGCCATTGGCCTCTTCCCCGACTACGTCCTTAGTAGCCTCATCCGCCACCTCCTGCACCTCTCCGTCGGCGACCTCCGCCCTTTCACCGTCTGTCAGGCCTCCCTCACCGGTCTAGATGGTCCTCCCGAGTTCGGACTTCCTCCGCTCAGAAAACACCGCCATCACCCAAGCCATGTCCACCCTCACCGAGGCCGAAAGGCGTACCTTGGCGTCGTCGTTAACGGCTTATTTGAGATGGAGTCCGCCTACTCCGACTACTACTACAAGATCGACAATATGCGGACGCGGTTCGTGGTCCATGGCGCAAACTGCCGGCCAGCCGAAAGCTGTCCACGCTGGCACCGCTGGGCGGCCAGGAAAGCGATGGCTAACAGGAACGCGGTGCATGAGAGTGGCGGCCGGAGAAGCGAGGGAGAGGTCGGTGAGTGTACGCATGCTCGGGAGCTGGTGCTACTTCTCAGCGGCCTTGAGATGAGGAGGTATTTGAAATTTGGAAGCCAGTAGGGCACCCATTCTTGTGGGTGAAGTGCGGGGATAATGGCCGAGGAGTGGATCTTGGGAGTGGATTCGAGGAGAGGCTCGGGGAGAAGGGGTTGGTGGTGAGAGGGTGGAGGCCTCGCAGTGGCTGATCTTTGGAGCCACCGGCGTAGTCCCGAGGAGTTCTTAGCCTTTGTGGATGGAACTTCGGTCTTTGGAAGGGGTGAGCTCGGGTTCTTGATAATTGGCATGGCATGCCTGTCGTCCCGGGCGGTGGTGATGGTCGGGAGGAGAGAGAGAAGGGTTGGGGGTTTTTTTGGTTATAATATCATAATACATAATATTATTATAATAGGGTTACAGTATGTTTTAATAGAGTTAATGAAAAAATTAGTGATTTAATCTCACGTCCGTCAGAGGGATGATGACAGAGGTGTTTTTTTGAAACTTAAAAAAAGTTACGGCTGTTTTTTTAGAGTTAAAAAAGTTGAGGTGCCGGATCGAAAAAGCAACATTGTTCAGGTGGGTAAAAAAAAATTAACCCTTCTTTCTTATTTGGAAGTTGGATATTTTGCAAATCCACCCTTTAAGATAATTTTTATACATATGTTCCCCTATAAAGTTTACAAGGGCTTAATTATAAATCTTACAAAGGCTTATTATATATGATTAATAAGGAAATAATATTTAGAAAATATTATATAGTCATTCCAAACAGCGTCAAACTAAATTATATATGCATCAAAACTTCAATTTTAATATTATTATATTTGTTTTAACTAACAACTTGAGAATATAAATTATGTAACAATTTTTTTATAAAGTATGAAAATAAATCCTTAAGATTTTTTTTTATATATACAGAATGAGAATATTTAGATACTATAAAAAAAAGTTATAATTATTATTAAAAAAATTATATAAACCCATAAAAGTCTATAAATGAATATACGCCCCAATATCTATCAAAATATAATAATAATAATCTGTTGTTCTAGTATTCCAGATATGAAGGTACTCATATACTGCATGACGTGCAAACGTTTACTAATGGTCAAATACCCAATTTAGTCCCTTTATTATTACGATTTGTCCCTTTAGGTCCCTTTAATATAAAACGTGTCTTTTTGGTCCCTTTAATTTTACGTTTGTGCCTTTTAAATCCCTCCCTTCGAAGTTTATAGGGACCAAAAAGGTCTAAAAATATAAATAAAGGGATCAAATGGACAAATCGTAATAATAGAGGGACTAAATTGGATATTTGACTTTTACTAATCTATTATCTATTCTACTCCTATATGCCAATTGTTGATTTGTTGGTAGTCTATTTCAAAGTGTGTGGACTAAATTCCCCTCAGTTAGTTTTTATAATTCTAATAATATCCCAAGCCTTTTAAATGTATCTTAAATGTCCTATTAAATTTAATATATTTATGTTATCATTTAATTTATGTTTTATCATATAACCTTATTTAAATTTCATTAATTCTCATAAAGTTTAAAATTATCAATTTGTTTACCACAATATTTAAAATTATCTATTTATTAATATAACTTTATATGTTTTAATCATTTCAGTTAAATATATTAATTTATATTAAAATACAACAATTACTTCAATTTACCATTTAATTTAATATATGATTTACATTTTAATAGTGGAAATTTACTACCGGCTTAGTATTGAACCTATGGGGTCACACACTAACGAGTGTTCTAATCTTTGCTAAAGGATTAATTGTTTTATTATTTGATGATTAAATTAGATTATTTAATTTATCAAATAAATAAAATAAATTAGTCCAAATGGAATACTATTATATTCCTTACTAGCATAGAGAATATAGTTAATATTAATGGACAAAATGAATAATGATTGCATGTGTTGGTTTTGAGAAAACCAAAAGGTCTTTGGAAGACTAAAGGGTTTTGGAAAAACCAAAAGCCACATGCACTTGATGGTTTGGAAAACCAAAAGCCACATATAAATAATTAATGATTTTGGGAAAGCCAAAAGTCATGCATGCTTGATGGTTTTGGTTTTTGAAAAACCAAAAGGTTTTGGGTAGCCCAAAAGCCTCATGCAAATACCTATATATATGTGGGCTTGCATATGGGTTAGATGAGCAGAAGAATCCTGATCAGCGAAGTTTGAGGAAAGTAGAGAGTCTGAAACATATTATTTCAAATGGTCATAAGGGGTAATTGCATTTGTGAAAAGGGTTGATAGCGAAGGTTGGTCTCGATGCCATGTGGATATCGCATAGAAAGTCTTACGCGTGCTCGAAGAGGTTTAAAAGAGAAAAAGAATTAAACTTCGAGGTATGTTTTAGATCAGATCTTTAACAAGTTAAATAAATTTTAAATGCAAATAGATCTTCCATTAAATTATTTTGCCTTCCGCTGCGTGTTTTGAACACCGAATAATCCTACAGTTAGTTTTCATAATTCTAATAATATCCCAAGCCTTTTAAATGTATCTTAAATGTCCTATTAAATTTAATATATTTATGTTATCATTTAATTTATGTTTTATCATATAACCTTATTTAAATTTCATTAATTCTCATAAAATTTAAAATTATCAATTTATTTACCACAATATTTAAAATTATCTATTTATTAATATAACTTTATATGTTTTAATCATTTCAGTTAAATATATTAATTTATATTAAAATACAACAATTACTTCAATTTACCATTTAATTTAATATATGATTTACATTTTAATAGTGGAAATTTACCATTTCTATTTATTAATATAAATTTATATGTTTTTAATCAATAATTCTTGAATATATTAATTTCTATTAAAATACCACAATTACTTCAATTTACAATTTAATTTAATATATGATTTACATTTTAATAGTGGAAATTTACCATTAATATAAATTTATCTGTTTTTAATCATTTTCAGTTGAATATCTTAATTTCTATTAAAATACCACAATTACTTTAATTAAATTATTCTTATTTCAAATTTCAAATATATTTATGTTATCTTCTAAATTATTAAGAAGATAATATTATGATATATTATTTACCACAATCTTTAAAATTATCTATTTATTTACAATTAATAAAAATAAATAATATTCTAATTTATATTTATTTATATGTTCTTTTATCATATAACCTTATTTAAATTTCATTAATTCTCATAAGATTTAAAATTATCTATTTATTTACCACAATATTTAAAATTATCTATTTATTAATATAACGTTATATGTTTTAATCATTTTCAGTTAAATATATTAATTTATATTTAAATACAACAATTACTTCAATTTACCATTTAATTTAACATATGATTTACTCTTATTTCCATAAAGCTTAATATATCTTGATTTATTTAATCTACACGTATAAGTTGTTACCTTATATATGTATTTTTTCTAAAATTTAAAATTATCTATTTATTTACCATTATCTATTTTTAAAAAATTAATATATCTTTATTTAATGAATTTACTCTTAAAAGTTGTTATGATACTATTAATGTATATATTTATCTATTTTTTTAATAAACTTAATATATCTTTATAAGTTATTACCTTATTTATTTATTTGTCAAAGAATTTCAAATTTATTATAATACAATTATTCTGTATATTAAATTAACATTTTAATATAATGATATAACTTATTTTCTTTTATTGTTATGGGATTATTAATTCTCCTTTCGCCTCCTCCTCTGCTGTTATTTTCCTCATCTTTCCGGTGCCCTATCTCCCTCCTCCCATGCCTCCCAAGCACCCTTCTCCTCTTGTAACTTAATTTGTTTTAATTTTCTCCTCTGCCGTTACCATGCCTCCTAAGCTCCCTCATAAATTTTTCATATGTTTTAATTCTAATAATGTTTCTTATCGTTACTTTCTCACCCTCACACTCATTGCCCGCCAGTACCAAGCTCCACCAGTAAGTCTAATAAATCGAAATTTATTTTTAATTTCTCATGTTTCCCTTTCATATTTCCATCTTTTCATCTCCTATTTTACCGTTGATGGGATACTCCACCTTTCAATCTAAATCAATGCAATTCAATGCATTAAATTAGCAATCTTTTCTTCTCCCATTTTACAGTTGATGGAGGACCTCAACAGTAAATTAACCTTCAACCTAAAGGTCATTTGTTGTTTGCTTCTTCAAGAGGTGTGTTCCTTGTTCATTCAACCTGATTGAAAGAATAACATAATAAATGTATATGATTTCTAAATTATCTATATAAACACCTAAACACAAATAGATTCATACAAAATTTACCACTCTCATATCTCTTTTCATCTTATCTCTTACATCCATGGCGACAATCTATACCAAGGTAAAATTATAGCATGTTTTTCCTTTTTTATTTTTCAAATACCTTCATTGTTGAGATCTTTGAAAAGTGTTCTCCTATATTGCAACTGCTATTATTTCTGCCTCCATTTGCAAATTTTATCTTGGTGTTGCAAAGTTGTACCTTTGATAGTTTATCTTGATGATGACAATGTCCATCCTCAAATTATTATTGCTGATGAAAGATCTACGTCAAATCTCACAATGTGCATCATTGCAATAGTTTTCAGCACTTAATTTGCTATTTATATTTTCAATTTAGTATATTGTCTTCTAATTATTTGGTTGGTCAAAGATTTAGCTTTGCCAACAATCTATTGCATCAGTTTGTTATATAAACCAATATTTGTTTGACAAAAAATGTCACTAAACCATCACACCAGTTGGAATAGAACTTCCAAAGGTTAGGGGAAGAAAAACCATTAGTATTCCGGGTAGTTTTTAGGTTACCAAGGCATCAAATAATCTCTAAGTGAAAAAAGTCACATGACTTGATAGTATTTGCCTGAGATTGCTGATCAAATCCTCCAGTCGTAAAGAGCTTATGGATGCATTCCAAACATTAAAAAATTTAGCAATGTTTTTTCTATTGGAGCCATCCTGCAAATTTAAGGCATACAACAAAAGAGAATGAAATAAAAACACACACTAAAAGATAAAGGTAGAAATTGTACAATCATGAAATTAGTCATGTATTGCAATCAAGTGGATAGAATTTATAGGAAGTACAGAAATTGCTTTAAATTTGAAAAAATGGTCCGCACACTATAATAACAACATAAATTAGCATTCACATTAGCTTTGATTCTTTCTTGATCCCTCAATGGAGGATGGCACAAGCCCTTCACTAAAAGTTGATGGCAATGTGTGAAATGCGGACCTAAGCATCCCAAGTGTTCAGATATGTGAAAATATACGCATGATATAAGACAAAGCAACCTCGGGATTAAGGCATTTTACAAGGCTGCACAAGACTAGAATCTTCTACTAGAAAGAAGAATATATATAGTGTGTTTGTGTTATGTGCTTGTGTGTGTGTGTGTGTGTGTGTGTGTTACTGACTGAATCAGTAGATCCACGGAAAAAAGGAGAAAATCGAGAAGCATTTTGTACCTCTCCCAAGTAGGTGAAGGCTCCATGAGATCCCTCCAACTATAGTGAAAATATAGCATACCATATCGAAAGTGTCCATAAAAAAACACCTACATGCCATGAATATAATTATGCTTTAGGGTAGCATAGAAAATAAAACCACCCCAAAATGATTTCTTAGTATGTGTTACCAGGACTATTGGCGCCCATATCGATATAACAATGCCAAGGTTATGTTTCACTGCAACATTTTGAAATGACACTAATAAGAACAAAATTGAGAAGAAACAAAAAAAAAACAGATTCTAAAACAAAATATGATCTGCCATGGTTCTTCTGTTTGGTAATATCTACTTGTTTAAGCTCCTTTGTGATACATATATATAAAATATGATTTATGTAACTCATACTTAAATTTGACAATGTTTTTACTCATGGATTAGTGTAGCCAAGAATCTAAATCGTATTTGCTTGGATGTGTTGTGTTTTTCCTTTTTGTTTATATGCTTGTTAGTGCATGGGCTATGATGCTTGCAAAGAAAGGCCTATCTACAAAAGTCAACATATCAATTACTATTCAGTTAGAGTATATATTTATAGTTTGGTTATTCCTAAATCAGTTTATTCCTATTGTTTATTTGTTATTATTGTGTGGGGGGCTTATCGGTTAATGCAAACTTGGTAGTGATGGTAAACAAAATGACAGCTTTATCTTGTGCATGGCATTCCATATTTTTTCAATAGAAATTGGCATTCAAAGTAAATGAATCTTGACATTTGACAAGCCTTATTAGACAATAGGCATCGGAATCAACTTGAAGGTTGGCTTGTTAAAATTAAAGTAAGCTTGATATAGAACATAGCGTAGAGATTGGAATTAAATGCTTGTGATTGAAATAGTGATATGAGAGTATTAAACAAGGTGAGATAGATAAACAGTAAGGAGTAAGATGGGTTCTTCTATGTGCCAATTTTGATTCCTAGATGATTTGTTTAGTCCCTCATCGGCTCAAAATTGTGGAACATTGAGCAACAATGTTTCTGGTTTTAGCATCATGTTTATTATCAAAGCATAATAATATTAGCAAAATTCTTCAGTAAGATTTATTCCTTGTATTTTCCTATAAACTCATCAAATGTCTAGAGACTACACTTTGTTACACAAGCATCCAAATAAAATTTGTCTTCTATTTATTTATGATACTATAACATGATCTTTTTAATTCCAAAATCCTTCTGGGCTTAGATAATTTATTCTAACTTTTAAATTTCTTTATAACTCCCATCATGAAGTTGATTACTGCCATTATGATAATTTCTTTAAAGATGTCCCAATTATCATTTTTCTTAGGGGTTAGAAGATTTTGAGCAACATGATTAACTTTGTGTAGCCTGGTTGTATATTTAACATGTTTTTTCATTTTTTTCAAATATTCATATTTTTGATGGAATTTACCTCTTCAATTAAATATGAAATTACCAATAATATACTTAAATAGATTTGCATTTATAAATTTTTTCACAAATAGTAATATTTATTGTTCATTTTTTAAAACAGATGGCATTAGCAATGATGTATTTAACATTTTGGGATTTTGAAACCGATGGCTTTCAAATGCTACCAGAGATATTACTGAAGATCTTACTACAAACTGATTTAGAGGCACTTTGGATTTGCCGAAAAGTGAATTATTATTGGAATCGGGCTACTTACACAATAGATTACATACAAGAAAGATGTATGAAATTGGGTGGAACTTGTGGATTTTTTATACAAAATAAAAATCCATATCTTATCCAACAATTTATACCAATAAACGCAGAATTACCATCACCAAATTTGAGTTTCATGCCAGAGGAGATTCATATTTTATGTTCGTCGATGAATGGTCTTATATTTTGCACCAACAACTGTCAAAGGTACCCTCGATTTTATATTTGTCGGCCAACAACAAAAGATTGGGTGAAGCTTCCAAATCCTAAAACAAGGTATCATTCAAAGGCTTTTGCTCTATATTCCGAGAACAGTGATCCGTTTCATTACAAAATATTCAGCTATCATGGGCTAACAAGCCAAGATCACCTTTACAAGCTGAGTATTTTGACTCTAGAAAATGGAAATGGATATTTTGTGGGGACACAAATCTATGGTTTTATCATTCGTTAGGAAACGAAGGAGCAATATGTGTCAATGGATATCTCTATTGGATGATAAATGAAGAAATCATTTATGTGTTTGATTTTTTCACTCAACGATCTTCATTCGAATTACTACCAAAGGCTGCAAGAGGAGAAGGAACGTTCAAGAATGAATTGGCATGTCGTGAAGGACGACTTGATTTGCTCCACACTACAAAAAGAAGATTGCCAATATGGAGGATGATTACACACAATGGTCATTGGCAATTCACAAAAAGGATTAAATTACGTGGTTTAACTAACTATGACATAGTTAATACCACGTTTATATTTCATACATTTGACCTCATGATGGTAGTTACATTATATGGTTTTATCATATTTGACATAGATTGTCATAAGATCAATGCTTCTCACACAAATATGTTACATCCATTACATACAGAAATTTTTACTTATCATTTTGCTTTATCCGATGTTGGTATTATATGTAAAGGTAATTGGCCATCGTTTTACAATGGTGTATGGAGCATTGTTAATGGTTGATTACGTAGAAATTAAAAACTCCGTGTTAATTTTATATTTTATTATGCTATAATAAAATTTTGAAATAAAACTTCAAATATTTCTCTTCCGTGGAATCTTATTGGTTGTTGGAATAATAATAAACTTCTTATTTCATTTGATGTTATTTGAATTGCATGCCAAGCAAATCTAACAAATTAAAAACAAACTTAAAAAATTGTATAGCTATAAACTTAAATTTCAAACAACAAAAAATGTCTACAGGCCATATGTTTTACATACAACTTGCTATAGAAACATTAAAGCTACTGCAAGTAGACGAAAAATTATTTATCACTAACTGTAAGTCCATGTGATATATATATAAATATATGAATAAATGAATAACACATTTATCATTTTTAGAGTTCTTTTATATTCCAAGATATTTTGCTATATACACATGAAAGTATAATATAAGTCAATATTAATAAAAATAAAAACAAAAAAAATACAAATTATCAATTATAATTAAAAAAAAAGTAAACAAATAATTCAACAAGCCAGTCGTGCAACGCACGTGCATTATACTAGTACTCCTATAAGCCAATTGTTGGTAGTCTATTTCAATGTGTGTGGACCAAATTACCCTCAACAAGTTATCATAATTATAATAATATCCTGAGTCATTTAAATGTATCTTAAATATCCAATTAAATGTATCTTAAATTTAATATATTATAAAAATTTAAATGGTAATAAAATTCAATTAAAGATTATATATTAAATTAAATTAAATTTTATTAAAATTTTAATAGATTAATAAAATTCAATTAAACAATTTATTTACTTTTATATCCTAATTTATTTAATTTATGATTTATAATATAACATTATTTATTTAATTATTCATAAGGTTTAAAATTATCTGTTTATTTACCACAAGTTATATTTATCTATTTATTTACCATTTAAAATTATTTTATAAGATTTATATTATAAAAACAATAAATTAAAATTTTATATATTAAAAAAAATATTTACAAAGATTTAAAATTATCTATTTTTTTACCATTGTTTTTAACATTATTTTATAAAATTTAATATTTTGAATCTTTTGAAAGTATAAAATAATGTTATGTGTAGTTTACTATATATGTATACATGAAAACGATATATATAATTATAAGTTAATATTAATTAAAAATGAAATATCCAAACCATGATATCATAAATAATCTACTAAATATAAGATGTTAATGTAAAACAAAATAAACTATAAAATATATTAAAAAATAAAATAAACTATAAATAGATTTTATATAACCTTATTAAAGAAATCATAAATAATCTACTAAATATGTAATATTTATGAAACAAAATATATTAAAAAAATAAAATAAACCCTCATGTCTTCTCACCTCCTCCTCCTTTGCCGTTATTCACCTCCTCCTAATGTCTTTTCTCCTCCTCCATGTCCTCCTTTGGGTTATTAATCAAGCTTTAATTTAATTTTTGTTTCTTATATCTCATGATTACTTTAAGACGATGATCTCGGGTTCTCATCGGAAGAGGTTTGTCATTGCTCTTGATCGCTCTATAAACCCTAGCTTCTCTTCTCTTACGTTGTTTTCTTGTATTGCAGGAAGAGATTGAGCGAGAGCTCGATGATATCCCGCTTGGAGAGCTCCAAAAGGCGTGGGCTGATGGATCCCATGCTTCTTTATCAAAGACTATCAACAAATCTCAGTCCAATCCTGGGTGTGCTCATAAGAATAGGTTTTTTTGCTTTATCGATTGATGTTAGATTGATTTGGTGCTTGATTATATTCTTCTGCTTCGATTTTTGTTTTATTTCTTGTTTTTAATTCTATCTGTGCTGAATTTGAAGGCTAATGGAGATAAGCACCAAGATGCCCGTTGGTAGATTTATGGAGGTCATCCAAGCACCCAAGAGAGTGAGTTTCTTTCTTCTACCTCGGCCTTTTTTTTGTTCTTTTATCTTGATAGTTGTCTCCACTTTTATTATGAAAAAGATGTAAAGAGAGTAATGCTAGGGCAAGCTATAATTGAAATATCAATTCTCTTTTTTTATTGTCATTATTATTTCCTATGTTAAGGGATACCTATCCTCATTGAGTTTTTGGTTTGCTTTTCATGATAGGTTGTATGAGATCCAAGATTTGAATCGTTGTGTGGAACCCTGGATGCAGAAGTGTATGTCTTCCTTTCCTATCCCTATACCATGTCTTGGCAATTTAAAAGTAAATTCATCACACTTTTAGTTAGAAAACTTGATATTAATTTTCTGCTATGTACATTGTTCACATAGTTGTTTGTTTGATATGAAGATATTATTGTGGTTTAGAGGTATTTATTTCTTGATTTGAAGCAATGCAGAATACATGCTTCAAAATAATGATTCATGCTTCCTCAAAATCATACTTTTTTTTTTTTTGCAATTAGAGATACCATTTCCTTTTGTAATTTTGGTAATCTTATTTGTATTGGTACTAGCTCTCGGTCCATTGAACATTTCTTCAAGCGTCCTTTGTTAAAACCATAAGTTTTTATTTTTTATTGTGTTGACTAGGAAGAGTTTTTAAATAGTATTGGTGTGAATTCGATAGTGTTGGTGAGATGGGAAACTTTAATATTGCAAATCTTGAGTTTTGACATGATTATATAGTTATGGATATTTTTGCAAATGAGATAGTGGTGAGGTAGATTATTATCGTACTATGGAAGGTTTGAAACTTATAAATGCATTAGGGATAACAATATGAAATTTGTTTGTTAAATGTTGAGGAATTTAAAATTTGAAGTTTTGAGCTGATGTTTGAGTGCATTATCACATTATGTCTACAACTTTTGGTGAGAAAAAAAAAATTAGAGAAAAAAATGATAAACTCCCAAGTTCTAGATAAATGAATAATTTTTATTGATTTTGTTGTCTTTTGGTTTCAGGTTTATGATACTTGTGTTGTATCTTTGTTCGGATCTTTTCTTCTTTGTTTCGTTAGAGAAAGAGGAGCAAATTTGAGGGGAAAGAAGTCAATACATAAAGATAATAATTTTCATTATAATAAAATTTTATGTTATATATTTCCGAAGAAAATTCTTCATTGATTAAAAAAACTCATTGCATAATTGTTCTTTCAAAACATTCCATTTTATTCATGAAATTCACAACTGCTCTATTTTTTTCTTGCACTTTTTCGGAGGTCAGGATGGGAAATGAGATGTTTGTTGATAATGGTGGTTGTGTAGAGGATGGGAACTCCATCATTGAAATTCACAACTCCTTCAAAGTCTACGGGGAAGTCGAAACCAATGGTTTGGCCGATGAGAAAGCTTTCAATTCCTGAGCTTCCATCTTCTCGAAATTAAACGTAGAAGAATGTTGCCCAAATGGACAAGCTAAAGCCTAATGTTTCAGGTAGCTTAACCTTCAAAATCACAGTGCCTCTCTTCCGTTTTGTTCTTGATTTTTCTTAGCTTGACTTTGTCCAGAGTTGGAGATGATGAAGGAGAGGGCCTCAAAACTATTGCACGGAGAAGACATGCCAAGGTGTAGGAAAGGAGTTTGTACTACATTGGCTATTGGTGGGATTTCGTTCGTGTTTTTAGTGCTATATTGAAAGGAATTCTGAAAGTCCTTGTTTCTTTCTTTATATTTAGTTGCGGTATTTAGGATAGATATAGAGGTTAAGGGTCCATGTGAAGAAGATGGATGTACTTGTTTTTGTGTGTTAGTAATCACATTGTTCAATTAGTGCTTCTTCTTAAACATAATTTCCTGATGGGAGCAAGCTTGAGATATGAACAAAATATTAGAAGAGGGAGAAGTCCTCCAATATTATCAATTGCTTTTATTCTAGAGATTGATACAGAATTCAACTATGGCTTTGTGTATGCAAATTGTTTTTTAGAACCAAGGTTTTGTATTTCTTTGGTTCTCTTTACTTCCATGTTAATATATGTTAGTATATTTGTCAAATTGTGAGTATAACAATAATCAACTCTCCATTTTATATAGGTAAATTTTATTTTAGACAATCCAATTAGTTTTTTAAAAAATAAATCATTATCAAAATTTTAAAACCAAATTACCATTTATTAAAAAATCTTTTAATAAACACTCTTTTACAATGTGATTTATATAATTAATATAGATTTACTATTTTAACAGTATGCAACTCTTTTACAAAATACTAATTATTATATAAAAATGCAATAAATTTTATTTTCAAAATTATGGGGTTTGTCTACAAACTATATCGAAAGTTTTGTACTTTTACAAAAATGCCCTCATAAAAAGTAAAATTAGTTAAAAATTTGTTGGTTTTTTTTATACAAAAATTGACACTTTTAAAAAGCACCCTCTTAAAAGCTAAAATTAAAATTATAAAACTACTAGGTTACTCGACGTCGCGATACAAACTTCCAGAGTGGGTGACACGCATAGAGGGCATCCGACGAGACTTTTTATGAAGAGGGGCAAAGCAAAACCCTAAAGCATACCACCTAGTAAGTTGGGATCGAATATGTAAACCCAAAGAACATGAGGGATGGGGCATTCATGCTCAAAGTGTTCAAAGTGGTACTAAAGAATTCTCAGAGGGGAGTTTGGACTATGCAAGAAAGTGCTAGCAAACATATACTCACGGGACTCCAATATAGACCCCTTTCAGGTACAACTAAGGAGGAGATCACCATTTTGGAGTGACATAATTGAACAAAGGGAATGCACACTACTAAACACAATGGTGAATATCGGTAACAGGACATACATAAACTGTTGGCGTGAAAATTTGGTGAAAGGACAAGCACCAGTCAATGCATTCCCTGACCTACCATTGATGATATTAAATGGACACTTAACTGTGGGAGATTCACACTACATGATTTAGGAGGAAGTATCAATCATTAATCTTGGGTCACTCACAGTAGAGTGGGCGCAACAAATAAACATAATTACACAGCATATTATGAGGCAAGATGAAAACATAAGGGATAAGCGATCCTAGAAACTTAATAGAAATGGGAACTTCACGGTAAAATCATTGTATACCTTCAAGGTGGATGGAGGCCTCAAATACCCACTTGGGACAGGCTTCTGGAAGATCCCATGCCGATCAAAGGTCAAATACTTTGCTTGGTTAGCCTAGGATGACAAGATAGCTCACAATACAAAACCTCGCAAAGAGAAAATGGAAAGGGGAAGAACTAAATTCTTCCTATGTAATCGAGAGGAAGAAACAACAACACATCTATTAATAGCATGTCCCTGTATAACCCAAATATGGGATCACTTTTGTCAGTTGTTTGGATGACTGGAACCGCCCTGGCAAATCTGGGACATCAGGGGTAGCGACTCCTTCTGCAGACTAATGGAAAAGGAAGCGAGGACAAGTTGGAATTTGATGGTGATGGAAACACCTGGAGTGTATGGATTGAATAAAATAGGAGATGCTTCCAAGATAAATATCATGTTTTCAAGAAACTTATACGTGCTACCGATTTCCTTATACTTTCCTGATTTGATGCAGCTTACAACTCCAAGAGACCAAAACTAATGTTGTTAATCTAATTGCAAAGTGAAGTCTGAAATTCACAAGAGAAGCTAATAAGGAGCAACAACGTCTACTAGATGCAGACTTCGAGTACAAAGAAGGCACGACATGACCACACTCCTACGGAGCAGTAGGCCAACAAAGCCATTCTGCCAAGACCCATTACACGGAATCTCCTAGGAACATGACAATTATCCAATGTGTCACTAAAGTAATGATCATGTTTGTGTAATCCTTTTAAGTTCTATCTATGAATGTGGTTTATCCACTATTTTCAAAAAAAAAAAAAAAGAGAAGGTGAAGGTTGGTGACTGGTTAACGACAAAGAGTAGAAGCTTGGAGGTCAGCAAAGGTTATGATGGTGAGAAGAAAAGGGAATACTCACTCTTCTAAGTGGATTAATAGTCCAACATTTCAAAGTGTGGACCAAAATGCCCTTATGAGTTGTTACAATATTATTAAATGCATATCTTAAATTTTAACTGATTCATAAAATTCTATTACTATATATATATATATATATATATATATATATATATATATATATATATATATATATTAAATTTTATGATTAATAATTAGATTATTTAATTTATTTGATTATTTTTAATTTATTTAAACAACAAAACTAAATTTCCATTAAATCACATACCAAATTTTTATTTATTAATTTAAAGGAAAAGAATTTATCTTTCTTATTTTAATTCTTATTATAAAAGCTTGCCTTTCATGTTGAGGAACACTGGACGTACCCAAAGACATATTCAATTATTCTAAATTTAAAATTTTATTTTTTATAAATCTGAATAATCAGTTTATATTTATTTGTTTATATTATGGTTATAGCTACAAGAACTTGTTTAACTTGATGGATAAATGAAAGTTAAGAGGTGTTCATGGTAATTTTATAGTTATGTAAAATGATAAAACAGATATAACCGTATTCTTTCACTACTTTACTTGATTTTTTTTTCTAAAGTACATGTTTTATAAAACATTTTCCTTCACTTATGTGTTGATGATAAGAGATCAACTAAAATATAGTCTTTTTGTAATGGACAAACATAGGAACCAATAGAAATATATATATATGTTGAAGAAGACCAAAATAGAAATCTAAACAAAATTTTTAAAACCATCATATTTCTAAAAACTAGAAAATTGATTACTAGAACAATATTTTAATTAAATATTAAGATTTTTTGCAAAAATAGAATCTATACATAAAAATAATTGTTATTATTATTTAATATTATCGGTCTATACATAAGCATTCAACATAACTATATGTAATGAACATGTTATTATGATAGTATATATATTCCCTAAGTCCCATATGTGTATAAGTACATAAATCAATGTATAACAACTTTATAATTTTTGTATGTGTTTTTTATACATCCGTATATTTTATCATACGCATACATGAAAAACAATGTATATAAGCCAACGTTAATGAAAACATAATAAACTATAAAATAAAATATAAATATAATAAATTTAAATTTAAAAATAATCAAATAATTCAACAAATCAGTCGTGCAACGCACGTGCATTTTACTAGTCTATATAAAGAGTTTTTTCTTATACGCCACTTATTGTCACTCAAATAAAATTTAAATCCTTTATACTTTTTCATAACTTCAATACCTTATGGCAATAGCCCCCTCCTTTATTTTTATTTTACTTGCAACCCCCTTGACTAAAGTTTAAACTTTAACCTTGGTTAAATATAAAACCTAAGCTTATAATATATGTAAATTGACAAGTTTACCCTTTTTTATATATAATATTATTTTTAATAAGTTTCTCATATTTTTTATTTTTAATAATTATGTATTTTGTTGGTGATAAAATGTATTTATAATAATAATTATTATTATTAATATTATTATCATTATTATCCTTCTATAAAATATAATTTTTTAATAGAAATATAATTATTTTGTTTTATTTTGAACATCTTACAAATAAATTTTTTAATGTATGTTATTAATATTTAAAAAATATATATGTTAATAATATTTTTTATAAATTTAATATTATTTGTATTTCCCTTAATAAACTCATAATTTACTTATAACCATTTTTGGAATTTTTTAATTATTTATTAATCATGGATAAATAATAATTATGAAAAGAAGGGGTATTTTTGTCTTTTACTTTGTTATTTGAATGTTTTTAAAAACTATTCAAAATTTTTAGTGTGAATAACTAACTCAAGGGGTGGCAAGTAAAATAAAATTAAAGGAGGGGGCTATGGGGTATTATTGAAAAGTGAGGGGGTGACAAGTGATTTGGCTATTTTTGAGGGGGTTGCAAGTAAAAAACTCCTATATAAACCAAAACATGTTGACCGTTGTTGACCGTTGTCATCCAAGAAAAAACGCAAGAAAGAGAGAGAGAGAGAGAGATGACGGCAGCCTCCAAGAAAACAGCGTATTCGCCGGAGAACAGCTGGGACGTCGACTGGTTGTCACTGGTCGCGAGGACACTCAACGCAATCGACATTGTACGTCTCCGCAGAGTATGCACCCCTTGGAGATCGGTCACAGATGAGCGCACAATGATACCCCTGGTCATCCTCTGTCATCTTGACGGTAATAGGCGTCTATCATCTATAAGCTTTCATGACCTTGTCCAAAAAGAAAGAATCCCATTTACGCCCACTGCTGGAGTTGCCACCCTCCTCTTCACCGGGAAATACAACTATCTTGGCAGCTCTCACGGATGGATTTCCTTTTCAACATCTGAACCCAGACCAAAGATCGCGCTGCTGAACCCGTTTACCTCAGAGTTTGTCAACCTCCCCCAGTTGAAAGGAATCAATGTCCCACCGATGAAAGACAGTCAGATCATGCTGTCCCTGCCAACAGTTGTTTACCATTCCACGTTGCCAAGACAGCTTCGTTTCATACGTATGGGAGAAACCGAATGGAAGACAGTGAAACTCAATAGCCGCCTCCGAAGTATGAGGGAATTCAACGGGAGGCTCTATGGACATTTTGATGGCAATAACAGCGACAAGCTTTACATGATTGACCTCAATGGCAATCATGGTAATGGAGACATTATTCCGGTCAATCTTGACTATACCGGAGAGAGAGTGAAGTGGCTGTTTTTGGTCACGTTATCCGGGATTCTTCTCGTCGCATACTATGACCCAAACAGACAAAATTATCTCAGATTTTTGAGGGTCGATTTGGATAAAAGAGAGTTAAGACCTTTTAGAGAGAGCAGCAACAATATCTTATTTCTGGGACAAAACCGTCCATTATTCCTTCCTTCTGAGAGTTTGGCTGGTTTACAGATTGAGAACTTCATACAAGACCCTAACCCCCTCTACTACACTGACGACAATGAATTAGGCCAGACTCTGACGGTCAATAGATATGGCTGGCGTGGACAAATGCCTGCAGGATGGATCCCTGTAAATCTGAATAATATTGTGTGAGGTGAATCATGTCACTTAAAACATCATAAATTCATTGCTTGCAGTTTGAAATGCAATATGAATATATTGGAATTTTGGAACATCTTGTATGTTAAAAGAAATGCAGAACTCCATTTGAAGCATTGCTTTCCCATTTTCTCCAGTTCTTTTTATTCTTTTATTTATCAATTTAACATTGAGTAATTAGTAATTCAATGTAGATTGCAGGATTTACTATATATATAGGAGGATGACAAGAGATTGGTGTCTTCTTCATTAGCAACTCTACTTGGAGAAGCTTAATTGTGATTTATCCTCACTTTCTTGCACTGGAGAGCTTTAGGCTTCGAAAGCTGTGATGAAATTTTTGGACTTTAGCTTGTCTGTGCTCCTTCTCTTCGGGTCCTTCAAGATCTCCAATATTATCATGATACTACTCCTGCAGTGTCAAGAAAAAAAGATGCGATAACACAAATAAGGTATCACATGCGGATCAATTAATTATGTGCATCCTTATGTTGATAAGACCAGAAGTAAAAGCTTTCCTTATGACAATCTTTATTTGGTCCTGAGCTTGGGATTACCTTCATTAAGTGTACGCTTTTATAGTGCTTACATGCAGTTGCTTATGGTATACCCCCTTATTGAAATTATGTGTCATTAAAATAATAAAAGAAATTCAATCACAAAGGCAATATTTAAACCTAACATTCTACCATCAATAAAAGCTCTAATGTAATTCAAACACTAATAGGTCCTCTTCCCAAAAGTTAATGAAATCTTCTAACGAGTATATGATAAGGAGTCGTTTTGCTTCCCCTTCCTCTTGTTGACAAGCAAAATATTTCATTTTAACAAAATGGGAGGCGGGGAGTGTACACATGGTACACCTATTTGCATAATGGAAATATAATCATAAGCTAATTAAATTGTTTATTGGTTACTGAAAATGAGATTAAAAAAACATTATCATTCACCAAGAAAATATTAAACTAACATAAAGTTTTAAGCTGAGTAACACTGACAAAATCACTAGTGATGCTGCATAGGACCACACGCAAGCAACAAATGCCTAGGTGCTAGGGAAGACAGTTTGGGCAGATACCTATGGCAACTCAGAAATTTGCATGCTGTGAGCATATTGACTAAGATGGTTAAAAAGGGAAAAACAAACAACAAAATCTCACCTCTGCACTCTTGTGAAACCACACATAACATTAGTACAGATTCACTAATCAGATAATATTTCCTTCATTTCTTTCTAGTAATTCAGTTTAAAATTATATGGAAGAAAATGCCGTGAGGCCAAGACTGTAAATTTCTGTAAGCCTTAAAATGTTTGGCTAATTCATTATTAATCAAACCTTTCTAATTTGGAAACTTATATGAAGTGCCACATATGTCAAGTTATTAACTACTCTTTACTTCTAAACTGTTCAAGTAACAAACCAAATTTCCATTATACACGTACCACAAGTGTATCTTTCATATCCTTCTTAATCAATCTCTGTTGTCTAAGAAGTTGTTCTATTCTAGCTTGCACCCGAGGGTGCCTGCAGTAAAGATAATTCTATAAATCAGACAGTTCAAGCCACATTCTTAATCATATCTAAACAGTGACAACGAAAAATCAGGTGTAGACAATTCAATTAGGAGTTGAATAAACTCAATGAAATAATACTTACTCAGATGACCAAAGATGTCCCAAAATAACAGGATAACTTAGTAATAACAGGACCAGTAAATTGAACAAAATTCAGACCAAAAAACCAAAACTTAGACAAGTAAACCAAGAAATTACCCACCTGAAGAGTGTATAGACCACCTTCCAGTCTCCGGTTGTAGCGCTCTTCACTTGCCTTACCCATGAAAGCCGCAAAAGCTGTCTTAAGCCCTAAGACGTCCACAAAACACTCACAAGCTGAGGATACTTGGTCATTTCAAAATCAAGTGCTCGAATTGCAGACGCATAAGCAGACTTCTTCTGCTTCATTATGATGATCATCAGCTCCACCCCCTCTGACTTCATGAACCTCTCCTTGTTTTCCACCGGCATCAACAAGCAACACAAGCAATCAAACAAGTTCTCCAGCATCTCCTCCTCATCTGAGCTCTTTGGGTCCTTAGACTTGTACATGGCCACAGCCTGCAGCACTGCATCAACACCATTCATCTGCCCCAATTTTTTCTGATTGGTGGGGCTGTTCTGCAGAAGAATTGCAGGGATCTCAGAGGCGTATTGCTTGTTGCCATCAAAATCGTGGACTTCGATCCTCCCCAGGAGCCAGCGGAGCAACTTGGTGCGCTCGCAGACCATCTCGGCAACCGCAGGCTTGACCTCGATCATGTTCTCAATGATGGCAAGGGTGTTGTAGATGGCAGCGGCCTCGTCGGGGTCAACCTCAGAGAGACGGCCGATGTTCTGGACGAGGAGCTCAAGAACGTTGTTTGCGAGCAAAGCGTCGACAAGGACCCCGGCGGGCTCGTCGTTGTCCTCGAGAACATCGCCGTCAGTGAGGTCAGTGAGGTCAGTGAGGAGGTTGACGACATCGACGGCGATGTCAGGGTTCTCGTGGCCGAGGAGCCCAACGATGGAGGGACCGCATTGAGGGCGACAAAGTCCGCGTATAGCTCGGGGCGCCGGCGAGGACCTTGAGACGGTCGAGGTCTTCGTGGAGCTCGACTTCAGAGTCGGCAAAGCGATCGGGCTGGTCAGGGTGCATGACGCGGGCCTCGAGGTTGTCTCGGAGACGACGCTCGAAGGAGAGGACGAGCTTCTTGAGCCCGCGGAGGTCGAGGATGGCGGTGGCGGCGCCGTTTTCGGCCGACTTCTCAATGGCCTCGAGGAGGGAGAGATCGACGCCATTCTCGGCAGCTTCGGTGGCGTCGCCGTCGTCGAGGGGAGGAGTGCTCTCCTCTCGCTTCCGCTTCGGAGGCTTCTCCATGGCTTCGATCTATCGGCGACGAGCTAGGGTTTGAGCTCAATGGTGCTTCGATCGAGGGAGAGAGAGAGAATGAAAGAGAATCTCAATTTTTTTTATTTTAAATTAGGATATCATAAGTTTTTTTTCTCCAATTTATTAAATTTATTTTTAATCATTATTAATTCTTAGTATTTTTTAATCATAATTAGTAATTTTAATTAATTGCATGAAGTATAACCAAGTTGGAACTGTTGAAGTATTTCTTCTGTGTTTGGTTGTTATTTACTTCAAAATTAAACTAATTTAAATGAAAAATAAGGTTAATTTAATTCAGATTAAGACTCTTTAATATATAAATTTTCAATTAAACTAATCTTCTGATGTCTGGCTTGTTATTTAAAATAGTTTATCTTTCTTGAAAGGACAATGAGATGATAAGTTCTGCAACATTTGCAAACACTAACAATCATAGCCAACTATTTGATTATATATCACAAAAAAAAAATGCACAAAAGCTTCCTCTTTGCATAAAACAAATTGCTCTTTAACAATAAATAACCATTAATCAAGAGCAAATCACAGGTGTGTTTTGGATGTTCCTCCCTGTAAATTCCAATGATAACTCAAAACTCTTTCAGATCTTCTCTAGGTTGTTGAGGTAAAAAATTAACCCACATCCTCAACAAAATCAAATCACACATTCATACATACTTCATACAATTTCATCTTGAAGAGTACAACATATTCAAGACCACATGTCAGGTAGTGCGGAAGTGGAGAAATTGGTTGAGTTTTTGCACGAGGATCTCCCTTGAACCATACAATGGTTTTCCGACAATCCAGTTCTTCTCTAAAACATATAAGTTTTTTGCATTTTCCTGCATGTCAGCATGGAAAACGGAAACTATGTGATAAATGGATGTTCTGATAACATCTGCCATGGCATAGGCTTCACTATTCAAAACTCCACTTCTGATTTTATTCCTCATAGAAGTTACTCCATCCTTCCTCACTGTGTTCATGGTAGCCCACCGGATGTTTCCTGGACCCATCAAGTGCGTCGGTTGTGGACTAGTCTTCTTCCCTACACAAGCCTCAATAGCCAGAAGGCAAGACAGAAGTGTTGAAACCACTGCAGCATTGCAACCGGTGAGTTGTGCAACTCCATACCTATCCTCTGAGTGTGAGCGTGCAGTAATTGCTGCTGCTGCCCTTGCACACCATGTACACAGCTGTTAAAAGGAAATGGGGAAACAAAGAAATTAAATACAAGAGAATTAACTATGAAGAGACAAAGCAAGCTTCCAAGTTCCAGTAGGAGGCAGTATTTTATGAACAAGATAATCCCTTGAAGCTTTTAAGTAGTATCTACTTCATTTTTCATTTCAAAACGTCCTCAAATTACTAAGTCACACAAAAGTCACAGTTATGATGGATGCTTAGTTTGCCATTGACAATGTATAATGTGACACTTCTGATTCCGCCTAACAAATCTGTTTCAATGAGGAGATGGGATTTAAGCAAAAGCCACAAAGCATCCTTCGTAAGAACAAATTCTTAGAATTCTTATAAACATCCGGTGTTTTAAGTACTCTCTAACTTGTAGCTTGAATTGGAAGCATATCATAATAACAAACAGAAGATAAAGCAGGAACTGGAAGAAGACCAAACTAATTTCAGTGAAATAGTGAGTTTGGAGCAAATATATGCACGGATTAATTATACTTCCCCATATTCTCTAAAATAGGCCACCACACAGTACTCTAAGACTTCAAAACTAATAATATCTATAAAGACATTTTTGCAAGATTAGGCATAACATATTTTGGGTTTCCTAGTGAAATTTTTATCAAAACAAAGTAAAACTTGTGGTGTATGACCCTAGAGCTATTATACTCAGATTTGGTTTTCAGAATGGAAAGCATATTTTACTTGTTAAGAGACATGTAAACGCACTATTTCCAATTAAGGGCAACTGATGCAATTTCTTTCATCCATAACTATAACAGCCACCCTCATGAGCCATTGACTCCCACATCATAGGGCTTCAAATAACATACTCATTGGTTATGACTTAGAAATATACTTAAGAATGCGGGTTCCCTAACACGCTTTAATGTAATCTATACCAATAACAACTTGGATCGCCTATTCGCTCAAAGACAGCGCGTAAACCTGGACCACTTGGAGCAGCCTTTCCGGGAGGAGGAAATCAGATTGGCCATCAAAGAGTTGGGGGTGGACAAAGCCCCAGGGCCGGATGGATTCCCTATGACTTTCTACCAACAAGGATGGAATATCATAAGAGAAGACATTCTGGGACTTTTTGACGATTTCTACCAGGGCACAACCAATCTAGAACGCCTAAACTGGGCACACATCCTCCTGATCCCGAAAATTGAAGCACCAGAGGCTATACGGGACTACATACCGATCAGTCTGATCAATTGCTCCATCAAAATCATCTCAAAAGTTCTTGCCAATCGGCTTAAAGAAGTTCTGGGGGATCTTGTGGATGAATGCCAAACAGCTTTTATCCGGGGGAGACTGATACACGACAATATAATAGCAGCCGAGGAACTAATACACAAGATGAAGGGAAGTGATAGTAACGGGACCATCATCAAGATCGACTTGGAAATAACAACTTAAAAAACTTCATGAGGGCCTTATTGTTGTAAACCTTAACGGGTCGGGCTTAGGTTTACCCGGATCCATTTAGATAGGTGTACATATATACATTGTAATCTAGGTTTTTCATTTGAGATTGAAAAATATATTCGGTGAAGAGCCGCCGTAGAGGCCTGCTCATTTGTTTATCTCCATTGTCCTATCTCCGGCCACCTCCGGTTAAACTCCGTTTAACTTTGTATCAGAGCCACGGCGACGGTCCGGTGACCTCCAACGACCGTTGTCCGAGAGGCCTGAGCAGAGTTCCGCCTCCTCCACTATCATCGGTACCGCTCCACATGCGGACTGAAGCTTACGGTCTTTGTCCCGTGAAATACGAGGGGTACGTCGTGCTCACAACTTTGTCTTTGCCGAGGATACTTGCAGGCTGAGGTCTTGACGTTGGCGTTGGTGTGGCTGCTGGGATCTCGAAGCTGCTGCTGCTGCACATGGTTTGAAGCTCCTGCCAGGTGGTGGTGCTACTTGGTGACAATCCGGCTTGCTACTTGGTGACAGTCCGGCGTGCTGGTGAAGACCACCGTAGGTGGTGGTGCATTGAGCTACTAAAGCTCACTTATAGTATTTCAGTCACATCAAGGTGGCTGTAATACAGTGAAATCCGCAAACGTTGCACAGTTATGTTGCAAAAAAATTTTATTGAGTTGTCACATCATTAATCCCATCAACACTTTAATGTTGTCACATCCCTTTCAAAAGAGCAGAGTTATATAAAGGAGGCTGTGAAAGTTGTGTGAAAAAAAAAAAACAAAAAAACACAAAAAAGAGAACACAAAGGGAAAAGAAAAAAAAAATTCTGCAGCTTGGTTCCACGTGCTACTTTGGAATTGCAAACAAATTGAAATTTCTGGCAATACAAATTGCATTTTTGGGCCACCAAATTGCAATCTTGGGCTGCAGCTTATATGCTTAGTTCTTTGTTTTATTGAATCAAAAGAACTAAGTTCTTAGTTCTTGGTCTTCTCTTCATTGATTATTATGGGTGATGAAAGGAAAAATGGCTCCAATGATGCTCCCCGAGTAGTCCTTCAATCAGAGCATTCTACTAAGAACCGAGCTTCCGTGGCCGGCGCTCAGGATGTTTCAAAACTTGGGGCTGTGAGAGAGACTGCTCTAGTTTCCACTACAGGTAACAAAGGTAAGGCTTTCAAGGTTTCTGCTTCTGTTATGAATAATACATGGTTAATTGATTCGGGTGCTACAACACATATGACGTTTGATTCTACACTAGTTAAATCTTTAAAACCTTCATCTCAAACCGTTGTAACCACTGCAGATGGTAGCTCTGTTCCCGTTATTGGGGAAGGCACTATTTCTCTTACAAACAACATCAATTTCGATAATGTCCTTGTAGTCCCTTCTCTTGCCTATAACCTGTTATCTGTTTCCCAAATAACTGCTGCTCTCAATTGTGTTGTCATCTTTTGGCCTTCTTCTTGCGTGATTAAGGATATCCAGACTCGGAAGACGATTGGTTATGGCACTAAACGGGATAAGCTCTACTACTTGGACTTGCAATCGAGGCGATGTCGATTAGTTGATGCAAGCTCTTTCCGTTGGCACTTCGCAGGTAGAGAAGCCCAAGACTGGTTCGGCTTCAGAAATTTGGTTATGGCATCGTCGACTTGGACATGCCTCGTTTGGGTACTTGCAAAAACTCTTTCCTAGTTTATTCTCAAAGATTAGTATTTCTCAATTTAAGTGTGATGTTTGTGAACTGGCACATAGTCATCGTCGTACATTTTCTCCGAGTTTAAGTACGAGTTCTGTTCCATTTATGGTGGTGCACTCAGATGTGTGGGGTCCATCTAAAATTGCTACTTTTGGTGGTGCTTTTTTACTTAGTTAAACGGAGTTTGACCGGAGATGGCCGGAGATAGGACAATGGAGATGAACAAATGAGCAGGCCTCAGTGGCGGCTCTTCACCAAATATATTTTTCAATCTCAAATGAAAAACCTAGATTACAATGTATATATGTACACCTATCTAAACGGATCCGGGTAAACCTAAGCCCGACCTGTTAAGGTTTACAACACTCCCCCTCAAGTTGGTGCATATATATCGCACATGCCCAACTTGGATACAAATTTTGAGAACACATGTCCCGCCACTGCCTTGGTGAGTATGTCCGCCAACTGGTCCTCCGTTTTGATCGGTGGCACTGTAATGAATTTTCCATCGATCTTTTCTTTGATGAAGAATCGGTCAACTTCAACATGTTTTGTCCGGTCATGTTGAACAGGGTTATGTGCAATGTTGCGAGCAGCTTGATTGTCACAGAATACCTTCATTGGTTCGGTGTTCTCGAAACCAAGATCCTTCAATAGATTCTTGATCCACAACACTTCACATATCCCCAACGCCATACCACGATACTCGGCCTCTGCACTAGAGCGAGCAACCACATTTTGCTTCTTGCTCCTCCATGTAACTAAATTACCTCCCACGAAAGTAAAGTAGCCTGATGTAGAAAGTCGATCATCAATCGCTCCTGCCCAATCTGCATCCGTATATCCCTCGACTCTGAGATGGTTATTCTTCTTGAATAGTATTCCTTTTCCTGGACTCCCTTTGAGATACCGCAGTATCCTCATCACTGCATTCATGTGTTGTTCTCCAGGATTATGCATGAACTGGCTAACCACTCCCAAGGCATGTGCTAGGTCGGGTCTAGTATGCGCCAAGTACATTAGCCTGCCAACCAACCTCTGATATCTCCCTTTGTCCACTGGTACCTGGTTTGGATCTACTCCAAGCTTCAGGCCTTCCTCCAATGGCGTATCAACTGGTTGACAACCGGACATGCCTGTCTCTCGTAACAAATCTAATGTGTATTTTCTTTGGGACAAGAAAATTTCAGATTTACGTCTGGAGACTTCAATCCCCAAAAAATACTTCAGAGAGCCTAGATTCTTCATCTCAAACTCTGTCGACAAATATTTTTGAAGTGCCAAATGTTCTTCCGCATCATTCCCCGTAACCACCATATCATCAACATATACGATGAGAGCTGTGATTTTGCTCCCTTTTCGTTTTATAAATAGAGTATGGTCTGAATTGCTCTGCACATATCCAAAATTTCTCATAGCATCTGTAAATCTACTAAACCAGGCTCTCGGAGACTGTTTGAGTCCATACAGGGACTTATGCAACCTACAAACCTTCTTGTTCTGAGAGGTCTGAATATTGCACCCTGGTGGCAAGTCCATATACACTTCCTCAGCTAAGTCTCCATGTAGGAAGGCATTCTTCACATCTAGTTGATGTAAGGGCCAGTCCAGGTTGGCTGCTAGAGACAACAATATACGTATAGTGTTGATCTTGGCTACGGGCGCAAACGTCTCCGTGTAGTCGATCCCATATGTCTGTGAGTATCCCTTCGCCACCAATCTCGCTTTGTAACGGTCAATAGTAAATGCACGCTGCACTTCACGGGGAATAAACCCATCTACACCCCACAGGCTTCTTACCAGCTGGCAAGTCAACTATCTTTCAGGTAACATTCTTCTTTAGTGAGCTCAACTCCTCATTCATTGCTTCCTGCAAACTGTTAGGAATAGATACAGTGGATAATTGATGGGCAAATGACTTATTTGATTCCGACAGGTGGTCAGTAGATACATAGTTGCTCATAGGATATTTCACAGTATTTTTGGGATCAGGCTCATATGTGGATTTAGGTATACCTCGATTATGACGTTGAGGAAGACGCTGTGGTGGCGGGATATCCAGGCCTAGAGACGATTGGTTATTATTGGCACAACTCGGATCCGGGTAAACCTAAGCCCGACCCGTTAAGGTTTACAACACTTATATCCACCTCCTTTCACTCAATATGCATGGTAATAGATCAAAATTCATATGAGGCAGAAATCTTATAGAATACATCAATTCCTGATTTTTGAGCCAAATTTAAGCTATCAATGATAAAAATCGAGTATCAAATGTGTATTCACAAGGCTAGGATTATCGGAAGCTTATCATGGTCCAGCCCACTCCTAATGTAACTAAACCAAGTAGAAATGCAGCTAAGACACGTATTGGTGCATTACAAAATCCTATATTGAGCATGACATATAAATTAATTCAAGCATCCAATTTTAGAGGTGTGGTCGATCAAATATGTCAATATCCTGACATGAAACATTTAATGTTTCTCTTATAAATGGAATAAACCCCATCCTGACATGAAACATTTAATGTATCTTCTCTAGATCAATTATTTGGAAGTATTTTTAATTTCTAGTTGGATTCAATATATACATAGGTTTTGTAAATATTTTTGAGTTCGTTTGTCGTCCATTTACCATGAAAATTAAGACTTTGGATCTCCGAGAAACATTCATGAACTGCCCTTTCATTTGTTGACCTTTTAAGGGAAAAAAAAACTTTTTTTCAACCCTGTGCTAGGGGCATCGGTTATATAGAAGATTGGCCATTACATTTCAGCTAGCATGCTTGTTCAATATCCTGACATGAAACATTTAATGTTTCTTTTATAACTGAAATAAACCCTATCCTTTTCACTTAATCATTTTCTCATCCACTAAAACCTTATAACCTTTATTTCCAAGTCTTAATCCTATCATTCACTCTCTCTTTGGCTCTAAAATATTTTGGTAAGTTGATAACTCTTCCTTGACTCTAAACTTCAGTGGAAAACTCTAATACATCGTCTCTTTAATCTCTCTTTTACTCCATCTCTAAGTTTTGGCGAAAAACTCCAATGCCTCTAATGCTGAACGGTAGCTAGTTTGTCTATTTAGAATAATAGTAATTTATAAATTAATACAAAACAACAAATATGGCATATTCTTTTGATGACACCGGATGAATGACGAAGTGAAAGATGGTATTAAATACTGGTAAGGTTAGTCTTAAATTATAATTAGTGCATAAAGCATGGAGTTATCTTAAACACTGATTAACATTATGACACCTATTAAGAACAAATGCTTATCGTATAAAAAATGTTGGATTAAATACTTCTTGCTGTGAGTTTTGTGGGAATCCTGTTTTTGTGGAAATTGTTTTTCAGGTATATATCTTTAGAATTTCATGCAACAATTGGATGATTTTGTTTATTCAACTTTTCGGCATGTTAATCCTATTCATATGTTCTGAAGTACTTTTTTAGTTATGTGGATATTGAGGTATGGGTTCACATGTCAATTGGCCATTTCACGTGATTTTTTTTAATTGGAACTTCCTCGGATTTTATACAGTGCAAAATAGATTATCAAAATCAAGCTCTTTGGAATAAAAATCAAATTTTATTTTTTGTCTGTTATTATCTCCTTTTTAAATTGCTTTGTATATTTGGTGACATATCTTATACATACTAAGCCTCCCCCGGACTCCGCGCATAGTGGGAGCTTTGTAGCACCGGGCTACCCTTTTTTTTCTATCTTACATATACCAAGATTAGTGGATTAGAAATGCAGGTTTTTGTTCTCATGGTCTTGGATATGCTGATTATTTATTATTTATTATTTTTACTAAATATCAACTTACTCAACTTACAATAGCTTCCAATGTCTCAAACATATGCACAAGAAAATGGCCTTTCTTCATGGAGACCTCTGCTAAAACTACCGCCAATGTCAATGAAATATTCCATGAAATAGGTATTGATCCACTCTTCTGTTTTGCTTATCAATGAAATTAGAGTTTATGGCAAATCATCTAAAGTAGATACTATTGGATGATTGGGTTGCATACATGGAAGGAAGTTTAATTTGTCGATATTAAGTTATTGAAGAAAATGTCAATTAAGATTAACAATCTGATTTTTTATAATTGAGTTACTATGTTAAAATTGAGTTTGTACATTGAACTTGGGAAAAACATTTCTGGTTATTTTATATAATAATCTTATATATGCAGAGATACACATCAGATTATAATCTTTGTTAAAATTATCTGTTGGAATTCATAATGTTTTACTAGCAGAATAAAGAATGGCATACTTTATGCATCATGAATGAATCTGAGGTCTGATGGGAAGGCCAGATTTTTATTGGCAATAATATCTCAGCTTGTCTGGAATTGATAATTTTTTGGTATTCTATTGTCTCTAAGAAATGTTCTCAGATCTTTTCTTTTGGTTGAACACAGCTAGAAGGTTGCGGATAGACCAGCCGAGAGATCACAAACTTCAGCATGCTGTTATTAGGAGTACTAATAAATAACAAAGTTACCTATACACAACACGGAATGCACATTAGCTATTTGAGTGAGAGATAACGAAAAGCCTAATCTTCTTGACATTCATAAGTTTGTATCATCATAATAGGTGCTAATGGAGGATATGCATATAATGGAAATTTCATAAATTCCATTGCAAACTTTTTATCATGCACCATCTTTTAGTTGATGCTTTCCTGGGGGTACCAATAAATTGCTGGCAAGCAAAGAAACTTTTCTTCATAAACTTTTCTTTATCATTTCTTACGTTAAAATGATGCTCTCTATGCTCTCTAAGCAACCCAAATTATTCTTTTTGGGTGGACAGGTTTCTTTTAGGTCAAATATCCTGAATGGTCCCTGTGGTTTACTAATCCTGCCCTTTTAGTCCATCTATTACATCTTTCGGGAAAAACCGATCCCTCCCCCTAACATCTGTCATATTTTCCGTACAGTTAATTGTAGAGTGATGGTGATATTTGTGAAGGGTTACTCAAATACTATATTTAGTTCTTAGATCCCTGACATTTTTAGTTATGTTGTATATGATGAGATCTTTATAAGGTTGATCAGTTATTACTGATTGAAAACATGACCAATAGCTCCACATATGATTCCCTTGGCCTACTTGTGTAATAACCTACCCAAAACCTATACGTAATTATCTAAAACTATAGGGACTAGAATGAAAAGTGAAGAGATTGTTTGTAATTCAAGGACCTAAATAAGATTTAATAATGGTGGTTTAGTGTGATTAAACTAATATGCTCGAATTCAGCATGCCACCTGACTTGGGTTAACCTGGTAGGACTTAATATGAGATAAAATAGAGATAATTATAAAATATTTATGATTGATCTCTATCTCAAATATGGATTATAATTTGATTATACATTTGAGTTTGAATTGGAATCTGATAATTATAAAATGTTTATGATTGATCTCTATCTCAAATATGGATTGTAATTTGAGTATGATTGTATTTTTGAATTAAATCAAAATTTATTATAAAATGTTTATGATTGATCTCTATATTAAATTTGGATTTTATTTTGATTAAGATTCAAAATTTGAGTTTGAACTGGATAAAGAGGTATCTCACAGAGATAATTATAAATTATAATTTAGTCCCTCATCTATATGAAAGTTACATTATAGTCCCTATATTTAAAGAAAACCTCAACATGGTTATCTTCAATTATTTCTCAATAATTCATCTTCTCATTTTTATTCTTAAATATATTCTTGAACTCTTCTAATCGTATCACCATACTCATACTTAATTTATTTAATTACAATGATATTAACTCAAAAGTCGGGATCTGAGTGCATTATAGAACTAAGACAGATTGATTAAAGCCAATTTGTTGGGCCTAATTAAGATATCACAATTATGTTTTAATGTGATTAAACCAACATGTAGGGATTGATGTGAGATAAAAAGAGATAATCATAATTTGATTATGATTTGATTTTTTAATTTGAATCAGATCTAGATTCATCTCATAGGTATAATTATAAAAACGTTTATGATTTATCTTTATTTTATCTTTAATATGAATTAGATTGAGACTATGACACTCTCATCAATATAAGGAGAGGCATAATGAGAAAATAAACATTACAAATTTGTGAGATAAATTGAGTGAAGATCTTTTCTTTTTGTGTTATTTCAAAAAAGATTTTCAAGAGAGGAAGTAACTCCAAGTAAGTATTTTCTAGTTTATTTAACCAAACAATATATATGATATATTGTGATTAATAATTAGATGTATTGGAATATATAGAGTAGGTTAAGAGAATTTTTAAAAAACTTGATCTTATGATCGCATCCTTTATTCCACTGTATATGTGGATTATTGTGTACTTCCAACAATAAGGGCGGACAAAGGGGTTGTTAGGGCTACATGGCTGGGAGGGGGAGAGTTGATGGGGAACCAAATAAACAAAAAAAAAAGAAAACAACAACAGGTTTTTGGATGTAATTTATGTAAGTGCTCATCTAGTCAAACAAACACTATCATATTATCATATTTTTATAATTTTTATTTTTTAAAAATAAGATTTATATTAGCTTCAAATAGTTGGATCACAGTATGAGATATTGGCCACGAGCATCACCAACAGAATATAGTTTTAGGGATAATATTGTTTACAATTAAAGTTAGAAGTATAGTATTGTCATGTCTTTCTATGGGGTCGCGGGACTCGTTCAATGGTAGAATAGCTGGCATAAATAACAGTAATTATCGGATTTTCACTGGGTGTTATAGAGAATACCAGGTGTGAGGCTCGGCGAGCAAGGTGCATGCAGTTGTTGATTAGTTGGATCTGGCTTTTCTAGCAATTTATTAGAAAATACATTAAAACTATTTTAATTTTAAAACATAAAATTGGTCTTTTCTGATCAAATTTTCAAAACCCCATTTTTTATTTATTTTTTATTTTTTCACATATATATGTGTATAAAAAATTACCACTTTTGCAGGGTTGTAGCAGCAAAAACGTCAAATTAAAACTATAAATAGATCGAAACCATAAATTAGGGATTTCGATCACTTCCCAAACATCAACAATGGACGCGGAGAAGAAGATGGTGACTCTGGTGAGCTCGGACGGGGTGGAGTTCGTGGTGGAGAAGAGGGTTGCGGAGCAATCTCTGTTTATTAAGAACGCCCTCAACGAATGCGTCATCGAAGTGAAAGTTATCCCCATCCCCAAGGTCTCCGGCGAGACGCTCTCCTCCGTCCTCGAGTACTGCGAAAAGCACGCCTCCGCCACCGAGTTTCAGGAAAATGAGTTCGAGGAGTGGGATAAGGAGTACATCGAGAAACCGGATCCCGTTCTCCTTCATGATCTCATGCAGGCATCTTCCTCCATGAAAATCAAGGGATTGATGGAGCTCGGAGCGGAGAGAATGGCTTCTCTGATTCGCGGGAGGAGTCCTGACGAGATCCGCAAGTTGTTCAACATCAAGTATGACTTCACCCCGGAGCAAGAGGAGGAGATCAGAATGGAGATGCAATGGTAGGAATGCAAGTTTCTTAAAAATAAAATGTTTATCTCCGAAATATCTTCTGTTTTAATCATGGATTTTTTTTTCTTTTTAGTTCAACATTTGATTTTTATTTTAAATATTAGATTGGATTCATTCAATTTGTTTATATTTTATTAATAATATATTAATCTTTTGGAGGCTCCTTCTCACCAAATCCATCCCTCTTCTTATAAGAAGATCCCATTATGAATGTCTGGCTCCTTCTCACCAAATTATCTTAGATCACTTTGGTTTGATGAGAAAAAAAGGAGAAAAAAAGGAGGAAAAAAAAAGAGAGAGAATTTAAGCCAAAATAGAAAACCTAGTTTGATAGAAGAAAAATTGAAGTGGGATGAAAGAAATGAATGGAATTGAAAGTTGTATAACTAATTTATTATTTTGTATGAAAAAATAAAATAAATATTAGGTTCTTATGTTAAAATTAATATTTTATTAAAAACTTTAAAATTAAATAAAATTTGTCTTTGAAAAAATATAAAAATTTATTATTATATTTTATAATCCCAAATACATGAATTTTCGGTTACAATGTATTTGTAAATATCTGGTTTCCAAATACAAATTTGGTGTTTGGTTAGATATGACTGAGAATCAAGATTATAAAATTTTGTGTTTAGTTGGAAAGATTTGAAAATATGGATTTTTAATTCAAGAAATATAAGTTTTAATTGAAAATCTAAATTTTGGATTTCAAATTAAGCCAGTGAGATTAATCCAAATCCTGGATCTTGGACTAGGCCTGATTTAGACATAATCTCAAATCCTCTATTTGAGCTATTTTCAAATACATTGAGTTTTGAAATCCCTCAAACCATACATTAGCTTTTGAAAACCTGGTGTTTTTTTTATTATTATTATTAATTAAAGTCTACAAGCGACTCCCTCAAACGACAAACCCAAAGCATGCGGAACACCCAAAGGCCACATACAATGCGTAGAACACCCACAAGCTCATGGGCACACTATGCCCTCACCTTGAATAAAGGAGGATTGAACACGACCTTTGAACACTCTTATGTAAGACCCCATACCACTCGATCCTCCTCATGGTTGGTGAAAACCTGGTATTTTGAATTGCATGTAACCCAAAAATCTCCTACCAAACATTAGTGAAAAAAATTGAGGAAACAATCATCAATTTTTTATGAAATTTATCTTAAAAATATTGATAAATGCATATTAAAAATATTTTACAATGTGTGTGTGCGTGTGTATATATATATATATATATATATATATATATATATCTTTAATTTTGTAATTAAATTAATGAAAACTAGATTAAAAATATTAAATAAAATGGTAAAATAAATTCTAATATTTTACAAACTTAAAAATATTAAATTAGTTTACATAAATGCACACGTAAATTTAAAAATGATTACATATGTTCTTATATAAAAAATTTGTAAAAAACTTTTAAAAAATCACAGATTACTTTAACCAACTGAGTTTTGGTTTGCGAAAATTATTTTATAAAATTTATATATATATTTTTCTAAACTATGGGATAAAAGGAAGATATTTAAAATTTCTACAGCTTTAAATTAATTAAAATATTTTTATTTGAAAATTTTGGGAAAAAATGAAGGAAAAAATCTTAAACTTTATTAGGTTGAATTTAGATTTGAGAAAAATATTTTATAAATTTTACAACTTTCGTTTTCAAAAATATGATAACTTTAAAAATAATTAAAGATGTACATAACCGGTTGCCTTGGCCAATGAAGATCGAATTGTCTGTATGACTTGCATGTGATAATAAATTACTTACCGTGGACAACCTGACTAAAAGTCGTTAAAGGGGTACGAGGACGATGTGTTATTTGTCTAAGGAGGCGACATGAACAAAACACCACCTCTTTATCAGATTGTATTAAAATTTGACATTTGGGAGCACTTCTATTGGGTTGAAAACCACCCACATATAATATGAGATTTCTGGGGAGATAACCATATAGAGACAGCTTCAAAAAAAACCCAAATGGGGTGAAATCTTACGGTGATAACAATCACATAGAGCACATGGGTTTGAGAAATAATTTTAAATTTTTTTTAAATTTTAAATTTATTGAAAATGTATAAATGAAATTGTTAAATTAAAAAAAAAATAAATTAGTTCACATAGTTTTTCTTTTTTTGAGAGGACGTATTTAATAGGAAATAAGAAACCATTTGATATTAAAAAATTCAGTATCTCAAAATTATTTAAATATTAATAAAATTTTATATCTTAAAATTTAATTATTGGAATTCCTTTTTTAAGCTTTAAAATTTGTAGATATTGAAAATTACACTTAATAAAAAAAAATATTATAAAATATAAATGATTTTATGTATATAACTAAATTATAATTATATTTTATAAAGTAAAAAATTAAAAAGAAATTAAGAGATCCGCACTTTGAAGGACCATGGGTCGGGCCGAGACATGAGAAATTAATGGGCCTAAATCCACCAACAGGCAGATCGGATAATTGTTATTAGACCATTTCTAGCAGGCCTCGAACTCGATCTGTAAGTAGGAGTGAAATACCGCACTCTACCCCGCGCCCCCCCTCTGCCTCTTCGTCTTGCTTTCGGGATCTTGTTGGATCCCAACGATGCGTACCAAAAATTTCAGGAAGAGACCTCTAGATCACAACTCCGCCGCCACCGATTCCGAGGACGAAGGCGAACGAAGGTAGGTTGGTCAAAGATTGCTTCTTTCTTAACGTGTATTAACAATCTCGATTGGATTTTGTCTACTCTAGGGATTCTTTTGCAGCGATGCTTGAGAAGCTTGATTGTCAATGGCTTTTCTTCCTCTTGATTTCCCTCAGGTTGGCTTTGGAGGCGGTGAGGCTCCTGCAGAAGCACCGGGAGAGGAAGCCTGGAATCCCCGCCCTTCCCACTGCCAAGTCCGCTGCCCACCGAGCCGGCGATGGGGAGGGTGACAAGGAGGATCTCGTTCTCCAGGACACCTTCGCCCAGGAAACCGCCGTCACAATCGAAGACCCCCACATGTATGCTTGCCTTCTTTCACTCTAATATATCTGATTTCACTGGCAAACTTGGAAAAGCTTTCTTTGACGATGAGCTGTAACCTTATCGAATTCCGTAAGAAATTGGCTTTGTTTTGTAAAGGCTGAGATATGTGGAACAAGAACTGGCGAAGAAGAAAGGGAAGAAGGTGGATGCTGGCGATAAGGAGGAGCACGATCCTGTTGACCAACTGTATGTCGTGCCTGAGCATCTCAAGGTTGAGGCTTATTTTTACTCTCTTAACTGTGGACTTGCTACGCAAAAATTTGATTTCTTTTTCTGAATCTATTTGGCCCTTCTCTTTCAGGTAAAGAAGAGGAACTCAGAGGAAAGTTCTACCCAGTGGACTACTGGGATTGCTGAAGTACAGCTCCCTATAGAGTGCGTTCCTTCACTTATTACTGTCATGTTGTTTCTTTTATATGGCATCGCAAATAAATCTTTAGTTGTTTTTTTCAGCTATTTAAGTTTCACATGTGTGATGGTTTAATCTGGGCCACAACGCATTAATTCTCTTTAGCAGTGATTAATGTGTGATATGGGCCTTTTTTTTTTGGACTTTTACTAGGGGGAATTAGAGTTATCAGAGCTTTATCAAAGAGATTGAATTTTTACAGCTATTATTGAAAGGAAAAGTTAATCTGGTTCACAATGTCTTGATTCACATCTTTTTTAAAAAAAAAAAAAATATTTAATTTTAATTTATATATATGGAGAAGTTTCTCTTCTCAGATTTCTGCTCTTTCCCTTAATATTTTATTAATCAATTCATATTTCATGGCAGTTTTTTTTTTCCACTAAAAGACTTTCTCCTTCCTCTTTCCTAGCATAACACATAAAGCATGTTACTTTTTCCACTAAACTAAGCTATGTGGGAAGAAAATCATTCATAAACTTCTGAACATTCCTCTCCTATGGGTCATGCCAATGTAGTTATTATGTTTTTTTTCTTCCTTGTGATTTTCTCAATAGGAGTGTAAAATAGCTACACAGTAAAAACTGGACTTATCAGACCAACCCTACTAGCAGGCTTCTGTTTACTCAAATTCAAACTTGTAAGGCATATAAATCTTCAATGTGAGGATCCTATATCAAGATCTCAGCCATCTGTTATAGAGATTAGGAGATCTTTACTCTTGATTTCCCTTCCAGAAGTATATTGTGACTTTCTTTTTTCCAAGTTATTCCTGTATTTTGAGTGTAAGTGCTCATGTTCAATTTGCCTCAGGTACAAATTACGAAATATAGAAGAAACAGAAGCAGCTAAGAAACTTCTGCAAGATAAGAGGCTTGCTGGTAAAACTAAGTCAGAATTAAGTATCCCCTCAAGTTACAGTGCTGATTATTTCCAGCGTGGTCGCGATTATGCTGAAAAGCTTCGGAGAGGTCTGTTAGTTATCTTCTACTTTTTTCAAATGTGATCTTCATGATGAAATGAACTATTAAAATCTGCACCCTAACAATGGGATACTGCAGGGAATAAATTTTTTACATTTTAGTTCTGTAACTTTATGGAGTATTTATAGAGGGAATTCACCAGTTGCGTTTAAAATATCTAACTTAAATTTGTTCTATCATATCATTACTTTTCTAGAGGATCCCCGCATGTATATGCATATTCTTTGTTTTATTGTAATATTCTTAGCATAAGTTTTCATTAATTAGATAGCTTTCTTTCTCAATTGTATCTGTGAGCAGAGTGCATATATTGACTCAGTAAGATTTATGCCTCTTTTCTGCTTGAGTGTACTTGTTTCCCTTGTGGCATTTGATTTCTTCACCAATTTGTGTGCAGAACATCCAGATCTTTACAAAGATCGAGGTGCACAAGCTGACGGGACTGGAACTAAATCGGCGGAAAATAGTAACACGGATGGTGTTGGACAGAGACAAGCTGCGACAGATGAGTTTATGCTTGAACGCTTTCGGAAGCGAGAACGGCAGCGTGTAATGCGGAGATGATCTGGACATAGGTTTTTTTCCAAACACCATGAGTTTCTATGGACGGTATTTTTTTTTTCTTTCAAATGAAATATCTTAAGTAGAAATTTGTAAAACACTGCAGAAGAGTAGGTTCTGGTTGAGGATCACATTAGGGGATGCTTTGTTTCTTGCCTCTTTGTTATGTAGATAAAACTTGGTATTTTGAAGTGGTGAATAGGAAACCATAAGGTAAGAAGTTTAGGAAAGCAAATTGCCTTTCCTCGTTTATATTATGTATGTGTGCCTCAAACTGTCTATCTTGTCCATGTGAGCTACTTTTGAAGATCAATTGAGAGCTCAGGGGTGAAGTACACTAGAGGAGCATCATTCTCTAGATAAGTTTAAGTATCAGATTCAGCTTATAGTACAACTAATTGATGTTAAAGCCGTAGTTTGCTTCCCCAAGAAGAAATGACATCTTGGAACTGGAATATATCAACATGAGAGAAAAGGATATGACAACATATCACCTTCGAAAGTGGCTAGTTTATGTGGTTGAGAAATACTGTTTTGTTTATTCTGGTGTGCTTGGAGAGAAATGGTTCCCTAAAAATGTTAGCTTCTAGCGTCCCTCTGAATGGGCAGATTCTCGGTATTTTTCTTTCAGATAGACAACTTTTGGAAATACCAATTTGCAAACAAGGGACCAGAGTTTTAGTTAAAGAATGGGTCTTTACTTGTCCAATTCTTCCTCCAAAGCACACTTTATACCCTTGAACATGTAAATAAAGCAATGTTCTTTTGACTTTTCTTCCACTAAAGATTAATACTACCCCCAACCAAGTTGTAATGAACATCTATAAAGCCTTCTGAGCATGAGCTTCCTATCCCACTAATACATCACTCTCCCATTTCTAAGTAGACATGCGTACTAGTCTTCTTGATTTATGCAAGATCTTTGGCACTAATGTCTTGAAGGATTTTTTGCTAACCCATTTTTCTATTATCTCCTCATTCTCTTGTGTGTTACTCTTTACCTTTTTCTGCCCTTTAATTTTCAGAGCTCTTCTCTACTTCCTACCTCTAATATTTTCAACTGTTGCCTGTTTTATGACTGTTTATATGCTTATATCATCAGAGGAACAAGCAGCTAGGGAAATTTTGATCATCAATGGAGGGAAGAGTGAATGTAGAATGCTTCAAATTTTTGCTGAGGCAAACGTGAGCATATACAAGGAGCATGCGGAGGTTTGTTGCTTTCTGTTGGAGAGGAAAGGTGAACTGGTTGAGGTTGTGCCAGATGAGGAGTGTGAGCAAATTACTCTGGCAGGAAGGCTAGAATTGAGAAATAGGAGTAACACCTTTATTGAGGATGATACAAGTGGTGAGACAGATAATTTGGCTGAGGGAGTGTGGAACTGCTACTTTGGAAAGTTCTCAAGATGGTACTGAACAAAGATAGTCTTGCTGTCTAAATGATGCATTTTTCTACTCAGCCTCCTCTTATAAGGTTGAATATAACTTAATATATCTGGTTTTCCTTCAGATGAATATCATGTGATAATGGAAATTATATTACTGGTCATAGTTTGCAAAGAAGTAATGTCTTTTATTTTTTCAATTTAAGTTTATCAATAAAGATGTTAGCATGCACATTGATGCGTCGGTAGCTTTGACACACTAAGAATCTAAGATGATTGTTTTATTTCATGATGTTAATACTGCAGATGTCTTGTATTAACATTTGTTGTGGCTCCTATCTTGGTTTTGGTACTTGTTTAGCCAATTGATTGTGCTTGATTGAATACAAATCACTCGGGATTAATGTAGCTAACAGTGTCTTACTGCTTGCTGCTTTGTAGCTGGTCTTTGCATAGGAATTATTGAAAATGTTTACTCTTTATCTTTTTGTATATTATTATTAAGCAAAAGGAGCTTTGTACCAAGAATCAGCTTTTGCAGGGAATAGGATTCCACATGTATTTGATCTGGCAGGGTGTGTATGCGTCCCCAACCTTCTAAGCGGATGTTGCCACATATCCCGCCATTATCAGGCCTGCACCTTGAAGGACAGGCCCTGGCCATTGGGAAAGAAGTTGCTCTTCCTGTTCATGCCCGGTTTTGGCTCATCACCATCCAGTGGCAGCCTTTGATCCACATCTTGGAAATCCAAAGGAATATTGAGGTATGTGGGTTGTAATTAATCTGTGCCTTGCACAGAGGACAGGTCCTATTGCTACCTGCTAAACAGCAAGGGTCTCCCATAAAGGGGTCGCTCCAGCCACCGTTGCCACTGTGAAGACTGTAGTTTGGCGGCCATTGGTTCGTGGCTGTGACTGTTACCCACGTTCCCTTCTTGCACCACTGCTTCGATTTCTGTGTTGCCTAAGGTTTAGAAGCAAGCCCTGCCTGGGCCCCGCTATTGAACAGAGCTTCGGTCCGTGCTGTGTCCTTCATTCCATAACCAGCGTAGTTTAATTTCATTCAAGAAGGTTGTAGGGAGATGCCTGTCCCTCACCCAAGGTGCAGTCAAATTCCTTCTTAGAGAGTAATAGCTTATCAGAAATATGGAAGAAGATAGAGATCATTATCTCGTTCAAGCTCTAGTAGATGTTGCATGTGCAAGTATAGACTGGTTTGTAATCTGTTATAGAGGTTTGAATGCGTAAAGAATCTGGCAACATCCAATGATTGAACCAGTCTGATCTACCAACCACATGTGTATAAACTAATTGGAAAGTCACCTCTTATCTTTCACACTAGATAACATTCATTATTATGTAGAGTTTACTTTGTTTACAGTAGTAGAATCTCCTAAAGAAATGGTATCGGTTGAACTGGTTATTGGAAAGATAAGTGTGATTCTAAATGTTCAGTTTGTAACTTACATATGAACACGCAAGGTGATGTTTTTTTTTTTTTTTCATTTTTCTTTCCCACAATACCACTGTTAACTGTTAAGCATCTATTACCCTTCTTAATGATGTTTTTTATTACATAAAAAAATTTAACTGTGGCTTATTCAGATAAAATATCCTGTGATACCCCTTGCCAATTAATTCAAAGCCATGAAAACTCCGCCAACACACTCGGAGACAAACAAATACACCTGGGCTGCAAACCAACAACACAAGTTACATAACCCTTCTCCCACAGAAGGAATAGCATGCATGCCTGTGAATATCAATGAAAATAACTTTAGTCTTCATTTCACCATTTCTTTCTCTATAGCAACAATTTTTGGAGTTCTACAAGCAAGCATTAAAGAAAGTTTCACAAACAAAGAAATCATTGTACGTTACATATGCAACGGAGTAATCTTTTTCATGCAATTTTGCTAGCTATGCTCCAAGTCTATAAGAAGAAACGACCTACATCATTCTATCTATCTAGCAAATCTTTCTAGCCTCCGCCGACGAAGCTCTTCTACTGAAAGGTCACCGGTCCAGTTAAATTGAGATCTTGATGAGATGCCATGACCCCTTCGTTCGGTGCTGCACATCTCACACAAATCTGTCAATACAGAATTGTCAAAAGTGCATGCAGAGCACCTCCACACCCCATGTAACCCTCTCTCAGACAGGGTCCTTCCAACTCTCCCCCTACCTACTACTTGCTGTTGCGGAGACCAGAATAAACCTTGCATAAACCTAAGAGGCCAGCTTACTATTCTGAGAACTTTCCCAAACAGAACTGACAATGGATCAGAGCCTGAGTAGGTGCGTCTCCACTGAAGATAGAGAAGACCAGCTAGTATCCCACCTAAATGACCTAGGAAAGACACTCCTGGAACAAACATCTGGATGAGGATCAACTCAGCCCAAGCAGCATGGCGTGCCGGGATTATAAGCCCATGTATGTATGTGAGGTCATCTGACTGAGAATTAAGAATCACCTTCAATGCAAAGAGAACACCAGAAAAACCGACAGAGTATTGGTTGTAGTAGGCATCCTCATAACCAAAGAAGATGAGTAAACCTTTAGCTAGTAGTAGAGTAATACCCTGGGACATGCCGACTAATGCTGCAACCATGGATGCAAACTCTATGCTGCCCATTGATGTCTCAAGCTGGATCCCCTTCCATACAAGGGACATCATATTGTAGACAAGGTGTGATTCACCAATGTGATAAAATGCTGATAAAAAGAATCGCTTGACGTCCCCATACTGTCCAATAAAGAATGTAACACAATTTAAAATGGATTCTCCAAAAGACGCATAGCTAGGATTGCCCCCATATGAACATATTTATTAAAATAAGAAGAATGAGTATAGAGGTATTAATTTCTTTGCAAGCACTATGCTGTTATAGAAGAAAAAGAAAGTAAGGAAGAGATAGAACCTTAGTAATAAGCATACTTATAATGATCGTATAAGTGATTTTTCAGGTAAACAATCACGATATGCAACAACAGAAGCTGAACAAGATTCAATAAATGTTGAGACTTTGACATTAATTATAAAAAATAAAAAAAGCCCATAGGATTAGAGCTGTTGAGGCTAGTTACATTAATAATACAACTGTGATTCTGTGTATTTAGTACTTCTCCAGAAAAAAATCTTTATGATTCAACCGAAGAAGATTGAAGGGAAACTTGCATCCATCAAAACAACATGACATTCTTTTCATGGATTCCTAGCATAGTCTGTTGAGCAAGACCAACATATAATTATATAACAACAGTTGCAGTGAGTAAGACCTCGTAGAGGATTGGAGTAAAGCGTCTATATCACTAGTTCCTTGAGCACTTTGGTCCTGACAGCTTAATTGTTAACTTAGCACAAGTTGCCAGTTGCCATTGCCATCACCCATCTCACCTGATCTTATAAACCAAATATTAATTCACACCCTATCCAACAATATCAGATTGTTCTTGAAAAATTCAAAGTTGTGTTGGACCGATTGTTTTACTTTCCTTGATTAATATGTGGAGGTGTTTCCCCTCTCAGTTCTATAACTGGCAAGGCAATCGCATGTCTTCTAGTAAATCAAAAGCTAGTTCTTTCAACAATAGCAAGCAAAGCATAAATTTGAGAGAAATAAAAAGGGATAATGAGACCTCCAATTACTATCATAATCAATTCATGCTTGAAAGGCAGAGACAGAGACATACATACCTTGAGGATGAGGTAGGGGTTGAACCAGACGCGGTCGATGCTGGGGAGGATTCGGTGAAGGGCGCCAGGCCGGAGGTATATCAGCGTGTTGGCGAGCAACAGTCCCGCCGTCACAGGCGGCTTCCGACCCGCCCGCCGGTACTCGTTGGCCACGTGCAGCGCAAGTAGCGGTAGCATCCCCGTGGATACCCTCCTCCTCGCACCGAACTCCATGATGTTTGTGTTTTGCTTGATGATCGACGCGCTCTCTCTGTTTTTAGGGTTCTTATTCGTCTGGGCCTGGTTATTTATAAACCTTGGTCGGCAAGCAAGGTACCCGATACCAGAAGCCTCCGGGAGGGTTTAGATGGTCATAATCAATCTGGTCTGGTCCGGGCCGGGCCGGAAGTCGATGTCACATGTACATACACGTACATATATATTAATACATACATGCATACATACAAAAATGGACGACTTGATTGATGTATTATTATTTATTCCCTATTATTGGTGAATGGTGAATGGTGAATGGTGAATGGTGAATGGTGAATCAAGCAAGCGCGACGGATTATAGATGATGGATGCCATGGTCTTCTTTTCTTCAAGCCTCTCATATATATATATATATATATATATATATATATATATATAATCGCTTGCGTTTTGTCATAATATCCAGTATCCAATATATCCATGGCGATGGCGGTCTCCATTCCGCTCCATACCTTCCGTAAGATCTCCTTCTTCCCTCTCAAGGGCCATGCGTCCTTCTCGCCCAGAACTGTATTCACCCCTTCGGCCAAGTTCGACCTCTCCGAGCTCATGGGCGGCCGGGGCCTCTGCAACGGCGAGGAGGGCATCCAAAAAGAGCTCAAGAGGCCCTTCGGAGGAGAGGCCCCATCCCCAGCTCCTCCATCTTCAACCCCAGCCCAGTCCCCACCCTCTGCTTTCCAGGTGGGCGAAGGTGCCTTCGAGAAGGAGCTGCTAGGCCTCACCGGTGGCTTCCCGGGAGGTGAGAAGGGCCTCAAGCGGTTCATCCAAGAAAACCCTCCTCCTCCTCAAAGCAAGGATGTCCGGGAGTTGGGGATTCAGCTTGTTGGATCCAAACCCGATCCGCCTCAACTGCCGCTGTTCATGCCTGGGATGATTGTCATCGTCAAGAACCCCAATAATCCGTTCTACATGTATACGGGGATTGTCCAGAGAGTCACCGATGGCATGGTAGGGGTTCTCTTTGAAGGTGGGAATTGGGACAAGCTTCTCACTTTTAGGCTGGATGAGCTCGAGCGGAGAGACAAGGGACCTCCCATGGTGAATCCCAAGTCTGCCGTGTTGGAGTCACTTGTTGAGAGCTTCAAGGAATAATTTAGTTCCTGGTTGGTAGTTTGTTTGCTTCCTGATCCATTACCTATTATTTCGTTCATGTACATCATATAAATATAGCTTCTTCTTTTGTATCTCATCCCATGTTTGCTATTGAAAACATTTTTTATTTTTATTTTTATTTTAAAATCCATACTTGGCTAAATGCTCTTTATACTTGTTGATTTTGATGGGGTTTAATGTACTGGCTTGTGAATGAATGTTTGGCTTCTTTAACCCATTTGATTGTTTCTTGTTTCTCCATTCTTTTTAGTCTAGCTTGTGTTAATGGTGAATGTTGATGTAAAGCACACCGACCAGTATGCTACAAAAAGTATGGATTGCTATCCATTGTCTCAGTGAAATTACATTCCATGGACAGAATATAGCAAACACTATTCTAAATGATCAAGGTTTAAAGATTACAAAAAAACATTTTACATCTTTGTGTTCTTTTGGAGATGAGTGTATATTGCAGGTGTAGTAGGAAGTGGCCACAGTGATGAGAGATCCCAGGTACAAGCTCTTCTATTTTCAAAGTTCAAAGCATGAAAAACTTTCCTGATTTACAAATGTACATATCCCATTGCTAATTGCAGGAGAAATGTTGTACTATATTTGATGGTCAATTACGCTGTTTGGCTTTCTGTTTGTTCTTGAGTTGTATTTGTTGTCTAAAATTCAATATGAACATCCATTTGTCTTAAGAGTTTCTTCAGAATATCTGGGATCAGAGTTAATTCTGTTTGCTCCCCGTTCTTTGTGGTTCTCTTAATTTAACATTTAAAGACCATAACTAAGTGGTAAGTCCAACTACTCTTCCAAATATATACCTCAGGGCATTCCTTTTGGAAACACATATATTCTGTTTATTCATGTGCGGGAAGGGTTCAAAAATTTTAAAATAAAAATATTTTTATTATCTGATAACTATTCATTCCATCAGTATTTGACTGACCGTACAATGATGTGAAATTTAGCTGTCATCTTGCTTTAGATCTTTTGACTACTGATTATCTTAAATTTGTTTGTAGTAACATATTTTGTAGCCTGACAAAATACAGTTGACCACATTAGGGCATCACTAGCTGTAGCATGTATTGTATTATTTAAGTTGCTCAGAACCTTACCAAGCTATTGATTTGTTCCCTGTGCATACTCAAGTTGATCAGACTATAAACTGTGATGATTATAGACTGATGTCTCTGTTACCTGAAATTTTGACCGAAGACATTGCTTATTGTAATTATAAATGTAAGAGGTGGGATATTTTTTGGTAACATTTTAATTTAGTACAGATAGAAATAACTAAACGACCTTCTCTCTGTGTTGAATGTTATAGCGATGCTCCTGGTGTACATACAGCTTTTAGGATTACATGTTATGGGCTCTTCCTTAGGTTCTTCTCTTGTCCAAGAATGTGGCTGTTAGTGTGTAAGACAAATGTCTTTTGCCTCATTGCTGTTAGGCCTACTTTCCAAGCCTACTTTCCATACTTGTACATTTATCATATTTGTATACCTATGTATCCCTATATATACTTGTAACCTTGTTCAATGTAATACAATTGGGAGATTCTCTTTTCCTAACATGGTATCGGAGCAAGGTTACAAGTATATATAGGGATACATAGGTATACAAATATGATAGATGTGCAAGTATGGAAAGTCAGCTGTATACACAGTAGGCCTAACACCCCTTGTGCTCAGGACTATAACCAAGGAAGACACAAGGAACAGACTGAGCAGAGAGTTTAGTCCGCTCACGAGGCAAAAGAAGGACATAACACAGACAACCAAACACACGTAGGTGAGCATAACGAGGAAGACTAGAGAAAAGACACTCCCCAGGACTGCGACCCTGAAGAAAAGAGGAGGGTTGAAGGTTGATTAGATAAACAGCAGTAGAAACAGCCTCAGCCCAGAAATGGGGTGGAACATGGGAGGCAATAAGGAGGGTACGAGCAGTCTCAATGATATGACGATGTTTCCTTTCCGCAGTGCCATTCTGAGCATGAGCACCAGGACAGGAAAGCTGAGGAAGAGTGCCATGGGAGGCAAGGAGATCACGAAACTCGTGAGAAAGATACTCCCCCCCCGGAATCGGAACGGAAAGTACGAATAGAAGCAGAGAACTGGGTGCGCACCATAGTAGAGAAGGTAACATAAATCTGAAAGAACTCAGAACGAGAACGCATAAAATAGATCCAAGTGTAACGAGAGAAATCATCAATAAAGATAACATAATAACGATGTCCACCCTTGGAAACAAAAGGCACGGGACCCCAAACATCAGAATGAACCAACTCAAAAGGAGAGACAGACCGAGACTCACTCGAACAATACGGGAGTTGTAGCTGTTTGCCAAGCTTACAACCCTAACAAGAATGAGAACGATCAACAGAAACACGACCTAATACACCCTGGTGGATGAGAGAAGACAGACGAGAGCCACTAGGATGTTCAAGATGATGATGCCACTGGTGGAAGCTAACAGAGGAAAGACTATAGATAGAGGCAGCCGGGAACGAGGAGGACGACGGAAGACGAAGGTGATCGAGCACGTACACCCCACTATGGCGATGGCCAGCTCCAATGAGGGTCCCTGTAAGACGATCCTGCACACGACACCCAAACTCATCAAAAATAACAAGATAACCAAGGGAGGCAAGCTGGCTGGCAGAGATGAGATTCATAGAGAGTTGGGGTACATAGGCAACATCGGGAAGGTGGAAGTGAGGAGTATGTAAGAGTCCACGACGGGTGACAGGGAGGGTGGTGCCATTAGCAATAATGACACGAAGATCAGAAGAAATAGGCTGAGAAGAGTGAAGATGGGTAGGATCATAGGTCATATGAAAAGAGGCTCCAGAGTCCAGTAACCAAGAGGCCGGAGAGATACCTGTAGGGGCGGAGGCGACCGAGGGATGAGAAGAAGTGTCCGAGACAGCCTGAGTGAGAACAGGGGCCGAGGATGGAGAAATCTGACTCCGGGAAAGCTGCTGGACAAGCTGCTGAAACTGCTCGGCAGACAGAGGGCCAACCGGAGGGGCAGAAGAGGAGGCTGGTCCAACACGCTGCTGCGCTGTCTGCTGAGCCCGCTGGAGTTTGCGACACTCAGCACGAACATGACCAGGAGCATGACAGTAGTGACACCGAATAGATCGTCGCTGGGGCGCACTAGAACCTGGTCCCGGAGTCTGTGAAAGAGGACGAGCGGGAGCACCAAGACCCGGTGACGAAAGCAACGGAGGTGACGGAGAGATCAACTGAGGAGGGGCCGGCAGTGGGGTCTGCTGAGGAGCAGCAAGAGCAGAGTGGGGAGCAGCAGGTGGCGGAACCGCATCCAAAGACCGAAGACGAGTCTCCTCAGCAAGCACGTAAGCCAAAGTATCACTAGCAGAAGGAGGAGTAACGCGGTGAAGAAGCTGAGCTCGAACAGCCTCGAACTCAGGCCGAAGGCGCATAAGAAACTCATAGATGCGGAGATGGTCGCGGTCCTGAGCAATAGCAAGACACTGGGCACATGTCGGAGAAGGAGATGGGGCCATCTCATCACACTGACGCCATAAATCACTGAGTGCAGCAAAAAAGTCCTGGACAGAGCTCTCACGCTGGTAGGTGGCGGTGAGAGTCTGTAGCAAGGAGTAGCGCAATGCCTGACTGGAGGGAAGATAAAGTGTGCGCAAGTGATCCCAAATCTCCTTGGCCGTAGGAAAATCACAAACTGCCAAACGAATAGGAAGCTCGCACGACTAACAGATGATAGCAATGGTGCGAGAATCATCCTCAGTCCACCTGGCCAAGTCCGGGGATGTGAAGGAAGATGCACCGTACGATGAAGCGGAGAAGAGCCGGTGGAAACTGAAGGAGAAGAAATCGGGGCTGGCCGAGTACCATCAACATGACCCCAAAGGTTGAGGCATCGTAGAAGCACACGAAGGGTGGAGGACCACGCCTTATAGTTCTTGCCATTGAGCATCACATCAGACTTCTGGAGGTAAGAAACATTAGAAGAAGCATGGAAGAAGCGGCAGAGAGGGCGGATGGCGGTAGACGAAACGGACCCGGCGGAGAGGCGGAAGAGCGATTACGCGGGCAGCCGGGAGGAAGAGACGCAAGGAACAGGCACGCGTTGGGAAGCACGCCGCGGAGCGAGGCGTAACGTCCGCAGGCGAAACAGCGAGAGATAGGCGCCTGAAGCGGGCGCAGCGAAGCGCCTTGAAGCGCGGAGCGCGCTGGGCGCAGACGCGCGTAGCGCCTTGAATCCCAGCAGCGGCAGCGCTGGCCTTGAAGCTGAATCCCAGCCTTGGGCGCCTTAGCGGAGGCGACGCGTAGCGGCAGCCAGCTGGCAGCAGCGGCTTAGCCGGTGGAAGAGACAGAGACGGCCGGATCGAGGGGCGGCGTGGAACGGCGGCGGAAGTAGATCTTGATGCGTCTGAGGCCCGTGGCCTGGCGGTGAGAGGTGGAAATTAGGGTTAGGGTTGAGAAGACCTCTTTGATACCATGATAGGAAAAGAGAATCTCCCAATTGTATTACATTGAACAAGGTTACAAGTATATATAGGGATACATAGGTATACAATATGATAGATGTGCAAGTATGGAAAGTCAGCTGTATACACAGTAGGCCTAACAATCAGTACAACAAAGCCATCTTGACTCCCTACTTTGTTCCTTCAGAGCGTCAGCTTGCTGATTTGTTCACCAAGTCTCAGACACGGGCGCAACATGATTTTCTTTTGTCCAAACTCTCGGTGTTTGATCCCCCGTGAGTTTGAGGGGGGGTGTTAGGCCTACTGTGTATACAGCTGACTTTCCATACTTGCACATCTATCATATTTGTATACCTATGTATCCCTATATATACTTGTAACCTTGTTCAATGTAATACAATTGGGAGATTCTCTTTTCCTAACAATTGCCTGGTTTCATCTTTTTACAATTGAAGTTTCTTGAACCTTTTTTTAGCTGGGAAGATGGGAACTCTTCATTTTTTTTTTCTTGGTAATATTTCCATAACATTAGTATATACCCATTTTATTTGTTAAAATTGTGAAAACGTGGTTGATGTAACCATTTTAGTATATACCCATTTTATTTGTTAAAATTGTGAAAACGTGGTTGATGTAACCATTTTCGTTCTCAACTCGCACAACTCTTACTTAGTTTGTCATTTTATCATCATTAGAATTGAGTAGGATGAACAATAGAAGGTATACTGGTGTGACCACCAAATAACCCAAGACAAAATAATATGTAGAGATATGTTGTAATTCCTGCCAAGGTAAGAAATTTATATGGACACCGACTAATATGGACACCGACTAACCCAACTACTAATGCCATAAACTTTTTGTAATTCCAATGGATGGAAGGTTTTCACTAACCTAGAACTTGAGAGATGTTAATGAACCTTAGCAAAACCTTCTCTCTGTACATATCTGTGCCTAAGCAGCCATTGATCTGAGATGGGAGAACGGGATGAGAAATTCTCATATTAAGCTTTCACTAAAAGAAAATTCTACTGTTTTTCGATTCTTGATATGCTCGGATGAAGAGTCTTGGATATGGTTGATTGAACTTGGATTTGGTTATCTAGAAGAACATTCCAAATTTTGCTAGCATCAACGAGAATGATGATGTCTCTGTTTCATATCCCAACTTTTTGTGTAAGACAATGATGAATGATTCACCTGGATATATGATTTGCTTTGAACATAGGAGCTAGCACTGATTTGCAATAAGATTTGTTATACATTTCAGCATTCTGCCTAAGGCCATTCAGGATGTTTTGCATCCAATGTGAAATAAGATTTTTAAATAACAAGCCAAAGCTTTTTCTTTGAGGAATCAAGTTGGATGTCCTCTTAGTAGTGCTTGTGCCCATCTTTTTGCTGGAACAAGGGGCTTTGAATTTCATTTATAAGGTTTACCTGCAACTTTGGTGGCTTTTCAGGGAGAATAAGAAGACAGAACAAGTTCCAATCATAGGATTTAAAGCTAAGATGATAGGTTTTGTTTGTTGGACAAGATTTACATTCTGTTAACAAAAGTGTTACCCATGAGGCCCATGAATGGAAATTAAGCTTACATGAATAGAGTTGCTGAAATTTAGTTGTTAAAACCAAATAGCAATTTTGATTAGGACGAGGTATTTGGAGACCTGTCAAGTGTATGATAGTTGTAAGTTTCATCGGGTCAGGTTGTTTGCCTGTTGTAAAATAAGTTGCAACACAGATTGCAACTAGCTGCACACAGAGTTATTCACACACTCAAGTAAAACAAATCACACACACAGGAGACAAGAAAGTTGGTAACCCAGTTCGGCTAACCAAGCCTACGTATGGGGGGCCAAGCCCGGAGAAGGTAATCCACTAAAGATGTAGGGAAGACAGGAGTATAAGAGTCTCTCTCACTCAATCTATCATAAGCACCCACTCCTTGATTGACAATGACTACTGTCACCCTTCTCCAAGTGACTACTCTAGTCGGCTCACTTCAATCCTCTGAGTCATGGTCTTATATAGACGCCTCCTGCCTTCACACGATAACTACTATCTTTAGGATTTCCCAAATCTCCGCCACCGCTAAATTGGACTCCTTCCACGTTGGTTGTTGCAACCTAGTTGTAATCATGACCGCAACACGGCCCGGTTGACGAATTGACCAAAGCTACAGCATCCATTGCTCTTCGACCTCGACACACCTCCAACCCTTCTGGTTGAGTTCCGAGTCTACTATGTCGGATCCACCTGATCCCGACCAACGCAACTAGCCGATCCACCTCTCCGTCACGTATTCAGCCCTGCACGGTCGCACCCCACCATGGCGCGAGATCTTTAATCAACCTTCATCTTCAATCATGCAAGGTTGAGCTGTTAGATTGGCTCTACCAATCTCTTTCCAAGCTTGGTCTTGATTCACCACAGCTTGGCCTATCATGCTCCATCATATTTGCTTACCAAATATGGCCTTCTTGATTTGGCTTTAATCAATCACGGCCAAATCTAGCCTCTAATCCTATCATCAATCAACACCAATTAATCTAGCCACTTGCATGAGATCTCCAATCATTTGCATGCAATCTTCAATCAATCATTCTTTGATGGAATCTTCAATCATGCATATCAACTAGTTTTTTTCCGTATGTAGTTGATTCCTCAATCACCTTGATTCCTCAATGGCTTCTCTCCACTAATCGTGGGCCTGCTATATTCAACCTTCAATCAAATTGCCAATTAGCTTTTTAATTAAGTCTTCAATTGATTCCTTCCTCCAATTTGGGCTTGTTTCTATCTGAATTGTAATCGCCTTCTCAACTTGGGCTGCATCCGGATTGGCTCATCAAGTCACAAGCGCCCTTGCTAAGTCTGGCTTGTCAACTGTCCTTGCTTTGTGCATTTTCAAATAAAGCTTCTTGCCAAGTCTGTTTTCATGAAGTCTTCAAGCTTTCCATGTAGTCCTCAAGCATGCTTTGACTTTATCAACTTGTCACGTTAGCTTGTGCCACATCACCATGTATTAAATGATGCCAATTTACTTGCTTCAACACTAACAATAGTATTGAATAGGTGCGAGCAGTTGCCCTCTTGAGTTTTGATTAGAACAATACTCAAGAGGTTGCTAAATGTATAATAGTAGTAGAACAGTTTTGATTAGAATGATAGGTTTTTGATTCCACCTACTCGTTGACAATGCTGTGCAAATATCTTATCAACACAATCCTGCATATTAGTTAAGGTAAGGGCCTAAGGCAGTTGGAGGGGTTTGTTAGGTTTCACTCGGGGTGTGCTAGAGTTAAATTTTGGGGAGTAAGGTTGAAGATGTGTAATAATTTAAGCCACTGTGAATGCAATGTTTTTTTTTGAAAAAAGTGGATAAACCACATTCATTTATTTATAAAAGATATATATTGGCTATAATAGCATTTTATATTCTATGGCTGCCAATTCAATACATGGCCAAGTGTTACATCCTTTTCTTAGATGGCCCCATTGGAGTAAGGGTGGCTTCTTACTCTGAATTATCTCCGGTTCACTGGATCCTCTTCACTCAAATCAACACCCCTACTCACAGGTTCTTCCTCCTCATTGACGTTGGGCAGGCTTGGCTTGACAATGGCCTCCGTTGGCGCTGACTTTATTCTTGGCGCTCTAGGCTGCATCAAACCAAGAAAGCAATAGAAAGTCTATCCCACGAATAATTGGAAAAAACGCGTTGTTTTTCAGAAAGCATCTTTGGTTTCTTTCGAGCGGATGCTCCGTGTAATAGCCATGATTGCTGGCTTCCATCCTACCACGGCTTCTTTGTGTGAAGTCCCTAGATTCCCTCCTCTTGCTCCCCATAAAATCTTGTATGTTATGGGGGAGGTGAGCCCAAATAGCGGCGATGAGTGTTCCCCGAAATTCTAAAAGTGTTTTACAGGCATGTAATGAAAAGATGTTCAACCTGTTTCCTCATGCCCGTTACATAAGTAGCATTGAGTTCGGTCTCCTTGCCATCCCCTTTGCTCAAATTGTCCAGTGTAGCGGTTTGTTATCCCAGGACTAGCCATGCAAATAGCTGACCTTAGTTGGACAAGCTATACCCCGTAAGTCATTTTGTATAGGGCATGGAGGCCACCATCGACAAGGAACCCATATAAGGATTTAGCGGAGAACCACATTGCCCCACAACCATCGCTCATCCGCATGATATCACGTGGAGTGCATACTCCGGTTTTGTGAGGATGTGCGCAAATGTATGTCCCTCTGTAGGGAGTGGGGGCCCTCCTTGAGGAGTGGGATGTTGTCCCGGGCGTTCTTAGGCAGGCTTTCTACGCATCGAGGATATACGGCTCTCTAATCGCATGTGTCAATGCTTGACAAGTTGATGGGGGAGCTTCCATTGAGCCACCCATCTTTCCGGAAATTAATCGTGTCTCCCTTACCGGGATCGCACCATTATCCCCCGGTAGGAGTGGATACCATTGAGACACAATTCCTTTCCAACGGTGATGCCCTTCCGGTGGTTTCTTATGGGGTTGATGTAAGAGTTTGGAAATAGGAGTGGCGAATAACTTTAAGGCAAATGCGGCATGTCCATTGAGCAGCCTCCACCACCACTTGCCCAATTAAAGGCTGCATTGAAACATCGCAAGTTCATGATTCCCACCCACCGCGTGCTCTTTTGGTCTACATAAGCGTTGCCAATTCACCAATCTATAAGCTCCTTTACTAAGGTCCGGGCACGCCATAGGAAATCCGTCAGTAATGCATCGATTCGATGTATGACCCATTCGGGAGCTTGTATATTGACATCCAATAAACGGGGATTGCGAGATAGAACCGGAGTTGATTAAGCGTAATCACGACCTCCCGAGAAAGGAATCGGCTTTGCCATGTCCAGATTCTCTTTTTGATTTTGTCGATAAGTTTCAACCAATCCGACTTCCTTGGTAGGGCAGGATATGGGGATGCCAAATAAGTCACGCGGGTAGATTCTCACCTTGCGGTGATATCCAGAAGCCTTGGGGTATGTTCCACGTGTTGATCGGAATCAATGTTGTTTTCGATAATTTATCACATGATCCGAGCCCTCATTATAAATAAAATATTAGCTTGAGTATACATAAGTGCTCGGTAGCCTCGAACACATGACTAAAAGGTCATTGATATCATGCAGGAGGTAATTTCCTAAATCCCGCTCCTACAAGGTATTCCCTCAAGAGATTAGCCTTTCTTGCCCGAGTCGTGGAGTTGAAGACATCACGCTGCAATGAGAAACAATAGTGGGAGAGGGGTCCTCGTCAAGGCCCTTTTATGCCTCACGCATTATGGGTGGATGTTCCATTAATGAAACTTAGATTTGGAAGTTTGAAGGATCGGTCGGATCCGTAGAAACCCGATTTAGGCCCGAATCCTCTTGCTTGGAGCACTTGTAGGAGGAAGCCCCCTCCATAGCGTATCAAAAGCCTTTTCAAGTCTACTTTAACATCACTCCCCCACGGCTCTTAGATTCGATGGGTCATGAATCTTCCATTTGCCGATGTTATCTGGATACTTCTCCCCTTTATGAAGGCTGATTTGGGATTCGTCCACAAGCTCTTGCATTAGTGGTTGTAACACGATTTTGCCATCACCTTAGTGATGATAATCTTCATAGAGCAATTAATAAGAAATTTGATAGGGCGGTAGTCCTTGAGCTCACAGGGGGCTTTCCCGTTTTGGGATAAGGATTATGTGAGCCCAATTTAACCTTCCAATTGCCCCTCCCCGTTTGTGGAAGTTCCCTAAACTTGACTCCATCAGTCCCCCTTGATGAATTCCCATCCTTGTTGGTAGATTGTCATGGGGAATCCGTCCTACAGGGCTTTCTACGGATTGAGGTCTTGAATAGGTGCCCTAATTTCTTCTAGTGTAAAGCGGCCTCTCAAGGCATTCTAGGTTGACTAGAGGCTTGTCTCGCTAGGATAAGCTCCCGGTTGGCCCGGATTGTATCACTTGGGTTAAACCTATGCACCTATGGTTCCACAAATGGTGGGAGATGGCACGTGTAATTTCCTTTTCTTCCGATAAGGACTGCCGCGGTGCTCAATCTTGTGGATCCGGTTCCTATTCTTTAAAATTTGGTGGCCGCCATAGCGTGAAAGAACCTTGTATTGTGGTCCCCTTTTTGTAACCAAAGCGGTGATCCTCGACCCTCACTCAGTACTGCCTTCCTCCCCTCGGATGATGTCTTCATAATCTCTTTTACAAGCGGTACTCCTACCGCTACATCTTGACATAGGTCTCGTGTTTCCTGGAGAACATCCAGAACCTCAATTTTTCCAAGGAGCTCCTCCTTTTGCATAGTGATATTTGAGTAGACTTCTTTGTTCCACCTGCCCAGCCTCTTCTTGATCAGTGTCAGCTTCTTATCTATCACAAAGGCTCCATGTCCTCTATACGTGGTCCACTTCCCACCACTGTTTACCATCTCCGCTTGAATCCTTCTCGTTGACTCCATGCTCTGTTGGAATGGAAAATGGCTTTGGGTTTATCTAATTTTCCTCGCATTCCTAGACATATGGGTGAGTGGTCGAGATCCGATTCGAGGAGTGTTGGCCCGCACTTTGGGAAAGTTGGTTACCCAATCCCCAGTGTAAGGAACCCGATCTAGTCTTGCCATGGTGGCCCTAGACACGCCATTAGTCCGGAGTAAATTGCGTCCTTGTAAAGGGTCGTAAAAGGTGTAGGGTATGGATTGCTTGTTCAAATAGTTCAATTTCCCGGTTAGCGGAAGCCCCGTTCGCGTTCCCGCTCCGTCGAGTAGCATTAAGGTCTCCCCAATTATCCATGGCCCATCCATCGTTGTCGATAAACTTTAATCTCTTCCCAAAACTCAATCTTCCTTGGCGGTCACACGCGTAGTCCGTAAGCGGTGTAAGCATCCAAGTCATCGAATCGTAGTATTTTCTAGAATCGCGTAGTAGCCGGTATGTGTCAATAAGCGTGTTAATTGCTTTGAATTGGACGCCATTCCAATCCAATACAACATCCCCCTCTTGTTTGCTCTCGCAAGAAACAACCCTCTCATTGTACATATAGCCACCCCCGGTGACCTCAAATTCGATCATCCACAATGTAAAAGTTTTGTTTCTTGTAAACAAAAAATATCTGTGGTTTTGCGAAAAGTCCCACTAGGTAAGCGTTTCTTCAGCTTCCCCAACCCCCTAATGTTCCATGGGGATGATTTTCATGGGATAAAACATTATGTTCGAAGTTCAGTCCCAGGCTTAGTAAGCCTTGAGTGGGTCCCCTTTTGGCTCTTATTAACTCCATTTCCACGTATGTGAGCCAACCGTGCGCAATTTCATCGCTAGTGTCCCCAATTCCACCCGACTTCTCGGTGAGAGATGATATAAATTGCCGCCATGTAATAAGAGTGAGTGGAACAATAGAAAGAGAAGGATCATTACCCGATTATTGTCGAGGGTTCAGTCCTTCGCTTGTTGATCGCGGCTTCCTGATCTTGGATGTCATTGACCTGTGTTTCCTTCTTATTCTTCCTTGGTCTTCCTCGTGGTTTGGGAGGTGCTTCCCCAACTTGTGTTACTGGTCTTGAAGCTGTGGGACGCTTCCTAGAAGTTGTAGGTAGAGCAATGAAACCTTCCTTCTCCATTCTCGAAGCGTACAACTTCCTAGCTCGTCCACTTCTTCTCACTGGGTCATTGGACTCCTGATGGCAGGTATTATGTTGTGTAATCTTTTCTTTCCCCTTGTTTCTGTATGTTGAGGCCTCTTGTGCAGCTGTGTTGGATTCTTCCTCAGGATTGCCCTTCTGAGTTGCTTCCTTGCTCCTCGGGGTTTCATCGTTGGGCCCTTCCTGATTCTCAACATGCACATTCCCAATGTGAGAATCAGCGCCTTCAATGGTCCCCCCGTCTGTGGTCCCATGTTTCTCTGTTCCTAAACATGTCCTTTCCTCATCAGTCAAATGGTCTTCTGCTCCTTCCCCTTCAACCTCCTTCATGTCCCCTTCACAGTTGATCTTCTCCAGCCTCCTGGCATCAATGGCATCAATGTCGTGCTCCACCTCATCTAAATTCGTCACCTCTTCAAAAGCAAACTCCATTGCATCTTTGTTGGTTGTGCCTTCTTGTGCCATGTGGCATTCTCCCATTGGAGATAATATGAATGATGGCTTGTTCAACTCCTCAGCTTCTCTAATAGTACCATTTAACATTGCTTCTTCTGGCGATGACATGTGTCCAATGTGTGCTTTCAACCCCATTAATTGAAAGTGTGAGGAATCCTTGGATTCCTTGGATTCTCCAAGCCCAGTATTAAGTGTTGATTCATATGACATCAACACGTGCCCCATTTGCCCATCTACTCTCATTTCGTGACCGCTTGTGACCTCCGATAGTGCGCTCGGCATGGAGAAGTGCAAAGCTTCTTTATTCGACACGTAGCTATGAACCGGTGGATATGAGGAATGTGCAGTGTTTGGCCGGTCCGAGGTTATCACCTCTTTCTCCCCCCCTACGTATCGCTCCCTGGCCGTTCTACAAACCCAGATTTTATTTGGACGCGACACGTGTCCAACTAGGGTTATGTTTTTTGAAAACTCTAGCTTCCCCCCCTGCGTCGGTGGTACGACCGCCGCGCGCCGAGCCCCATGCCCAGTCCCCTCCTGCTCTGTTATCTGTGTATCGTTGTTCAAGAACTGATGGTCCGCCACATGCTCCGCCGGGGTTTTTGCCGGAGCAGTTGCCTTTCTTTCTTGATCTACCCCTTTTCTCCGTTGGTCACCGGTGCTCGTCCCCGGGATCTTATCTCCCTCCTCCGCCAATGGCAACTGTCTCTCCCCCTCCCGGGGCGCCACGGGTATCATGTACATATGAGTCCCGATGGTGCACTTGATCCGACATGGGATGACGCGACCCCACCGGATCCTTATGTGCGTCTCCGGTTCCGGTGATAGTCGTTGGCGCATCTCCAGTACTTCCCTCTCTCTTTTCCATCCTTTGCTTGCTCCCCCAAGCATTGCCTCATCCTCTACGAGGTATTGAGATCCTGTTCCCGTCCGTAAACAGGCCTTCCCCTTATTATCCTCGCACAGCTCCTCCCTCTCTGATGGGTGTCTCCGGTGTGCCTCCTCAACTTTCTCCACCATATTGCCGAGTGCAATGGCTTTTCTTGGTGGTGGCGCAGCTCGTCCCGTGTCGGATTGGTGCATGGGGTTAGCCAATGTATAGTCCTTTACCCTCACCATTGACCTTCCCTTACAGCCGCGCTCTCTGTGTCCTTCCCCCCCACATCGCCGGCATACCTCCCTATTTTTACATTCTCTTGCCCAATGTCCAGGTTGATAACATTTGCCACATACTTCCTCGATCCCATGTGAAGTCCTCCTCGTCGGAGGAGGTGTTCTTGTCCAGAGTCGCCCCTCCCTTCCCATTGCCGGTTTTGTACCAGCATTCGGGGAGCGACGTCTGCTTCTCTTATATTGAACGATAGCCCACTTCCAACCGTCATCAGAGCTTCCTTCTCCAGCTTCAACCCTAGGCAGCGTATTCACGGAACCACCACCTTGGAGTGCCTTCTCCATGAGCGAGCTAGGTTCCCCGTTTGTCGTCCCATGCGTTACCACAGCAACGTAGGATACTCCTTTTCGTCGAGAGCTTCCACTCACCGGTATTATGGCCGTGCTTATTGCCCCCTTGTACTTTGGTTCCCCCTTCTTCAGCTTCTCTGCTGTCTCCCTTGTCACCGTGTCGCCTGTCTTCCTTCGCCAGGCTCGCTCCATCTCTTAATCCCTTCGTTTACTCAGTGTCCTGTGAATGCAATGTTATACAATGAAAAACGCGACAAGAAAAGGTGCTTTTCCGGTCGGCACTTTTTTGATTTACAGAGAACAGCTACCTACCATGGGGCATGAAAGAATAGTCAGGTAACGGTCCCCATGAGGTTTGGGCTATATACTAATTGATTTATGCAGGTGTGTTGATGAGTCAAATACAGGCAATCAACATGTCAATTGGCCAAACCCCAATTTTAAGTTCAAGTGTAATTACTAATGAATAATAGCTGGATTGATGAAGCAATGGCCTTTGCTTTGAGTGAAATGAAGCTGCTGCTATTAGGTCGGGAATCTTCTTGTTTCCAATTCCACCACTAGATGCTCTGTATGTCCACCAGACTCTTGTGCTGTTGTGCACCTTCCAAGAAGCTGGCAAGGTTAACAACTCTTCCAAATGACATGGCCGGATGAGTCGGCGCAGGTTTGTTTGGATATTTTACTTAATTAATTCATTTCAGAACTTGGCTGAACAAATTTAGGCTTTTCTTTTTTTGAAATCGAGAAAGAAGAAGCATTATGTCATGTGAGAAATGATTACAAGAAGAAGAAGAAGAATGAAGATAATTATTACACATCATCCACTATCACTCTATGAAGAAAAGTGCCACGCACGCAAAGAGAGAAGAAATGGTAAATTGAGTTTGTGAATCTGGGATCTCGTTGCTCATTTCTTGGGAGCAAGTTTGGCCTTGATCTTCTCCACCTCCTTGGTCCCGATCTGGAAGGCTTTGGTCAGCACGGCGTCAGGCACCGAAGGGGTTGAAGCGAAGAGCGTGGCAGCGATGGACTGTGTACCAGGGAGCTGGCTGTTGAATGCCGCTATCACCGAGGCCGGAACTTCACCGTTGTTCTTCTGGAAGTGAACGAGGCCCCTGGGAAAGACAAAGATCTCACCTTTGGTGATCGTCTTGGAAATGAGCTTGTTGGCAGTGGTGATGAAGCCAACGTTGAGTGTGCCATCAAGGACGAAGACCATTTCGGTGGCGCGGGGGTGGGTGTGAGGCGGGTTGAGGCCACCGGGAGCGTAATCGATGCGAGACAGTGAGACGCCCAACGTGTTCAGTCCAGGGATCTTCTCCACGTTGGCGGCAGTCACCAGGGAGCCCATGCTGTTGTTGGTGGCGCCAGGCTTGGCCAGCCCCGCGAAGAAGAAGTCGGTCTCGTTCACGGCCGCTGCGGGCTTGCACACGAAACCGTTGACCTTGACCGCTGCGGCAGCCACGTTAGTAAATTCCAACACCAATGAATATATATATATATATATGTTATATTAATGTCATGCAAGTGAGAGAGGTGATCAAAGAATTAGAACACAGCTTGAGAATGACTTGGACTTACTGGAGTTGAGATCGGCGACGCAGATGTCCTGGAGCATGTCGGGATCTGCCATAACTGGGGAGAGGATGAGGACCAAGGCAAGGACTGCGATACTCTTCATGCTTCTTTCTCTGCCTGTTTGTTGAATTTCTCAGGACTGTGATTTCTCTCACAATCAAGGACCAAAGTTATTCAACCCGAATTGAGGACTTACGATTAAGGAAGGAGGGCTCCCTTTTTATAGTAGGGGATGGAGAAATCTGGACTGGGGGAGGGGTCATGCTGCTGTGAGACTCAAGGCATGAATGTTGCAAGCTTTGGCAAGAATTGAAAGATGGACAAGGACAGGCTGGTGGCTTGTGTTGGATATTCAATGGTTGACAACCTTGACATATATGGTTTACCAACAGGACAACGACCTGTAATATTGTTTTCCAATCTTTCTTTTAGGTACCGGTCAAATTATTCCTTCGTAGCCAGCCATTCTCGTCTTAATTTTTTTTTTTATATGATTTTTTTTACCCTGACGCTTGCTTGCGCGGCTATTAGAGGGGTGACTGGTCTCTTAATTAGTTAATGATGAAGGGAGAGTACTGATAACAGGGTGGTCATCTCCGTTGGGATCAATAATAATATAAGTTTTTGATTTGTGACGGTCATTTTCTGGGATACATAGAGAGAGATATGGCCCAAGCAAGTGCTGTTCCTCTCTTATACGTCTGCATCAGGGTTGGTGTACTTTTTATGCCATTATATATATATATATATATATATATATATATATATATATATATATATATAACACAATATTAATTTGGTGGTTTTACTTTTTACATTGTGAGAGCATGCAAGAAGAATATTTGGTGAAGTGAGTGAGTCTAATGACCATGTTATGATCAAGCCAACCCTGTGGTCAATTCAATTCTTGCCTGTCAGCTTCGCTAGTATCTTGTGATGAGAGTAAATTAAGCGGTTCCTTGGCATCGCCGTGAAGCAAAAAGTTGGGAAGACGGAAACCTCATGTCATGATCCCACCCGCTGGCTGGCGCTGGGTAGTAGAACTACTACTACTAGTTGTGCAAAGTTTAGAAGATGTGTTTCAGATTGATTCAACCCTGTGCAAGAGCACTGTTTATCCACAGACTCCTAATCTCGTCCATAAAGGCTAAAGCTGACGTCTGTCTTTTTTTTTTTTTTTTTTTTTTAAAAGAAGAGAAGAGGTCTTTTGAACCTATCAAAAAATCATTCCATGAGTACTCAATCATGTCATGTCTGGGAAAAGAATAGATCCGACTTGGTCATTTATTTATTTATTTATTTATTTATTCTATGTTCTCAAATTTTCTCCTCAATGGATTGGAATAACATGTTCATCAGAATGTTATCCTCTAATAATTCTACCGAAAATTAATTTGTTGCACATGACATGAATGATGAATGGAATGTAAATGGACGACGAAACCATGGATTTTCCAAATTTCAGGGATGTTTGCATAATTAGTATGATTCATGAGGGTTTTTATGTAACGTTTCCTCAAATTTTAAGGCCAGAAGAACGGGAAAAAGGGAAATGACCCCCGACTCACAGTACCTGTTGCTGCGTTGCTCTACCTCGAGGTTTTCATCTCTCTCCCTCTCTCGCTCGCATGAGTCGTGAGGAAAGATGGAACCTCCGCGAGAGTGAGTGATCCCCTTCCATTTCTCTCATGTTATCCATCGAATTCAATTTTCTTCGGTGTTGTGCTCATGATCGCCTTAAGCAAGCATGCTATTTTGCTCTTAGATTTTGATGAACAATGCTTCCTATGCTGTAGATGGATAGATTTATCATCACGCCTGCCTCCTTTTTTCTAATCTCTATATTTCAAAAAGTTCATGCTTGATTTCATCTCTTTGTCCTGGCATTTGACAACAGATCATGATTTAGTTCGCTACTGGGATGGAAGAGGAAGACTTCATTGTTCATACCTCTATGATCATCTATATCTTTGAAGAAATTTATAGATTCCTTTATTGGAGCTTTTTCTTGGTTGCTTTACTACTCTTGATTATTGCACCCTTTTTTTCTTTACCCAAAAAGTAAAGGATCGTCTACATCCTCTAGGATTGGAATATGATATATTTATAGTTGATATCACTGTGGCTATTTATACATGCGTACATCTGCATTTGTTGTGTTTGAACATAAACTTGTCGGCTTTCCCCAAGTTTTAGTTGGCCAACATCTTCTAGCATTGGCATATGATATATTTGCATAGTTGGTATTGCTGTGGCTCTTTATGCATATTTTATATGTATATCTCTCCACATTTTGTCGTGTCAACATCCTCTAGCACTTAATGTATATCTCTCCACATTTTGTCGTCTCTATAAAGATATTTGTCTTTTTTTCACCAAGTTTTAGTTGGTCCAAGTCCGCTAGCATTACCATATGATATATTTTTGTAGTTGGTATTGCTGTGGCTATTTATGCATATGTATTTCTCTCCACATTTGTTGGGTTCGAAAAGATACTTGCCTTTTTTTCGCCAAGTTTTAGTTGCTCTACATCCTCTAGCACCGACATAGTGGCATATGATATATTTCTATAGTTGGTATTACCATGGCTATTCAAGCATATCTACATCTTGTCGCATTTGTGGTGTCTGAATATAGAGATTGTTTAGCATTCACAAATTTTACTTTTGTCTGGCAACTGTATCTGTGTAGAGATTGTGAAGATTTGATTCCGGGATTGCCTGATGATATTGCACTGATGTGTTTGGCCCGAATCTCTCATGGTTATCATGGGTTGCTTGAATGTGTTTCCAAGAAATGGAGAGCTGCAATCAGGGGACATGATTATGTTGCTCTCAAAGAAAAGGAGTGGTTGTGTGGAAATTGGTTGTTTGCTTTATCGTCTGGGGAGGACTCTCTCAACTGTGTTGCATATGATCCAGATGCAGATCGTTGGCATCCTATGCCAAGAGTGCCAACTACTCAGCGATGCCAAGGATTTGGATATTCATGTGTCAGTGTGTGCCAAAGGTTTTTCATTATTGGTGGCTCCTACACAACTGCTACTTTTGGTCAGCCACTCACAACTAATGATGTGCTGTTGTTTGATCCATTCAAGAAGAATTGGAGCAGGGCGGCATGCATGAGGAGAGAACGAGGTAATTTTGCATGTGCTGTTGTTCTCAACAAGATCTATGTGGCTGGTGGATCCAACTTATGTCATGAAGTCAGAGGACTTGCTGCTGCTGAAGTTTATGATCCACTTGAAGATAGGTGAGCTTTTATATAGAAGACTGTTATTTTCAGATCCTGAGCTAGTCCATTGCATCACTGATTTCCTTATCAATTTTATTTTATCTCTGTATATTTGGCGGCACGAGGTAGTTATCATACACTTTCCTCCACACATTCTCACATGAGGAATGTATTTTATCACATCATTCTTCTCAGATACTGATTACTTCAAAAAAAAAAAAAAAATTCAAAATTCAAAACATGGTTTTTCACAAACCAACCTGGAAAGTTGATAACTCATTCCCTCACAAAGAGAGGTTGAGGGTTCAAACCACGCCTATGGCGTGCTTCTAGTGGCTTGTCCACATTTATCAAAAACACACACACACACACACACACACACACACACACACACACACATGGTTTTTCACATTTAGGAAGAGTGGATTTTGGCAGAGCCCTTCATGGCAAAGAAACTTATGAAGGGAAGGTCCCTGCAAATATGCTTGTTAGATTTAGTTGTATTGCAAACTTCATTTAGGATAATCTCATAATTTGTCCTTTAAGAAGAAAAAGCATGGCTACATCAATGGCGACATTCTCCAAGTCAATTTTGGGCTTGGCTCGTGTCTAGTACCTATCCACTGGGAAATTGAAGTTTGAAGTTCCATCTGAGTTGTCCATATGTACTGATTGTTTACCAAAAAGTTGATAGATGAACAAGGTTCAAGGTGTAAAACAACTTGCAGAGTGTTTTCTCATTGTTTATTGTTGATTAGTTCATGTTCAATATTACTGAGATTTGAATTTTTTTTCTTATGTTTATTTCCTTGTGTATTAAACTTTCTGGAGATTTCTTCCTATGGTAAAAAGTTGTCACTCAATTGTAGGTGGGATGATCTACCTCCATTGCCGACACCACTGTTGGAATGTCATGGTGTATCCCGTAAAGGTCAGTTTCATGTTTTTGGCAGGGAAAACCCTGACGGTGAACAGGATATGTATTTCCGGTTTGATCCTGCAGACTGGAGATGGCACATCATGAAGGATTTTCAGCAATTGCCAAGGTTGACATGCTTGTATAACACGATTTTCAATGATCGTGTCTATGCAGTTCATAATGAGGGCATCATTCAATTTCTAGATGGTGATTTTAACAACTGGCAGACTTTGGGCGTGGTTCCTAGTGTTCTCCTTCCAGACCACCAGCGACCACTGAAACCTTTTGGCTTTGGTTTTCTTGGCTTTAAGAAATACATGTTTCTTGTGGGAGGTGGAATTATTAAGTTCAATTCAGAGACCCGAACCTATGGCATAACCAAACTAAACTCAACTCTGTTTTGTGATTCAACAAAACTTCCACTGGAATGGAGGGATGCTAGAAGTATGCCTGTATCATCTGCTGGTAGTACATCATGCTTCTCCTTGGAGGAATAACGCATTAATTTGTTTCTGTACCTCTGTTGTCAAAAGTAGATCTCCAAGTCTGTTATACTGCACTATACAAACTTTCTATGTATGTTAAGCTAGTTGGTTAGAGATTTTTCTCAGTTACATGTATATTCCTTGACTTAACCAGCATGGCTTACCAATTATCTGTGGACCTGGTTCCTTTTTGTTCTATTTGTGTTTGTGTTCTCTATCTGTTTCCTCTTCTTTAAGATTTTTCAAGGATAATGATCAAATCAAATTAGGATTTTCCATGAGTTTATGTGTGTGTGTGTGTGTGTGTTTTTTTTTTTTTTTGCCAGACCTTGACATATAACCCCTCAACAAAGAGTACAGAAATTGATTGAACCTAGTCAATCAATTGTTCTTCGGGCTTACCAAATAATGTCTTGTGCGAGGATTTTGTTTAAACACTGATAGGATATGCTCAGGAATACAACGGATGATCTTCTGAATTAAAGTCGCCTTCAGATTCAAACATGGCTCAATGGCTCAATCTAAAGAAAACAGCACAACAAATAAAAACATTTACAGGTGCTGGTTCTCATGATCCTTCTTACCCACTAGAAACAATCTGATGATGAGCCGCTGTACAAACAGTAATTATAAATCACCCCATGAAGGTGCTTTCAGAGCTCTATATTGTTCCAAGATGTAAAGAGATACTGTAGATGTTTATAAGCAGATGCCGCTGCAAGCAAAAAGAGCTCAAAAAGAGTGCCTATTGAGAAGACAAAAAGAAGAACAAGAAGAATGCTTTCCATGAGGAAAAAATTGTTAATTTGAGAGGGATACAAAAGACCCAGACCCACAATGTCAAAAGAATCAACCAGATGATCTCCAAATCCTTCCTTCCAGGGAAATTACCATCACTGATACATCATCATGGTACTTCCGACGATCACCATGAGGAATGTCTAGCAACTCATGGAAATCCATTCCTGCAACCATAAAGAAACACTATCAATTTCACATGGAGTACATAATACTGCACATGAAAGCGTGCCATCAGAATGCCGGATGTATCAAAGTATCTTGTAGCACCAGCACCAGAGAAATGCATATGGTACACAAAGCAGTGATACGGTGCATATATCTCATACAAGTTGTTATATACCTATCTTCTACCTGTTACCAAAATCATGCGTATGAATCAAGCTGTCTATGAGAAGACATATGGCATACAAGAATTCCTCAAAAGACTTTAGGCCTGGATCAATTGACAATATACTATGATTGAGGGACTGGACCTACTGATGCAGAACTGCTGTCTATCAGGACATTCATTTGCATAAAATTAATCAGTAAAAAGTATATATAACATGTTAGACTTCAATAAAGCTGGGATATACTGACCATTCTTTTTAGCTGCTCGGAAAAGTAGCTCTGCAATCAGGTATTGTGCCGGATCCCCTTCAGGTACATTCTCCATAAACCATGCAACATGTGAAACAACCTCTTCATTGCTGAAATATTGGTACAGCCCGTCCGAAGAAAGGACCAGAAAACGATCACTTGAACAAAGTCGGTGATGGACAACAGAAGGCATGCAGCTAACATAAGGCAAGCTTCCAACATATTCAATCCGAAACATCTCTAGCAACGCTTCATTGAACTTGGGCTGTGAACACGAGTACTTAGTATGTAAGAACACACGTAACCAAGAAACCTTGCCACACAAAATGGAAAGGCATCATTAACACTTCTATATAAATCTGATCCACATATCATACCCCAAATATGTCATGTTCTCAATCATCAATACTTCCATTTGGAAGGAAACACAAACAAGACCTCTTTAATCTTACATAGGTAACGAAGACATACTTATATAGAATTCACAATAATACTCCATAAACTATGAATAAAAAAAATAACCGTTAATTACCATATGATCCCTATGTAGTTTTGAAATCCCAATATAATCCTCCATAAGTCATTTTATCCGTTTACTAGAATGATCTATCCGATTACTATTCGCCTTAAGTGTTTAAAATCGGAAAAATATAAATTATCAGGGACTATTTGGTAATTTTTTCAGCATTAGCAATGGAAACTCACCTCATCATATTACAACACAAATTAGAGAAGAAAAAAGTTGAGCATATATGTGCATTCATTTATGAATAGGCTTATTGATCAGATCACTAAAATTTCACAAACTTAATCAAGATTATCAAAAACTTGGCTTATGATGACAAAGAAATACAAAAAAGATATTTACTAAATCAATATGCATTCAGTTTAACAAATCCAAAAGGGTGTCCACTTTTATTGGGGCGTCAATTCATTAGCTGTCCATAGCAAATGATCAGCATTCGAATGCAGAAAGTAACAGATTTTATAGGAAGCAGATGAAAACGTAATTACCTTCTTTTCTCACATGCCACACAACTAAACATTGAAAAGTGATTACTACAGTCACATTGGAATTTTATTGTATCATGCATCCTGGCTCACTCGTTTGCCCTCTTGTTATTGTCTCTCTAAAATTACCAAGCTTGCATTTTCATCACTTCCTCCCCCAAATAGCCAAACACATGCTCTTTGCCTGTTGCAGACGTGGGCCAGGTGCCAACTGGAAATAGCGAAGGGGTCAGAGCATCACATGCAATTTTCCATGATTCTCATTAACAAGTTGTCGGCTTCATGGGTGTCCACTGCCTTCTTGCACAATTAGATGGCAAGGATCATTAAAACTTGCCATATTCCCCATGCATCATCAGAGTTAGGTTTGAAAGAGCAACAAGTGTACATTGTGTTTGTTATGCAAGCCCAATAACTAGGTTGGCCCCATATACCATATGCATCAGATCCATGTAAAGGATCTAATGGCTGTAACAAAGGCCCGCCCTAATATTAACATGATAGAGTTTGAGGTGATGGAGTACATACCATATGTATATGAATTGCTTAATTTGAAGGTACATGACCCGTGCGTGTGCGTGCATGTGCGAACGCACGCACAAACACATTGATGTAAAGAAACAGGCATTTTATGAGACAGACACATAGCAAAGAAACAAAAGGAAAAAGTACAGGCAAAAGACCCTAGGGAATACAAGGAAAGGTGAGTTTGGGAAGCTGACCTTTTTTAAAAACCCTGCACCAAATGCTCTTGTAACTTTCAACTGTCCTTTTACTCTCTCATTGAAGACAGCTTGAGCATCATTAACATGTTCAGCCCTTATCCTCAGAACTTCCTGCAAAATTAGCCAAAAGGCTCAGATGAAAGAGAGATACAGTTTAGTTATTTCTAACAATATATTCTACTGAAAAAAAAAACATAAACTAAAAAATGAAAACACAAGCACTCCATCTAACAAGTGAACTTCACTAGCAACTTGTTTGGTAACAAATTATTCCTTTTTTTTTTTTGATATGTGGCCATGCCACTTTGTCATGCTTCAAGTATGGTTCAAATCCTCAAGCTCTCGATATTTAGAAGTGTGCTGGCCAACTTTTCTTGTGAAAGTTGCTTTTGGTAACAAATTATTCAGTATCAAACTTTAATGGCTTGCTTATATGACCTACTTGAAATTTTCAATTTATCATGTTGTCAATCTGGTTTTACATGAGCCAGAGTACCAGGTGCATACCATAACCACAACATCTTGAGAAAGATACCGAGTACAGTCAGTTGTGGGTCATCTGATGTCAAACAAAAACACCAATCTCATAAAAGTAGAGTTCACTAAATAGCTTGCCAATAGAGAATAATGTTGATGGATTACTTTGATTTTTCAATGAAATGATACTTCCCACGAGTCCTATAGGACAAAAGTAAAGATACATAAATGAAGATTTTAATGCACCCAATTCCCTACTAATGAGAATTTCACAGCACACCATTTATGGTGCCTTAGCCTCCCAATGAGATAAAACTAGCTGCAAATTCTGGTATCAATAGTATTCTAATGTGGAAAGTGGCACTGAATTCTGGTATCAAGAGTATTCTAAGGTGGAAAGTGCACGGAAATCGCAACATTTTTCGGCATCATTTCCTAGAAGAAAATTAAATGTCTGAATTGTGTTGATCATCATATCACTTCAGCATATTTGTTATGGTATATGGAAAGTTGATCATCTCTAGAAATATTAAATATAAGAATGTTGATCTAAAATCAGAATCTGAATGATTGCTTGCAAGTCTAGAAACAATACAGGAGAAAGGTTTGAAGAATCTATCTTTTCCCATTTGACCACACAATCCATTGAACCCTTCACCACATAACCAACTAGTGTCAAACCACTCATTTTAATGTGAAAATCATCTACTCTAGCAGTATGGCATGATAAACTAACTTCTTTTCACCGTTGGCCTGTGTAGTAACACTATTTTCTCATACTATTTAAATAATTATGTTTGAAGTTGTACATTTACATTCAGACCAAAAATATGCTTGTAATAATTGATTTAATTTTGTTTTCAAGAGAACACTCGCGCCAAGACTCACGTAAGCCTTTTAAAAGATCTGGAATCGAAAAGGATTTTCCTTTGACCACACTAAAAAGATTGGTGAACTACCCTAGCATGGAGAAGATCCTCCATACATCTCTGTTGGAGACCAATAATATCCCAATTTCATCCTCTGAGAAGGTGAACATTAATTTGGTGCAAAGAATACTTGACTACACCAATGCACAATATCATGTTTATGCTATAGAAAAGTGCCTTTGCTACTGAGAAGGAATAGACATGACTATGAGATAGTGCCAAGATAAGAAGAAACTTGCCATGAAAAAATTATACGGAGAAGGATTTTTCACCTTAAATTGAAGTTTGAAAGTCAACAAAAGAAAGCCATAATGGCATTTTCAATAGCTTCAAGTATAACTTTTATGGATATTTCACTATCGTAGCACAAACAACATATAGTAAATGTAGAACAGTAAGAATACAATTCAAGCACTCATCATAAAAGGAGGGGATAGGTAGGTTTTCAGCCACCTGGGGGAGTTCAAATTTAAAAGAAACAAGGAAGATATTGCATGATGAGTTATATAAGTAGGTAATATCGTGCAATCCAGATTGTTCAAGTATCATAGTATGACATATGGCCTCAAGATTCAATGAACCGTTCAGGAAAAAAAATAGGTTATCGACACTTACCTCTTGGATGTTAGTGCTATGATCAGTGGACAGCTGAACAGCCCTTGTCTTCAATCTGCAAATGGAGATCTCTCTGTTTTTGTTGGTTTTGCAGACTTGGGTATTGAGATTATGGATTGGAGATTCCTCAGAGATTCTGTCTAGCTCAACACGGACAAGAGACTCCCTCGACCTGTTCCTCTGCCTTGAATCATCTTTCACAAGATTCGACCCAAAATAGCGATCACTGAGCCTATCTTGAGCCAAAATAACACGACTGTCACCAAGGTTCATGACATATACATCTTGATCCTTCATCAGCATCACAAGAACACATGAGCCCATTAATGCAAGTTCTGGGTTTTTATCAAGTGACCTTTCGACCATTTCCATGTATGCTTCTTCTGTGGATTCAAGTGCTCGTGACATTGCTTTAAGGACTGCATCATGATCCACTGGTCCTGATTTGCACCTTCTAAAGACTGCTGGTGCATTGGCTGCTTTCTCATCCACATGAGATTGGTCTCTGTGCCAATCGTAACTCCATGGAAAGAGCTTTTTACGCAATGATTTCTGCTTCCTATACATCTTTCTCAACCTTGATCCGACCAGTGACCTCTTAATCATCTGCTTGTGACCTGAAACAGAAAAAGAAGGCCCAGTCTGGTGTCTAGATTCGTTGGAGTCCTCCCCCAGCGTACCCTCATTGTCTCTTGTGCCACCAACCTCATCCATGCGACCGGAACCTTCTCCTCTGATGCATGCAGAGCTTGAAACAAGTTCTGCTGCTGGTAAGGTTTCTCTGACACACAAATCTTCACTAGCATTTGACTGCAAATCACACGAACTCATTCTTCTGCTCCCAAACTCAGATACTGACATAGAATCCTTAACATCAAGCTCTTCCAATAGTTCCATCTGAAGGAGCTCAAAGAGACGCTTGCTTTTCTTGTATTGCCTAGCCAAATTGCTTGATGAAACATCTGCGCTTGTAAAGCTAGTAGTCGCACTGGGTAGGTCAGCATTCCTAGCACTCAGGTTTGAGCTGTCATCTTCACTAAGCTTAGTAGCTTTCGGCAACTGACAAGTGGTCTTTGTTCCATCTCTGTCTTCAACTATCTCCTGAGCTTTTACAGAGTCAAATCTCTTGTCCACAGCAGATGCCTGTGTACTATCATCTTCAGTTGAAGAAGGTCCTATTATTCCTCCATTAAATTGGTTTTCCAAATTGTCCTTTGGTGATTGGAAAACAGCAGAATCCTTTTCTAACCCATCAATACTGGACGTTGAGACAATGCTGTCCGCATTTGGAGGATTTGGAGGAGCCCCAGTAGCATCAGTTTCAAGTATACCTGATGTAGGCATGCACTTTTCAGGATTGTCTTCATAGTCCCAAAGCAATCCTTGTAATTCTTTATCTATGGCTCTGTAAAGATTGCCCATTAGGAAATCGGGTGCATCAGGGCCACTGAAGCCATCGTATATCCCTACAAAAAGCCATCCTTGCTCTTCAGACAGAACAACATGAACTCTGTCCTCGCCAGCCTTGCCATGAGCCCATTGAAGATTACGAGTGTTACTGTATTCAGGTTCAGAAGGGCCGATTTCAGCACAGTTGCGGGGAACTTCAGGCCGAAACTTTGCCTCCTTGGGGTGCCAAACAAACTTAGTCATGGGATGAAGGAAGAAGCGGTGCACCCAGCCGGGATCTGCTGGCAGGCGCCTGGTGAAGGTCCTAGTCAAGGCATTTCTCATAGGTCTGCTCATGCTGCGGACAAGACGACCGAGACCACCAGGTCTCCGGCCGTAAGCAAGCGGAGCGGAGAAGTTACTTGTGTCCGTGCTATCCAGAGGCCCTGACATGGAAACACCCTTCTCCAAAGGCCCTGACATGAATCCTACACCACCTCTTTCCAGAGGCCCAGAAGCAAACCCTCTCTCCAAGGGTCCAGACATGAAACCATTGAGAGGTCCAGACCCGCGAGGCACCGGCTGCAAGGGAATGGCGGCGAACGAAGACGTGCTCTCAAATGAGGCGGCAGGTTCCTGGGTGTCACCGGAGGACAGCACACTCGGGTTGACGGTACGAGCAGTGGAGGCATTAGCGCTGACGGATGCCCCCGAGATGGTTTTGAAGGTGGTCTCAGAGAAGTTCTTATTGGGTCTCTGCAACTGCAAGCACGCGGAGGAAGAGTCTTCGGCTGCGGCTGCGGCTGCGGCTGCGGCTGAGGCGGAGACAGAACCACCGGGGGCAAAGTCGTGCCTGAAGGAACCACTGTTCGTCTCGGAATCCAAGGTGCTGGAATCAAGAGTGAACCTCTCGGAGTTGGAAGGGGTGATGGCCGGAGAATCGACAATAAGAGGCCTGACATAGCAGAAGGAATGGCCCAGGCCTTCATCCAGGGGCTCCAAGAACTCTAGATTGACCCCATCCTTGCCATTGCCAAAGGGGGCGAAGCACCCGACGACTCGAGAAGTGCTGTTCCCCATACCCCCTCCGTTCACCACCCAATCAAAAAGAAAAACATTGCAGCGCCGCCAAAATCACAGCTTTAACACAATGGATGATCCCTGCCGCACTGTAGTACTATAGGCAGCAGCAGGCTCACAAGGAACAAGCTCGTCACAATCAAAAGCACAAGCAGAGACGTCCCAACCCCCAATCAACCACCCCTCGATCATATAAATCCTTCGAATCATCTAAGATAAGCAGCAGGAGCAACAACAACAACAACAACACCCACACAAATTAATTTAATCTAAAAGATAAGCAACAAACAAACGCAAATACACACACACACACATAATCTAAAAGTGAAACCGGACTCTAGAAGAAAAAAAAAATGAAAATAATCGTTGTTTCCTATCCTATTTTGAAAAAAAGAAAAAAGAAGAAGAAGAAGAAGAAGAAGAAGAGAGATATGGAGAGAAGGGGGCAGCAGGAAGGCAAGCAAGTTCTAACCTTGAGGAGGGAAAAGAGGCAAAGCAGCAAGGAAGCATATGAATAAGTGGATCAAGCAAGGCAAGAACAGATCTAAAAAGCCCTAAATAAGAGTGAAAGGGAGGAAGCATGCGGGAGTTTGACTAGGCAGGGAATAAAATCAATGACAATAATAGGACCAACGCAGATGGGAGGATGAGAAAATACATCCAGGAAGGACAAACAAGAGAGGCATGAAAAAGTAAATAAATAAACAAAAAAAATATATATATATACAAGTGACAAGGTTGTGGTTGCCCAGATGGGGGGGGCTTTGAAGGAGGGAAAGTGAAAGCTGGTGGTGAGGAAAGGTGGATGAAATGGGGTTTTTGTTTTGATCTGAGATGGAAGATGGATGGATGTGGGGATGGTGCTGGAGACCCTCGCTGGAGACTGGAGAGGAGAGGCTTAAGTTTCTTTGTTTGGGCTGGCTGGCTGGCTGGCTGATGATGGCCTTGTGGGACTGGGGATGGTCTGGGGGAGGAGGGTCTCTTTCTTTCTTTCTTTCTTTCTTTCTTGGGGTTTTCAAATGGTTTGGGAGGGTAGAAAGAAACTAAAAAAATGTGTGAGAGTTGAAACTTATTAGATTGTTTAAAATATGTATATGTATATAAACTGGTTTGCTACATAATAATAATAATAATAATAATAATGATAATTACTGAATAGGAAGGGAGGGAGGGAGACCCTTCTTTGCTGCGAGTCTACTGCACTGCAGTCCAGTGCTCCTTTTCTTTATTTTTGAATGATTGGATTTGGTGGTGTTACTTGGGGTCAAATTTATTTGCTTTTTATATAATATTATTTTATTAACATTTATTTGAAGATGAGAGAAGAAAACAAAACAAAGCCCAAAACAAAGTTGCTGCCCCAATGCACCATCACCATCATCATATATATCATCATGCCAATATTATCTATCATCACCATCATCATCATCATCACCATCACCATCATCATCATGCCCACAATAGATGGATCTTGGTGAACTGAGAACGCTATATATTAGCAAATGATCTTTTCCACAATTTAATGTTTAGATGACAAAAAATTGGAAGATGATAGGAATGGCCAATCTTTTGTGCATGAGTGAGAAAGTTTAATTTGAAGGGCATTAATTTGTGTTTCAAGTGGTAGAAATTATTAAGAGAGACATGAATCCATCCATCCATCCATCCATCTAATAAAACCCAACCCGCTCACAATGGATGCAGTCCACTCACCCCACTTCACTTGTTCCAGCCTTCCAGAACGGACAAAACACAGGAAACCCCAAATGGAAACATGGGCAGCACGCAAAGTGTGTGTATGTATGTATGTATTTATTGAAGTTAATTGCAAAGCAAATTGACTCCTCTTGCTGCAACTTATGGGTGGGTGTGGTATGACCGTATGAGCAAGGGAGCATTATATCTGTGTGGAACTGGTAACCAATAATGGTTGAGAAATGAGAACGAATCTCCAGCAGTTGAGTCCACATTGAATCTCGAGCCCGGTTCTGTTTGGAGAGTTGAGATTCTTACACCACTGTAGCCTGGAAACTGGGGTGTTGATGGATGGATGGATGGATGGATGGATCCTTCAGTACTGGCTCTTCTTTCTCAATCTCTCTTTGCCCAGCTGCATGTCCATAGCCAGCCAGGTCTCAAAGTGCAAATGCTGTGTACTGCCGGCTACATATATCATATATGTGAGGCCACCAGGAAAAGCTGTCAACGGGTCCTTCCTGAATCCTTATAGTTATAATTATGAGATCAACCTGCATATATATATATATATATATATATATATATATATATATATCATCAACATATGCAATTTTTTTTTAAAAAAAATTATGAAAATATAAACATGTATTTTTGTTAGCGAGTTTTCTTACAATCAATCACCGATTCACCAGGCAGGCCTGGTAAGGTAATTGCTGTGTGGTTGTCCGAGAAAAGAAGATGCATATATATAATATATATATATATATGCCTTTTTATCAGTAATTACGTACAGAAAACATGTGGGTAGTTGGTGGGCATACAAATGGAAAATAAAAAATAAAAATGCACACAACACAATGAAGTGAGAACACGAGGAAGACCTCAAGAAATTAATGCAGACCGCTTGCTTGGACTCGATCAATTATTGTGATTCCTAGCTAGCTATCTAAGAAACTTGTTCTATGGTTCACACGTGCAAGTTATTAGACATAATACACACATATATGCACACACAAATTAAGAATGATGCATCATTTATATATAATTAATGTCAAATGCTACACATATATGCATGACAAAAGGATCTTATATTTTGACAGGGGGAGAGGGTGGCTAGCACCGACTACTCCAAGTCATGGACGTCCCTAGGTCCTCGGTTCGACCAACAACAAAGGGGATTAAATGCTCAATGGCTAGTCCCACATGCTACTGTGCGAACACTCAGAACAAAGGGCTTCACCCGCGATTCAAACTAGCGCTTTCAACGAGGCGAAAGCCTTATGCGGGGACCGGGGTACCAATATGGCTCATTGGCGGTTGGTCAAAAGGATCTTATTAACTAATCTATATATGTTACCATGGATGATGCATGCATGCATGCATGCATGCACCCATGCATATATGACTACATAATACATGTAAAGGAAAAGCCATGAAAGATGAGAATGGGCCCTCAAGCAAAGACTAACTCCACAAGCCCCCAACTGAGGGTTTGACTGGCAAGGTTCTCTTCCCGGTCCCCAAGACCCATCTGAGTATTTTCTTACACCAAGGTGCAAATTTCCAATGGTGCCAAGACAAGCACCATTCCAATTGTTTAATATGCATGTATTTGTTTAGGGGAATCAGACCATTTGACAACAACAACAACAACAACAACAACAACAACATGGATTGGAGGAAGTCATCCCTATCATTTGCGCATTGCCCCTTGTCAATTCCAAAATTACTTATGTGTTTGTGTGCAAATATAACCTAAGATTTAATATATAATTTTGATGGGGCTAGGGCTAGCTACCTAGCTAATGATCAAAGCGGATGCTTTTCCTTTCAACAGGCTGGGAACGTATATACTAGTATTACAGTAGAGCTCGATCAGACTATATATATACCATCCCCATTTATCTATTTCCTTTTTAACTTGGGAGGAAAGCAAGGAATGTTATTTATATCTTGGTGATCAATGAAAGGGGTTTAATTAATTGCTTGAAGATCTAATTAAGCTAATCTGATCTAATCCAATCTAATTCGTCAGTATATATACATATATTTAGATTTTAGACTAATTTGAAAGTTGCTGATACTGTCGTTGTAATTACTGAAACCCAGAGAGCTAGCAGAAGATCGAGCAGTAGGTACACAAGTGCAGTTTAATTAAAAAGAAAGCCTGAGATGGAACCAGCAGCAGCCAGCCTCTAATTAAAGAAGCTCATTTGATTCCTCCTCACACCCTTCCATGCCACTTGGCCTGGCCATTCATTTCAATCAACAACAAGAGGCCCTGGTGTGTTGAAAGTAGTAGTAGCAGTAGTAGTAGTAGACTCAAAGTTTACACCAGTCCAGAGAAGCTCTTTACTCTTCATCCTTTTTCTTTTCCACCTGCTTCTTTTGATAATAAATAATAAATAATGGTGGCTAGTTTGGAGTTTGGAGTATTTGAACTCAAATCACGTGCACTGCCGCATTGAGACAAGAGCTTGCATCGTGCCCACATGACCCCTTAGAAGTTATAACATACCTTACTTAATAATACCTACAGTACTACTGCAGCCCCTTGGTTTTCAACAAATTAATTAAAAATTTAAAACATGCATGCTCCATATAAACTTTATAATTATCATTTGTCACTTGACACCCTATATATCATGAGACTATTCATACACAATTAAAGGCAATTAATGAACAAACCGATGGATTGGTTTTGTTCAAAGAAAGAGCACTCACTCAGGAGTCTGGAGTCTGGAGTCTGGAGTCTGGACTCTGGATGGAGAGTAGAACAAAGTTGGAAAAAAAAAAAACAAAAACAAAAGAAAGGTTGATGAGAACACATGCAGCCATGTAAGCCAACAAGACTAATAAATACGTGGGCCCCTACCCCCATGTTTGTATTGTATGGCGTTGATGTTTGGGGACTCTGTCAGGGACTTCAAATGTCAACGTTGAAAGAGAGAGCCGGCTCATTCTTTGATGCTTAGTCGGTTGATTAGGTTTTGATTTGGAGTGGTTCGACCATTTGTCAAAGCTGATCACTGAGCACATCGCTCTCATTCATCAAACACCTTATTTGAGAAAAAAATACAAAAAAAAAAACAAATGGCTTCAGAGGTTGATTTTTATGATTTAACAGTGGGAGAAGAAATGGAGATCGATCAGATGGATTACGTGGAGATAGAGAGAGAGACTCAACTGTAACAGTATGATTGATTATAATTTGTGTTTGTGGTTGGTTGGTTGGAAGATTGAAAATGTATATAATAGTAGAGGGTTGAGTCAGAGTAGGTGCACTTGTCATGTTGTCCCCAGTCCCACTAGATATTGAAATAAATTCAATATATTTTGTTGAGATGGATCATGGATGACAAGAAGAAGAAGAAAGAAGAAAAAGAAGATCATCGATCACCAAGTGCTTCACTTCAATTTTCAGGTCTTGAGTCAAATAAAAACTCTCCAAATTAGTAGCGATCGTCACGGAAAACAAATTAAAGGGTGCATGCATGATGTTCCAATATTCCACACTCATGTAATGTAATGATCATTTGCGGCTTTCGAGCTCCAGTAGTAACGGAGTCAGTAAAAAGAATCAATCCCATTGCAATGAGGTATCATTTGCCATTTTGGGGGACCATGCCCCTGGTTTTAATTAGGCTCTTTCTTTCCTTTCCACAAGAGATTAATGATGGATTAGAAACATGAAATACAAGGCTAGCTAGCTTTGTTTCTTTCTTCTTCTTTTTATTATTATTATTTTTTTTTAATTTTTTTTTTCTATTCTTAATTTGTTTTTTTTTTCTTTTTCTTTTTGAGGAATGAAACACAACTTTTTTTACACGTAACAAACCAAAGCATACTGCGCCTCCCTGTCAATCCCCCAAAGCTTTTTATGAGAGAATAATTAGTGATTAGAGCCCATAATCATTTCTCAGCATGTTACGTATTTTAGTGTCGTCATCACAGGGCCTGGAATCAATCTGACAAGTGACAACAAGCTTTGTGCTTATTATTAGTCTCGAATCTATTAACTAGAGTGCCAGCCTTGCACAAATTAAGAGACATGAACACTGAATTTAACACAATAATAATAATATGTCTTAATGTTTTTCTTCTTTGGGTTATGAACAGGATGATAGACGGGACATAAAGAAGCTTCTTGGCTCCCTAAACCCTGAAAAAGTAAAAGACCATTTTAGAGTTGAAATGAAATTCATATCATGGTGACTTCAAGTAAAGAGATAGCCAAGTGGCAGGCAATCGTCAGATCAAATCAAAGATTTTGACCGGACCTACCACCCAATCAGTGACCAACACCATTCTCAATCAGACAGGAAGAAAATCGAGCCCGAGGATAATGAGCATGGGGCCTAACTAAATAGCAGGAAAGGAATCCACTCCACTGTTGCTTTTTGTCATACTCATACATAATAAGACTTTGACAACGGCTCTCTGATTAATTGGGTACTTAATCTCAGTTCAAACACACAAATTATGTACGTGATATAGATGATGATCAAGCAAAGCCCAAAGTAAACAATTTAAGACAAAGAAACAGGCCGACCAAGTGCCAAATTAATTAGTCCACTAAGAAAGTTTCAGTGGAAGAGCTGGATTCATCTAATTTAAAAGCTACCCAATTTCGATTCAGACAATCCTAACCCATTGAGCATTCTTATTTCTTAGCTAAAATATAAACAAAAACTGGCAGAGCAACTACCAATAACCCAACAACTTTTCTGTCTTGTAAACATGTCCTGATATTTTCTTATACTGAGAAAAAGTTCAAAGGACTTCACTTGGCTTGGGAATTTTGCAACAAATCACATACATAAAACAATGGGTGATTGTTGAGTTATTAACTAGAATACAGGAAGCGTGTGATTCCCTCTTCTCCGGACTCTTTGGGCTTCTTCTCGGACAGAGAGAAGGTTGACTTTGACTTCCCTTCTCAGTCTTCCTTCAAGTAAACCAACAGGTAGCCACAGCTTTGGTTCTAATTCCACAGTATATGATAGGGTAGTCTTATACTCTTGTCGAGTCCAACTTGCTTCATCCCCATCCAAATCATTAGACATCTGCATGGTGAGCATACAATCTAATCAGCTTTTTATTTCATAGACAAAATCAAAGGAAGCTATCTTTTTTTTTTCAACAGATAAATCATATATATTTGTAACTAGAATCACCAGAGTATGAGTGTTCAGAATGCAAATATAAAGTAGAATCATTTATAGTTAACATTCAGAACATGATATCCAGTAGATATAAATAAATAAAACTGCCATTTTGTCCAATTTCTTAAGCAGGATGTCTCTTCTTTTTTTATACTAAATAATTACCTAGAATGAAGTAAATTGCAGCTCAACCTGAATCCTTCCAAAACCCCTGAACTCCTAGTATTTTGAAACAATGGAGAAATGATCATTAGGCAGGATAAACTACTTAACCCTGCAAGCTAACTTTGCCAGCCTTTTGAATGGAATATACTAACTTGTATTCTCTATTGTACTTCCCTAATGCAGCTGATACAATGTGATTTGATCTTGATGGAATATAATAATGCTAGGAAGAAGGAAAAAAAAAAAAAAAAAAACTCCCTAGCCTGAAGCACATTAGAAAAAAATTTCCTAAATCAATAGCACATTAGCAAGCATTGGTATCTGCCAATGGAGAAAGAACCAAAATCATAGTTGAAAACAGAGTATAGACTTATAGTTGAGAATCAATGGCAGGGATTGATATCTTTTCTTTCTGAGTCAATCATTCTAAAAGAAATCGACTTGACCCAAGTCACTTGATGAGTCTGACTTCATTACCTGTCCAGATAGAATGTTCTTAGGCAGCATTAGAGCTGCAGAAATCCTCACAAACACAATGAACTGAAAAACAATTTTATGTTGGGGGTGGAGGGTTCGGTGGGCGAAGCTATGTTGTTGTTGTGGAATAAAGTTTCTGAATTTGCTTATGGGGATGCTATTAAGATTAATCTGCTAATCTGTTCAGACTTTCAGTCTTTCAGTCTTTCAGTCTTTCAGCCATTCAATGGAAGTGTCACAATAGTGATAAATGTAATATGTGCTGCCTTTGGTTCAAGAGAAAAGACAAATAACCATTGAAGATTTCAAGTGAGTATGTCAGTAAACAGAGAATGATAAATGTCATGTATTTCAAGAGCAAGTTCAGTTCCCCTAATGAGTAAGTCAGAATTGCCTAAACAGAAGTGGATTGAATTGGACAATGCTGACTCTGAAATAAGGATACACGCAGCATTGGTAGTGAGGTAATGAATACCATAAATAATAGTAACTCCATACAGCATTATGCGGCTAACTATTTCCTTCTCTATCATACTGTTGTAAGAGAGTTCCATGAATATATTTTCCACTTAAAACATTAATAACTGGTGAAAAGTTGCACTGGAACTACAAATACCTGTAATGTTGAGTGCTGGGTGATAATTCAAAGAAGCTAAAAGTGAATTCATAAGAAGAGGAAGATGCATGGATGTACATGTGGCTTAAACAAAACAACAAAAACATCAAGCTTCCACTTGTCAAAAGTACATTGTCCAGGAGACTGAAAGAAGTCGGCAACTGTTCCCTTGAAGGAATCACTATCTAATTATTGTTCTTACATCAGAAAAGTATGCAACAAGAAAAACCCACTTCAAAATGCTAGAAGATAAAATCAAAAGTGAAGAGTTTTGGAAGAGATTTTCAGTTCATTTCACTCTTTGAAATGAAAGGAAGAAGAAAAACAACACCAAAATGAGCAAACAGTTCTTAATAGTGATCAACCAAATTGTAGAAGAGCCCTAAGTGAGAGATCAAGAGTTCCAAGTTGGTGCCCAAAAAAAAAGGCATGTCCACATTTCTCATTAAAAAAGAAAAAGAAAAAGAAAAAGAAAGAAGAAGATAGCCGTTTTCAATTTAGAGTACCAACTATTAATTCCAATCAAGGAGTAAAATCAGGGTCTAAATTCTTTTAAGAAGGGGTTCAGCTTTGTGAGAGGTCAAGAGTTCCAAGTTTGTGCTTAAAAAAAAAGGGCTTGTCCACATTTCTCATTAAAAAAAAAAAGAAAAAGAAAGAAGAAGATAGCCGTTTTCAATTTAGATTACCAACTATTAATTCCAATCAAGGAGTAAATTCAGGGTCTAAATTCTTTTAAGAGGTTAGGCTTTGTGAGAGATCAAGAGTTCCAAGTTGGTGCTTAAAAAAATGGCTTGTACACATTTCTCACAAAAAAGAGAGAGAAAAAAAAAAAGAAAAGAAGAGGATAGCCATTTTCAATTTAGAGTACCAACTATTAATTGCAATCAAGGAGTAAAATCAGAGTTTAAATTCTTTTAAGAAGACGTTAGGCTTTGTTACTCATAGGCAAGTAGATAAAATAACCTCAGCCAAGTAAGCCACTTGTGGAGTTAAAAAATCAAAGGTTTGTAATCAATAAGGTGAAGTTGATCCTTAGAAATAAGTCAGGATAATGCGAAAAGAAAAAAGAATGAAATAAGGACTCCTTGAAGCAAGATGATAAATTTTTGTGGTGGAAGGAAGTACTAGTTGTTGATTAATGACTAGAGGCGACCAAAGCATTTGATAGAATTTAAAATTTCCAGAGTATGGAGCATTTAGGAATCCCAACTAGATTGATATTAAACATTTTTATTGGCTTCAAAATCCAATTTTGTTTGTTGGAAATGTTTTCATTCTATTTGGATGAGAAATCAAATATGAAGTCCTTAATCATCTCCTTTGTACTCTCACTTTCTATGGTCAATGACTCAAAAACTAACTTTAAATTAGTGAAAAGGAACATTTGATGAAACACAAACGCAGTGCCAAGAAAAGATGGACAAGCTCGCACCTGCTCAATGGACCAGCTGCCTTGGAAAAGCTGGAAGTCACCCTCGATCATATTGAACTGGATATCCCTTCTCCTCCCGCTGGGGATCATCTCAAGATCCCCCTCGTAGCAATCCAGTACCCCTTTGGCATTGAATTTGAGCCCCAGCGCCAAGTCCTGCTGCCCTACCTGGTGATAGAGAAACACAATCTATCTATCTAAGTAACAAGAAACAAGCAAAGTTATAGAGGCAATCAGAATGCAAGAAGGCAACCTGATAAAGCCTGGCAAAGCAATCCCTCTTGTCGAGCAACTGGCTGACTGCGAGGCTGGGGATGAAATCGGCCAGGCCCTCATAGTCCGTGAGGACACTCCACACCGTCTCCAGGTCGGCATTCACCCGGACACGAGCGTTGATCCTCCGACGGTTCTTTTTCCCGGGCGGCTTATCAATCTCGATCTGGAACCCGGTATCATCATCTTCGCAGCTGGAGATAGTCTCCTCCTCCTCCTCCTCCTCCTCCTCAACCCCCTGCTCTTCCTGGATTTGGTGTTGCGAGTCCGAGAGCGAGGATCTGAAGGGAAGTGGGAGAGAGGGGGAAGAGCGAGGGATGAGATAGGGCCTGGTGGTGACGAGGGACGAGAAGGAGAAGAAAAAGGGTCGGGGGTGGCCATGGGAGGAGTGCAAGGTATGAAAGAGATGTACTACTGGGGGGGCTAAAGCCTGCATTGCATCTTCTTCTCCTCCTCCCCTGCCCTAGTTTTTCTGTCCATTTCATTTCATTTCTTTTCTTTTTTTTTTCCTTTTTTTTGGTTTGACTTTTATTGGTTCGCTTCAGACCACCCATACGAACCTACACTGACTACACAATCATGATTCCCTGAACGGACGGCATCGAGCTAATACTATAGTATACTTCTTTGGATCCGATTTCTTTCTTTTCCTTTTTCTTTTAATTATTAAAAAATTGTTATTATTCTATTATTTTTTATAAACAGATAAAACAAATTGGCGGAGGGAGATATTGAACAATAGTCAGTCTCAGTCGGTGAAACCAAGACAAAGAGAAGCGGATATTTATTAATTATAGACTATATGTATATATTAAAAAATCCGGATAATAAATATATTTCTGTAATAATTGGATTTGATATCCCAGCCCCAAGGGCTTTAATAAGTCCTCATTTCCTCGCTCCCTCACGAACCGCAAGTGGTGTACTATGGCTTGTTCGTATTCCGCCTCTCTATGGACGGCTGTTCAGGCCGGTCCATCTCCATCTCCATCTCCATCTCCATCTCCGATGTGGGATCAATAATAATGATGCCTCTAAGACTACTAGTGTTCCTCTCCGCAGGGTAGCAGCTTGGGACTCCGCAACGCCGGCAAGACCCCCTTCTCTTGTCTCCCTTCTCCCACGAGAACCCCGGCATCTCTTGGCAGTCTCAGCGGAAGGACACAGTCACTTTGCTTTCGCATCCGCTTGCCCTCCGGAATCTCTTTGGTTAAACCCCGTCGGGTTGTCTGTTCGGCCGCCGAGAAGCAAGTAAATTGTTCATGCTCCATTCCATTCTCAAATGCTCTCAATCCAATTCCATTCTTACAACATGTGCAGACTGTCTGTGTTGATTGTCACTCCACCTCAGTTTTATGTAACAAAACCATCACGATCATCTTTTCAAGCAGCAATTTCCAAGATTTATGACCCAATTTTAAATTCAGAACCTCATGAATCAACAAAGTCGCCATCTTGTGCTCTGTGTTTTATCTCCATTGTCCTTCCATTAGGCCATCTATGCATTGATGAGACTCTCCTGCATCATTTTTTTCACCTTTGTTTGTTTGTTTGCTTGCTTGCTTGCTTGTTTTTAATTCTAGTCAGCAATGGCTTTGGTATGATTTATGGTTTCTGTTTACTATGATCATGCGTTATATTTCAATAAAAAGAGTATGTCTAACTCATTTGTGCTGGCTTCAGGTTCTCGAGCTGCAAGCAAAGGTGACTAACAAATGCTTCTTTGATGTGGAAATTGGGGGAGAGCCTGTTGGAAGGATTGTATTGGGCCTGTTTGGAGAGGTCGCTCCACTCACTGTTGACAACTTCCGGGCATTGTGCACTGGTATACCATCCCCCCTGAGCAGCATGATATTGAAATTGATTTTTGCAAAAAGCCTCATCTTTGTTCAACTGCATGCTTCTGTATTCATAGGTGAGAAAGGGTTTGGCTATAAAGGATCCTCTTTTCACCGCATAATCAAGGATTTCATGATCCAAGGTGGTGACTTTGAATGAGGAAATGTGAGATTTATATCCTTTTTACTGGTGTTCAATATCTAAACTCTTAGCAAAATATTATGGGAAATAAACCTGTCCTGTAGCCTATGGTTTCATCTAGGTGCCATATCACATTTAGTGTTCTTGCTATGCTTTACAATTGTCCAACCTTGTGAAATATGCAAATAAAGCCATGGAGGCTGGCTATCGGTTCGAACCAATTGGGGTTTGACACATGTCCCACACTAAGCTGATCTTCACGTCTTTCCATAAAATGGGACACATGTCAAACCCCCATTGGTTCGAACCAGGGTCTTGCTTGGTTCTGGAACCAAGCAAGCAAGACGAGTCCACTTCAGTGCAACTATGTTCTACAACTGCTGTTTTTTTATGCCAATTTTTGAAGAAAAGAAAAGGAATCCCGCCCAATCATCATTAATTATATTTCTAACTGATCATTCATGTCGCCCTTTCATGTGGTCTGAACATTATAATTGCTACATTTATATTGTTGTGGTCATGAGAATGAGATAGCAACTTATCTCAGTTGTCAATTGTCATAGCTCCCAAGTCAAGCCTGGTCAAGTGTTATGAATCCTTCTTTTGCTGCGTTGCCATCTTTTGGACATGGTTACTTCACACCTTTCTGTTAGCATATGCATTAAAATATGTTAATGAAGAGCTGCTGCTACGGCCACATTCAATTTCTCATCATGGCATTGAAATTTTGAGATAATGTAATTTTATCAAGCAGGATCTATTTCCCATATTCTCAATTGTTCTAAAAGACAAAATTAGGAGAACATTTTTTGCCTAGGGTAAAAGTTTTTTGGCTGGTTGCAGGGAACTGGAGGAAGGAGTATTTATGGCTCAAAATTTGCGGATGAGAGCTTCACTTGTAAGTACTTCATGTCTCAATCTTGTTGTTGGCTGCAACTAGCTTCCTAGCCACAAATGGCATCTTATATCAGTGGCATCAGCTTGGTTCTCATACCTAGTCACAGTTTTTTATTGTTCATGGGTGACTCCTCGCTTTATCTCTTGTATTTGATTTCTTAGCAATTATCATCTTACAGTATATTTCAGGCTAGCTTTTTTCTCTTCCAAAAGCTTCATGTTTGTCTTCATGAAACTCTGTTTGTTGTCATTGTTAGTATTTCTTTCTTTCACATACATGACATTTTACTTGGTATTTCTTGTTAGATCCTGCTCCCTAAATGAGTTCTCCCTCAAGACCTTTGCATCTCCTTTATTTCCTGCACATGTTTAGATTTCTGGACAACTAGTAGGGTGTGAAGTCTCTATTTACAAAGAAATGGCAAATTACTATGTAATCCACCCCAGATGATCAGAATAAGGCTTGTCTATTGTAGTCCTGTTCTTTGCTTACCTATCAGAGCTATAATTTGTCAAAATTTCAATGATATGGTTGTTAATCAACTTGTTGTTTTCCTGGAATGTTTGAAACTATTGGAATATTTTTGTCACATTTTGGAACTGTTTAGCCGACCCCATCTAGTATGGGATTAAGGCTTAGTAGTTGTTGTTGTTTGGAAAACTGTTTCCAGCAAACCTATTCTTGAAATTAAATCTTACAGTGAAGCACATTGGCCCTGGGGTGCTAAGCATGGCAAATGCTGGACCTGATACCAACGGAAGCCAGTTCTTTATATGCACAGTGAAGGTAACTTCTCCCCTTTAACTTTGTGTGATAAACCATAAATCATGCTTGTTTACTGATTGTTTATATAATATATTCCACAACCCCCCCTCCCCCCCCAGCATTCAGAAAATTGCTTTATGATTAATGATTCTTATGTTAGTATATATGCTCTGTTCCTATGTTATTTATTACTGGATTATACCCTTGGGCCTTGATGCTGATATTGAATGTCTGCAAACAGACCCCATGGTTAAATAATCGCCATGTAGTGTTTGGACATGTTGTGGAAGGGATGAATGTTGTGCAGCAGCTCGAGTCACAAGAAACCAGTAGGTCAGATGTACCACGTTTGCCTTGTAGGATCATCAATTGTGGTGAACTGCCTATGGATTTCTGACTGCCATGATCTTCTTTGTGATTTCTGCTCCTCTGCATTTTTGTTTTTACTCCTATATGCATATCCATGTTTGCGTTTATTCCTAGTTTTCCTGGAAGAATAACATTATCATTATCATGTCAAATTTTGATTCTCAAAGGAAGATGCTGTTGTATCAATTTCGGATTAGCAGTTGATTGTTACTTCTTTCAAGTGTACGTCACCCATCAAAGTTCATTTCTAAAAGTTGTTTGATGTCAATACATAAACAGTTCCTTTAATCCTTTGACATGATGGTCATGCCCTTATTCTGCTGTCAGTAGAAGAGTAATAAAACAGTACTATCCTGCCTCCCTTGAGCATTCATCACTGACGGTACCCTTGTACTTGGGATCAGTGCAGTAGTTGTATATCATGTATTGGTCACGAATCATATGCATGAGTGTCAGGTCCTGTTGACTGAGACTCTTCTCTATCCAAGAAGCTGCATCATTTCCACATGTGTAACCACTCTCAGAGGGGAAACAAGCATCTATCTTCAGGTTCCTATAGTGCGCGATGAATGGAGCTTTGCTCCAGTCAACCTTGATGCGCCCGCCATCCGTTGCCCAGTCTGACCCATCCCACAAGGATGTATGTAGTGTCATGGCCTTCTCAACATAAGGCAGCTGTGTTGTGCTATTTGCTTTCATGAAACCTCTAATGGGTATTCCATCAATGTAGGATCTAGCAACAAGAAACAGATGGTGAAGATTGAAGAATTAGTTTTGGTGATGACTGATGAAGGAAGAAACTCAGAACATACATTGTCTGATTTGGGGTCCAAAGAATGGAGTAGTTGTGGAAGTCACCAGTCGGGTCAAACCAGAGGTGGAACCTCTGCTCTCTGTTACCCTTCCCTTCTGTGAAGACATTGGTGTTCAGTTTGTAAGGTTGTCCCTCAAGATTGCCCAGGAACTCCAGGTCCACTTCGTCTTGAGCCGGTTGGGCAGAAGAAAGCTACGCGTTTTAAACGGAAAGCTATGTTATAGATTAACATGGAGAATGAGCCACCTAAGAACTTTGCATATATTCTTCTTTTTTACATCTACAAGATGAACAAAGGAGAGAAGGTTGAGTAGAGACGTAGAATGTTGTTACGGTGCCAGCAGAGTTGCCTTTGATGAGTTGCATCTGAACCTCGAACCTTCCGTAGAGAAACGCAGCCTTGGACTCGCAACCAGAGCCAGATATGTTGTCCATGGAAAGCTGCAAATTGAGGCCATTGTTGGAGATGATTGCACGGCCGTCACCCCATGTTATGTTCATGTCTGTGTTGAAGTCTGCTGCCACGCCCGCCGCAGCAGAGATCAACAACAGCACCAAGAGAACTAGAGACATTGTTTCAATAATTAGCACTGTGTTACCTGTCCTAACAAAGGCTATATAGCTTCACATAAATGCAATAGTTGTGACTTGTGAGTGTGTAACAGTTCCACACGAGTCTATCTTTGTGATAGCGTGCATGGATAAGCACGTATCCTCCTCTCAGATGTCAAATCTACCAAAAATAACACAACCTTGTTAGGAATTTATTTTGGAAAATATAGTCATGGCACCTTCATGTTTATCTTGTCATGCATTTCCGATTGTAATGCATAAGATCCCAGATCAAATGGCAACAGTGGATCTGTATTCTTGAATATTGGATCTTAATAAAACAAGTCTTATGCGGCAGTGCACTTGCCATGGCGTGCACTGTGCTACAAGTGGAGAACGAGGTGTGACCTTGTTTGTTGGAACAAATAAGCTGGACAAAGTCCAAGGAATTGCAGTCGCCGGACTATGGCTTTTGGAGTAGAGAGGCAACAATTAATTAGAAGAAGAACTAGTGACAAACAAGCAGCTGAACTCTTTTATTTTAATTTAGCAGTTGAATTGATGCTATGAATCCTATCCTCTTTATGATCAGTTGATGCGACTTTTGTCTGTGTGTGCAAACGCTTGCATGCGTGTATGCTTCAGTTCAATTTCATATATATCCTCCTCAGCCTGCAATTTGTTCAAATGTTAACCTCAAACTTCTTTTATTTGTTCGAATCATTCTTTACATGAATTATAATTCTCTCCACTTGGTTAATTTGTCAATGAAAGTTTGACTCTTCATTAAAGTATTCAGTTGAACAATGGAGGGCTCTAAATTTGAATCTCAAGAGAAGTCAGCAAGCATGCTGTATGGATGATCAACTGAGAGATTGTTAGTACAAGTTTGGTTTCAGGCTGATATATCAAACCTTCTCCTGTGCTAAGTATAATTTTTTTTTTGATGAAGTGGATAAACCACAATTTATTTATTAGTTAGCATAAGGGAGTTCAAGATGCATTCTTTCCTGAGCGGTGAGGACAAAAAGATAAAGATATAACATTTTAAAGCGCTCCTTCAACTTTGCTTGAGATGTTGCCTCCTTTCTTTTCAGTTACATCGGCTGCTCTTCTTTGGCGTGCCACAGGTGGGGGATGGGTCATCCTCAAACTCAACGACTCCTGCATCTCCTCGACCTAGAGTATCCAAGGTGAAATCAAGTTCTTGACTTGCTTCACGGGTTCCCTCCTGAAACCTTCAAGTTTGGAGTCGTTTGGCCGTGAGGTGCATTCAACCAAGAAAGAGTGAGGAAAATAATTTCATGAATAATTCTTGAACAAACACGATGTTTGTCTTGGGAAGCATCGTCGATTCCTCTCTCCCAAATACTCCGTGGTAGCCATCAAGGGAAGATCTCCTTGAAGGGTATGGTCCACCCCGTAGGAGGCTACCACGGATTCCCCGATGGTAGGGGTATTAATGAAAGTTATTTACACTTATCCCAAGCGGGTTCACGAAATGGTTCCAAATTTGTAATCGCTGCGAGGTCATGAAACCATGCGGATGTATTCTTGATTCATCATCCGTGTCACAAAGATAACATCTTGTTCGGTCCCCGTTCCAGTTTCTCTTGTGAAGGTTGTCAAGAGTTAGGATCCTGTCCTCTTTTGCAACCATACAAAAAGTTTGATCTTAAGGGGCGTGGTTGTTTAGAACACGTTTCTTGATTACTCAGAGGCCCCGCCATCAATTACGAACCCGATACAAGGATTTTCACAGTGAAGTTTTTGTTCGGTGTGAGTTTCCATTCCATTGAGTCCCGCATGGGGGGTGTGGTTGGGGTCATAATAACTTGTTTTATCAACTCGAAACCCAAGTGTTCCCCATTATTAAGGGGCCCAACCTTGAGTATTGTGTTGCCCCTCTGTAGTTGGACTCTTGCTTCGTGAATTGTTAGATGTTTCTTGATTGATAGTTCCTGGAGCCCCGGGTAAATGTTGCATAGTGCGAGTCCCTCCCACCAATTATCCATCCACAAATTAGTGGTTTCGCCCCTCCCTGGGTTGACCTTAATGTTTGCCGGTGTTGAGGCTTGGTGAATACTTTTCCAAAATGGAGAAGCTCTATTTGGCGAGTGAGTGCAGCTAGGGATCAATGTATCCTCGTCGAGAATAGATGTCTTGAAATATCTTACAGTAAATTCCACGCTCTTCCCGTTAGGATCCTCCACCACTGCTTTCCTAATCAAAGGCCCATTAAAGCTTCTGAGGTTCAAGATGCCCCATCCACCATTTTCTTTGGGTCTACACAATCTGTCCCAGTTGACAAGATGGTAACCCCTTTTATCATTGTCCACTCCTCTCCATAAGAACTCTTTCCTAATTGCATCTATTTTTTGGATTACCCATTCAGGGAGGCGGTAGGCCGACATCCAGTGGATTGGTATTGTGGAGATAACTGAATTTAGGAGTGTGAGACGACCTCCTAGTGACAGTAGCTTCCCCTTCCATGACCCCAACTTGCCACGAATTTTCTCTATGAGTACATTCCAGTCTTCTCTTCTCGGGCGTCCGCCCGACAGCGGGATCCCCAGGTATCTTACTGGCAGGCTAGCTCTTGTACAGCTCAGCACTTGGGCAAGAGCTTGTATGTCTGGATCCGATGCCTTGATTGGGATGATGACACTTTTGGTGTAGTTGATCCTTAGCCCCGATAGCCCCTCGAACAAGTAGAATATGAGTTTGAGATTGAGGGTTTTCGCCAGTCCTTGCGTGAGAAAATTAGAATGTCATCAGCATATTGCAAAGATGTGACAGTTGTCTCCCCATTAGGCCCGATTGGGATCCCTCGGTAGATGTTGGATCTAACGGCTTCGGAGAGCATTGTAGGTAACACATCCATGGCCAATACAAAGAGTAACGGGGATAGAGGGTCACCCTGTCTTAGGCCTCTCTTGCTTCTTACATATCCCACCGGTGTTCCATTGATAAGGAATCGCGCTTTGGATGTGGTGCGTAAAGATCTTATCCATGTCATGCATTTGGGTCCAAACCCTCTGGCTTGTAGAATTTCTATGAGATAATCCCAATCAACCATATCAAAGGCTTTTTCCAAATCGATCTTGATAATGGACCCGTTACTGTTGCTACCCTTCATCTTGTATATTAATTCTTCGGCTGCGATAATATTATCATGTATCATAATGTCAACACTTTTTAGTGTTTGTCTGCATTGTTGTTTCAGTACATTGGCGCACATACATAGCTAATAAATCCACTCCTAAACAAGTATGTCTTAATTCATCTTTCATTTTTCATTTGTTTTCAATGCAACAAACAAGCATTTGGCCATCGGTTCAAGTTCATTAGTGGACAACCTTTCAGCAATAATCTTACACACTTGGTGTTAAATTCCAAATTAATCATGTTTACAAGATTTTTGATGCCTGGCATCATTGGCCTTGAGAAAAAGTATTGACATCAAGAGATGGTGTGGTAGCAGACAGAGACAGGCATGCAACAGAAAACAAAAAAAGAACTTGCAAAATATGGCTACTTGAATTGATACGGTTACAATTGACAATGGCATGTTCTGATTTCTTGAATTGAATATCATCCCCAACATTTTGTTTCTGACCATAAGACAAAGTCTATCTTTGTTGGTTCTTTGTATCGTTTGATATACTCTCTCCTACTCGTGACTTGTTCTGACTTTAGTTTCATATGAAACTAATTAAGTTCATTCATTTGTTTATGATAAAATCTGTCTTCTTCTGAATTTTTCATGGAACCTGTTGGTGTCAATCTATTCTTCCAATGTGCAACTGTTATTAATTAATCTCATGATCAGAGCTAACCATTCTGATTCCATTTTCCACTCTTTTGGACTCTTTCCACGGGCGAGGCTGTGGAAGTTAGATTTTCCAATCCCATTCAACACAAACTTCAAGTTCATCATGCACTAGCATATCCTTCAAAAAAACAAAACAAAAAAAAAAAAAAAAGAGAGAGAGAGAAAACAAGTGATATGTCTAGCCATGTGCCGCCTGCTCTTCTCTGTTATATTATATGTTATATATGTTCTGATTCTCCATCTGAAGAAAAAACAGAGGAGATGAAATAATTTTATTCTGATTTAATTTTAAAATTTTGGCAGCGATGAACTGATTAATTTGTAGAGTAAACCAGATAGAATATTCATCCTGCCGCCCAACCCCTGCCATTAACCACTATATATATATTTAACTTCCAACCCTCCAACCCTTTACAGTGCAACTCAGAAAGTCTTTTCCTCTGCCATCAAATATCTCCATTTGATCGTCCATTAATTAACCAAGGTATTCTCCTCTCCATCAATCCCTTTTCTTCTCTTCTATAGTTAAGGAACTTTGCCCATAACTCTGGTACGTATCCAATTAAGCAGGAGAGTACACACTCCGTATATATACATATACATAGATGGAGGGAATGGCAAGAGGAGGCTACGGGTCCAAAGAGACTACGCATGGCTTGAGAAAAGGAGGATTCAGAGCAACCATGTTCATATTTAGTAAGCACTGACACACACACACACACACGCACACAGAGTACTATAAACATTAAACAGTAGTGGATTAATTGATCAATGTGCATGCCTGTCATCCTTCACAATTTGATCACGCATGCATAATGTCTGTTAAAATTTGAAGTTATGACGGGGCTTGAGAACATTGGCTTCGTGGCAAACATGGTCAGCATGGTGCTCTACTTCTTGCTGGTAATGCACTTCGATCTGGCAGATTCTGCAACAACTCTCACCAACTTCATGGGCTCAACCTTCTTGCTAACCATAGTGGGAGGCTTCATCGCCGACACATTCCTCACCAGGCTCAACACTGTTCTAGTGTTTGCATTCTTCGAAATATTGGTACGTACGTACATATTCAAATTAATATTTATATATCTATATAATGAACTATTATTATAAAAACTTGGTTAATTATATTGTGAGTAACAGGGCTATATCCTTGTAACCATCCAAGCTCGCCGGCCAAACCTCCGGCCTCCTGCTCTGTGCCTGACATGCAAGCTCGAGGGCAAGAACGCGGCCATATTCTACTTGAGTCTGTGTCTATTAGCGCTGGGATATGGAGGGGTTAGAGGTGCTTATCCTGCACTCGGAGCTGATCAGTTCGATAAGAAGAACCCGAAGGAAAGGAAGAGCTTGGCCAGCTTCTTCAACTGGTTACTGCTGAGCATCACGCTGGGTGCGACGCTTGGTGTCACGGTCATCGTCTGGGTCAGCACGGAGAGAAGCTGGGCTCTTGGCTTCTTCATTAGTCTCATGTGCGCTATCCTTGGCTTCTGCATCATCACTGCAGGCAAGCCCTTCTATAGAAGCAGGATAGTCAAAGACAGCCCTCTGCTCAAGCTGTTTCAGGTGCTGGCCGGCTACCTATACTTTATAGTTTAATTAATTTGTGTACATGTGTGTATATATATAATAACATGATCATTAATTGATTAATTTAAGAGACAGTCTGCCTGCGTTAATTACCTCGATCGATCGCCAATGAATTTAATTATATATAATATTCTCACAGCTAGCTCTGATTATTGCTAATAATTAATTAACGCTAATATTGGATCAAGCATGGCAGGTCATCGTGGCGGCCATCAGGAACAGGAAGTTGAGCTTGCCGGAGAACCCTGAGGATTTGTATGAGACGGCCGGCTACGAGAAAGGAGATGATGATGATGATGAAGAATTTGATATGATCCCTCATTCAAAGCAATTCCGGTGCTTGGACAAGGCTGCCATCCTGCCGAGAGACGCCAGGCCGGATGAGGAGGCGTGGAGAGTATGCACAGTGAGTCAGGTGGAGGAACTGAAGATCCTGATCAGGATGCTGCCCATCCTTGGCAGCACTATCCTCATGAACACATGCTTGGCCCAGCTACAGACCTTCTCGGTGCAACAAGGGAACATCATGGACCTCCATCTGGGATCCTTCCAAGTCCCCGCTGCCTCAATCCCTGTTATCCCTCTCATCTTCATGTCCGCTCTAGTCCCTGTCTACGAGTTCATTTTCGTCCCTCTAGCCCGTCGCTTCACAAGCCACCCCAATGGCATCACCACCCTCCAGAGGGTCGGCGTTGGCCTCGTCCTCTCTGCCATCTCCATGGCCATTGGAGCTCTGATAGAGGTGAAACGAAGGGACGCTTTCAACAAGGAGGGCAAGCGCATCAGCCTCTTCTGGCTGTCCTTCCAGTTCGGGGTTTTCGGCATAGCAGACTTGTTCACGTTGGTAGGGCTCATGGATTTCTTCTATGGTGAGGCGCCTGCCGGCTTGCGCTCGCTCTCCACTTCTTTCTCCTGGCTCTCCCTCTCCTTCGGCTACTTCCTAAGCACCGTGCTCGTCCGGGCGGTGAACTCGGTGACGGCCAAGGGGACGGCCAGCGGCCACGGCTGGCTCTATGGGTTAGACCTTAACCAGAATCGCTTGGACCTCTTCTTCTGGTTCTTGGCCATACTCAGCTGCATCAACTTCGTGCTCTTCTTGCTGTGTGCCAAATGGTACAAGTACAGGAAGGTGGTCATTAATTATAATTATGCCGCGCGAGCTCAACATCAATGTGACCGTGATGATGATGATGAGTCGACGATTCATGCAGCTGGTAATTCACTTCATGAGAAGAGCAAATCTGTGGAAGCCAAGGACGTCTTGAATAATGGTCCCATGTATTCAACACTGGCAATCTATCCATCTCCGGGGGCTTATCCATCTCCCACACCTTCCTCTCTTAGTATGTACTCGCCCATGACACTGGAGACCAGAGAACTGATCATCAGGCCATAAGTAATCCTCCTACACAATGCATGTGTACATGCAGTACTGAATACAAAGTCGATCGATCTCTTCTCTTGTATTAATTAGGTTTGGGTCTTTTTTTTCTTTTTTTTTCTTTCTTTCTTTTTTAATAATAATGAGAATGTCCATCAGTCACTGACTCACTATTAATTGAATGAAGCTCCTCAGATAGTGGTCCGAGAATAAATATAGTCTATGCGCGTGTATCTAATTTCGGTGAACCTGAGTGTGATTTTGATGGTTTGGTGGATCACAACTTTCTACCTGTAAATGATTGGCCTATTTATTAATAGGAAGGTTATCCGCAAATAAATTAAAAACCAAAAAAAAAAAAAAAAAAAAAAAAACTGTTCACTTGTTATCTCGCAATCTTGGATACAAGCATGTATTTGATACAAACATATATTTGATGAACAGTGAAATTAATTAGCTGATGTAGTCCATCACATCACATTAAATTCTGAGAATCCATTAATTAATTCATGTAGATTATCCATCGAATTAGTTCGCTTGTCAAGAAACCATTCTGCTCTGCTGAGTCTGCTCAGTGACACAAGAAAAAAAAAAAAAAAACAAGTATTCAAAGCAAAAAATAAAAAATAAACCAAGCATGCATAATATGCAGCAGTTACCGGGGTCATAGGACAAGTAAATGTACCAAAACAATCCAAAAATGCGTGGGATGAGAGGAATCTCTAAACTTAAACCAAAATTCATATTAATATGTACAAGCATATATGCAGATCGATGTTTATTTATCAGACGGTGAAGCTGGTGGATGAAGCCAGGGCCACAGCATGCGCCCACATCTTCAGCCTCGCCTTCACGTCCTTCGGATCATCGCCTGCAACAAAAGCAATATATAAGAAGTAGTACTCATGACTTGAATCATGATCATGAGGAAATTAAGTACGTGCACCTTTAACAGTACTACTGCGCTCAATTTGTATAATAATATATTATATATATATGGTTGGTGAATATATGGCATGTGTGCGTTATTTATTTCATTTGATGCATGAAAAAGAAATAATGTTACCACGCAGGGCATGCAGGACTAGGACTAAAAGAAAAAGTAAATAGACGAAATTCACATAAATGGCAACCTATATTATAATATATACTAACAGTCTAACACAAGTAGGTTATTAGGAGGTAGTGTAGGGCTCAGCAGTCAGCTCACCGGGGCTGGAGATGGAGATCCCCCAGTTAGGGATGGATGAATCCCCACCGCTGCTGGTATCGACCGCCGATCCCGAGAAGCCGACAGTCCAATCGCATGGCTGGAGTTGGATCCCGAGCTCCCGGCACGCCTTCACCTCATCGATATCCATGCTAATGCATCCCGGTCGTCCCTTTCGACGGACGAGCAGCCGGCACTCCCCCTCCTCGACCGCCATCCCTATCTCCCTCCTCCTCCGCCTCTCCCACTCTCTCTCCCTCTCCCTGCCCCTCCCTCGCCCTTCCCTGATCTCCTTCGCCCGCCGAGTTCTCCTCCGCCTCACCGCGGTCACGGGGAGCGACCCCACAACCAACGACGGTGAGTCATCGTCATCATCATCCTTGTCTAGGAACTGGCTCGCCGTGTCCTTGTCGGAGAGCTCCCCGTCGGCGACCTCCCCCTCGGAGGTCTCGATGGAGAGGCGCGACATCCGCATGGCAGGAAGGTGGTCGACGTCCTCGTCATCGGAGTCGTCGATGGGAGAATGAACGGATAGGATCATCTGGACCGCTGCCATCGATCCGCTTCCTTTTTTTATGTTCCACAGTTCCAGAGTGGAGGTATATATTGAAATGCGAGGCAGTGTGACTACTTGGTTTGGCCTTGGCCTTCTATTTATTTATTTATTTATTTATTTATTTATTTAGTTTTATTATAAAAACAAATTTTAACCAAGGCATGCACCACCATTGATTCATTATCAAGGGCCAAGGCATCAAACAACCCTGAACCGGGAGAAACTAATAATAAGGAATTTCTTATCCCTAGGTAAATAATTAATTACATATAGATAACAACAGCCGGGCAGGGCGCAATTGGGCCCAGGTCATGACGTTGGCGGGTTGGGGTGCCCCTACTATGAACAAACGTGTCCTTGTGGAGCTGAGCCTCGATCCCACACTGACTCACACTGGTCACTGCACGTCGTGTTCTTATCCTTATTAGGTAGGACCTCAGAAGTGTTGAAATTTTCCATTAACTTTGAACATCACTTTTTAATCTTCTCTTAACATCCGCATATGGGAATGATGGTTTTGGAGTCCATTTCACCAAAATGTCTCAACACTTTGGTGTGGACCCCTTCCCATATTTAAGCACTTCCACTTTTGTTTTTTTTTCATCCCATTAGATGTGGGACTATCTTCAATTCCAACAAGAAGAGCAACATGTGGGACCTGTTCAGGAAAAGTTACTGCTGTTAATATCAAATGGTCAAGGAATTGGGAACTTATTTAGTTTAGTCATATGTTTGACTTGTATAGTGGAGGTTCTATGTATCTGGTCTCAATTCGGGTGTCTTTATACAAATTAATATTTTAGACTCTCAAAGTAGAGAGAGGCACGGGATAATTAACCAGGCCCATCGGGACCGACCCGACAGGTTAGGATTGGCCAAAGATTGACCTGAAACTGTCCTGGCTTATAGTGCATACCCACCAGGCCAGGTAATGGGTCACCGCTTCTTGATGTTGAACTTGTGCACGCTTCCAATCATCTATGCAAACTTGAATTTCAATGTTTGGTGCTGACAATTGAGAAAGTGCAAATTCAACATGTTTCCACTTATACTGAAAATCTGCTCGCACGCTGCTATAGACATAGGGCGCACACAAATATCTTTTATACTTAATGAAAGAATAAGATACGGATTTTCATTACCTTGCCACCAATGAAGAACGTCGAAGGTCATATCTACGTTCATGTCCACACAAAACTGGAAGGTGGTGTTCAAGTATAGGCTGACCTTTGTGTATTGCGAACCTCTAGTTTTCTTCTTCGTTTGCCTTTATCGAAATGATTCTTCCTCACTACTACTGGACTGCCCTACCTCCTCAGTTGCAACCTGTGGAACTATGTGGCCATAACGAGAGCAATACCTCTCATACAATTCAAAAAGTTGTGACCTAACATTACTAACAATTGCATTAACATTTATAAAGATGTCGGACTCTAGTACATACCATTGAGTCTCTAACTCACTTCTAGCTCATGATTGAGAATCTTGACCTCAATTAAACCCTAGGAACTTGTAAGAAGCCTAGGATCTAAAACAAATGCAACTAAAGCAATACGAGGTATATTTCTATAATAGCTCAACCACTTTACCTTCATTTCTACAAGAAATAGAGTAGGTACAAGCGAGAAAATACCCACAAAGTTGTTCTTTACCGAGTTTGTATTGTTTAAAGCTATTGTTATTTAAATCGTCCTCCTTGAAACCTTTTTGTATGCGGATTGCAATGTCTCATTGATGCACTCTTGCACTTGGCATCGCTCCGCAAAGTTGAATGATAAGTGCTTCACAGAAATTGTCTCCGCAATTTTTTCCATGTATCTTGGTTAAGAAAATGTAAATAAAGAAGAGTGGGAATCCGTACCTTCGTCTACGGCGAATCGAATTTGAAATTGTGTCCGAGGATGTCCTAGTTTGTCCAGATGTTTCTTCTCCATATGTCTAATAAATGTGTCATACTCTCCTCCCTTGCTATACTTAAATTCGGAATTACAATAATTACATTTAGCATGGGTTACAATGCCATCTTTATTATACATTTTTGTAAAGTGGACTTTAAAAATATCGGATTTAAGGACGGATTCTGCAGTGTGATTTGTTGCTCCAACCTCAAAGGGCACAGTAGATGGTGTCGGTTCCTCAGCTGGACTTTCATACTCATGACATTCACTGCTCTCTTAGGTAGGCAAGGAGGCCGAACCAACAACGCTCTATCCCTTTGAGCTTTCACCACGTGATGCCATTTAATTTTTCTCTTGGGTAAGCAAGGAGGCCGAACCAATGAAAAATAAAACAACGAGATTAAAAACTTAAGAAAATTTAGAGAATTGAGAGTTTTGTATGAGATCAGTTGGTATAGAGAAAGAATAGGAAAAAAAATGAAAAAATAATAAAATAATAAAATTTTTGAAATAATGAGCATTATGGCCAATGACATTATAGCTGTTGGGCATTATAGTTCTTGGGCATACGTCGTGTCAACCTACTGGCTCACGAGTTGGGAAAACCCCACCCCGTAACCGGACCCGCTACAGTGCGAGCCGGTTACGGGTTGCCAACATGACCTTTCGAGTCAACTGACTCGGCAGGTTTTGTCAAGCCGGTTATAGGCCAGGTCGGGCCAAAAATCGGCCCATGCCCCCTCTATCTCCAAGAGTCTTCCCCAAGGGATGGAGCATATGAACCATCGCAAACCCACGCCCATTTTGCTCCTAAACGCGCGTGACATGCACCCTTGCCTGCTCTTCAACCCTACGTGTCATGTAGCTATGGACAATTACATGTCCCGACAATTATATGTCTCGGCAGTTACACACTTAAACCATGAATCTTCAGCTCCCGATCATGTGTATATCATGGATTGAAACCCTTAACTCATTCCTTTGCACAACTCTACATGGCTTGAAGGAGAAAGAGGTCTACTCTCTTGCCTCTGCACCAAGGATCAATTGTAGGGCCCTTCTCAAGGGAATCTCATCAAAGTTCTCTCCAAGGATGAGGTCCTTTTGATAGTTAACCTCTAATGAACAACCCCGTTGACCTTGACCAATACTACCAATAAATATGAGTATGACACCGATTATTTGTTATGTGAAAAGTTTATTAGAGCCAATCAACTTTTACATACTAAGCCGGTTAATCCATTCATTCTTATAAAGAGAGGTAGGGGGTTCGAACCACGAGGTGCTTCTAGTGGTTTATCCATATTTATTAAAAAAATAATAATAAAATCAAATAAAAATAAATAAACAATATTTGGGGTGTACCACGAATTGGAAGGCGTGCTAAAATTCACAAGTTGAGCTTGAATTGAATGTTCTATTTATCAGTACAAGTGTTAAGAGCTCAATTTAAATAGCAGCAAATTCATCTGCTGAACCTTTACCTTTTTTTTAACTAAGGCAACATCCTCATGAGGATATCGTCAAAGGATATACATCCATGCACGGAACACCTGAAGGCTCACGTGTAACGTGGAGCACCCGAAGGCTCACATGCAAATGCTCTCACCCCGTATAAGGGGATTTGAACTTGAGACCTTTCCTTAAATGAACCCTTTAACAGGAGACCCTGATACCACAAGAACCGTAGGCCTTTGGTTGCTGAACCTTTAGTTAGAGTGAAGAAAATGATGAACCAGCTGTTGTATCTCTGGAATATTAATGAAAGATGGGACAAGCTGGTGTCTGAAAATTCAAGGTTAAACGCGATTGTTGTGTATCAAGCTAACATCATACCATACGTGGATGAATGCTTGACTATTCCCAAAGGTGGTGTTATCTTGGATGAGACGGATAACCTAATTAAAACTTTATGTTCACAAAAATGATCAGAAAAAGAAACACACGGACGCACGCACACACAACTCACTCAACAAGCGAAATTAATAAAGTTAATTATTATAAAGATGTGACCTGATTCTATATAGATATATATATATATAAGTTATAATAAACGAATTTTTTTCAGATGATTATGGTTCAATCAGTATAAAACCAAGAATAAATGAAACATATAATAGCTGCAGGACCTACATGGATTATGGATCAATAGGTACGTAGATATAGAGATAGGAATGAGGATCAGTATAGTACTGGTGATCAGGATTGATTTGGACCTACATAATTAAGAGATTTTTTGTGATCAATAATAAACACCGGAAATGGTGGTGGCCGTCTAAAGTCAGTAAATGGTGTACCTCTGATCACACAAGTAAACATCTTCATGTCCCTTTAACCATTATTTGTGGTCTCGTTCCTACTTAATTTGCGTGGCTCCAGGCTTTTTGGGAATCTTGGAGTCTCCTTTTATCAGTCATGCATCACGCTGACAGCCTGACATTATCATTATCCAACCAAAAAAAAAAAAAAAAAAAATTGAAAACACATTAACATTTTAGATCAAAGATGTGGCCCATGTACATGCACTCTCCTTGGTCACGAATATCATCTAGTGATTTTCTCATAATATTTTTTTGTGTGTGAGAGAGGACTCAAGAATAAAAACAAGACTATAACTCATGGCACCCTTTGTTTTTTTAAACTGGTGGAAGCATTTTATTATAACCAACTATATATTATATATATATGATAAATGTAAATAAACCACACTTTTTATAAAAGATAAAGTGGTATATATTGATAGTGAAATTACATTTGAAATTAAAATGATCCTTATTACAACTACCACTACTCAGCATCTTACACCCTCTCATTGTCTGGTGTCACACCATTGTTTGTGGGGTGTTTATGGGCCTCTCTGGTGAAGGTTAGTTTTTTTTTTTTTTTTTTTTTTCATGGTCTCCGTTGTCTCCAGTTTAGGTTTTTTTTTGGATGTGTTAGCTATATCAAACCAAAAAAAAAAAAAAAAGAAAGTCAATATCTCGAATGAGTTTTATGTTAACACATTTATTTATCATTAAAATATCTTTGATTCTTTACCATCCATAGGCTCCAAAGGATGGACATATATTGTGACTATTTCCCAATCCATCTTCATGTTTGGATCTATTAGCCCCTTCCCCATAGCTCAATAGCTCATGACATGATTTGGGTGTATTCCAGGGAGGCATGAAGTTGCATAAGTGATTCTATGCTAGCTCCTTGTGCATATGTTCCCGTACAAAGCACTTGGAGGGTGCCCTTTCCACTATCACCTTGTTAGGTTATTCAGAATGAGGATTTTGTTATCTAATGCTAACCATGAAAATAGCTTAACTATGAATAGACAAGGTTGCTTCTAGAAGAACCTAGGGATGGTGGCCTTGTTACCTCCAACTATTAGGAATCGGAAGAGTGAATTGATTGTGAATCGTTGTGCCTGAGTCAGCTTCCACCTTTTGTAGTCATTCACTATTTTTTGTGTGCCTAGTAATTTTTCGTTCAATTATTGATAAACCTCTGTGCCTTCCCTAGTTAATAGTCCAAGTTTTATTAGCTAGGTTGTCTCCTTGTAGGATCTTGGAATGAGCTTCGAACACTATTATGTTTTGCTTTTTGGCCATCTGTCGAAGTGCTTTTCAGATGTTCATGACGCATGTCCCTCTATCAAGTTATCGAGCTACATGTTGGTTGTGCCACCTTCACCCAATGAATTGTTATATTGCTTAGTGTGGCACATGCCTTTCTAGAAAAGGAGAAGAAGAAAAAAAAAAAAAGTTGTAGTCGACGCAAAAGGTCCATGTTTGATTTCCGGAAGTATGCATGTTTAAGGATTTTTGTATAAGTCCTAGCCTCACCGCTAAGATTCTTCCACCATTAATTCCCTAAAAGTGTCGCAATGAATTATTTGAGGTTCAATATCCGCATCCTCCATGCTCTTTTGGTTGGGAGAGGCCGTCCCAATTCACAAGCATGTAATCATGAGATTTTGAGTTTGCTCCCCTTCATAGGAAATCTTTGTGAAGGACGTCTATTATTCTCCGTGTTACCCATTCCGGTAGATAATATATGGACTTTCAATGATTAATTGGTATAGCTTTGAGGATCAAATTGAGCAGGGTTACTTGACCTCCATTGACAGGAGCTACTGTTTCTATGAGTTGATTCTTTGATAAACCACATCTAGATGAAAATTTAAGAAAAATATTATTAATTAAAATTCTCAATTAAAATAGAAAAACAATGCAATTGATGAAATTGGCAGGGATTTCAATTTTATTTGCATGAAAGGTTGGTGGAGTCTGATGGGCCGTTGGCCCATTATAACTTAGTTAATTTCTTTTAAATATATATATATATATATATATATATATATATATATGTTTGGCAGGCCGACAAGTAAAAGTGTGTCACTGGGTCTGAAAGCATCATCCATCCACAGGCACTACTAAAAGCTGATGGTTATGGATCATGGATTTCATAGCGCGGAGAACAGAAGCTCTGTTTTCTTTGGTCTTTTACTGATGGATGGTTATGGATCTTATTAGTAAGGATCAGGGGCCATTTTGTACGGTCTCCATATCGTCCCTTTTTGTCCAATTTAATTTTATTATGATGGTTATATATACTGAATAAGTAAGGGCAAATTTAATTTATTACTTATTCATCTTCAAAATATTAATTAATTAGCTCACCCTTTTGTTAATTACGTCAACTACTATCTAATTATCATCGATCCATTGCTCATTGTTGGGCGATTCAAAGGAAGTTGAACCCTCATCGACAAGATTTTTATTTTATTTTTATTAAAAATGAATATCTGTGACCCTGCGACTCACTGTACTACACGTGAGAGGATAAAAATCAACAAGACCAAACCATGACAATATTGATTATTGATATGTCATAAACAATGATTCAAGGTTCTCTCCATGGATTGATGATAGTCCAGGACCAGGACTTCCGCTGATGTAGTCAAGTGTGCATCATATCATATAGCTTCTAGGTATGGCACCACTGCACTGTTAGATCCGAGGATGAAAAATATATATATATATATACATATATAATTTTGATAGGGTCAGGCCGGCCGCACTTGCCGTCGCCTAACTCTATCGGAATTATAGATATATATATATATATATATATATATAAAATTAATCATGACTAAATTTATTATATTTAGTCATTTAAAACATGAATGGAGGGAGGTGAAGAGTTCCAAAACGGATATAGTTTTTATTAAAAAACTAATGATAAATAAAGAGATGATTTTAAATCGTTTAAAGTCTTTTAAATGTAACAAACTAATTGTATAAAAAATCACATATTATATAAAAAAATCTTTTACATGTATAATTAATATGGTACATGAGAGTAAATTAATATAATAAAGGAATCAATAAAAAAAGGGAAATTGGAATATAATTTAAATTAAATAAATAAATTTAAATAGAATTTTATTAATCTATTAAAAATTAAATTTAAATAGATATTTTTAAATGTTGTGCTAAATAAATAGATAATTTTAAACCTTATGAAAATAAATTAAATGATAACATAAATATAGGACATTTAAGATACATTTAATATGACATTTAAGATACATTTAATGAACTTGGGATATTATTAAAATTATAAGAACTTAATAAGGGTAATTTAGTCCACACACATTGAAATGGACTACCACAATCCGCTTATAGGAGTATAAGTAAAGTATAAGTATAATAATAATAATAATAATAATAATAATAATATACATATTATATAGAGTTTTTTATTTGCCACCCCTTTAAAAATAGTCAAATCACTTACCACCCCCTCACTTTTCAATAATACTTCATAACCCCCTCTTTTATTTTAATTTTACTTGCCACCCTTTGAGTTACTTATCACAACCAAAGATTTTGATTAGTTTTTAGAAACCATTTAAAAAACAAAGTAAATGACAAAAACACCCTTTCTTTTCATAATTGTTACTTATCCATGATTAATAAATAATTAAAAAAATTGTGAGAAGGGTAATAAATTAATTATGAGTTTGTTAAGAGAGCTGCATTTAAATTTATATTAAATTTAGAAAAATATGATTAATATATATTTATTTAAATTTTAATAACATACATTAACAAAAGAGAGTCCAAATGTCACGACGAAACGGCACGACTTGGTGACACGGCACCAATGATTGTGCCTCGGGCTGGTGCTGTCGTTGATCTCTAGGCAATATATAGGGTGTCGTGTGTGCAGTTCGTGTGGTTTCGTCGTCTTATATAACAGTGCTCTTAACAAAATTATTTGTAAGATATTCAACATAATTATAGTTTTATTAAAAAATATATTTTTTAGAATGAAGAAAAAATAATAATAATAAATACATTTTTATCACCAATAAAATACATATTTAAGAATTATTGACAATAGAAAAGGAGAGAAAATTTATTGAAGATGATATTATATATAAAAATGGTAAATTTGTCAATTTATAGATATTATAACCTTAGGTTTTATATTTAACCTAAGTTAAAGTATAAAACTTTAATCAACGTGGTGTCAAGTAAACTAAAAATAAAGTAGGGGGTTATAGGATATTATTGAAAAGTGAGGGTGTGACAAGTGATTTGTCTATTTTTGAGAGGGTGACAAATAAAAAACTCTATTATATGTTATAAAAAAAAGTGGGGCCCACATAATATATATATATTCTTGGGCGGGGGGCAAGTGCCCCCTCTAGTCCCAATGTGGCTTCGCCACTGAGTGACACCATCAATAGGGAAATATTATATCCCCGATATGCTAAAGAATTAGGTATCTGCCCAAGCCTCGTCGCCCTTGTTTCCCTGGAGAGTATCCATCATGAAATTTAAGCTCCTTTTTACTAGATTTTGCGCCTCTTGTAGACTTGACTTCTTTGACATATGTGCTACATATCAAACCAAGAAAATAGGAAAAATGTGGTGTTACGAATAATTTGCAAGAAAAAACATCATTTGTTTTGAAAACATCTCATGTTTCTCTCCCCCCATAAGGTGTAGGATAACAATCAGGAATTTGTATACAGTAATACTAAATTAAACAGATACTTATATAACTTGCAAACAAGTAAACAGTAGAACTGACTTGATTGGAGATTGAGGCTAGCGTTGATGCTATGTCCTATAGCAGAAATTCGCCCCTACTCAGTGTTGTAGTTCGTTGAGTGTCTGCCATTAGGATTCAACAATCTGTAGCCAAGAACCTAGCACTCGGTTTCTTGGTCCTGACGAATTTACTTGGTGGATTTCCTCTGAGAAATTGTAGAATAGTTTGAAGGATTGGAAAAAAGATGATTTTGAAACTGATGCTTTGCTTCTGGTTTTATAGGGAGTTAAACACCCTTTTGCATAAAGAAGTGATGCTTGGAGAGGGGTTGTGTCCTTCTGGAGAAACTGTGTTCTTCTAAAAGGTTGTGTTGAACAGACACACCTTTTCACAGGCAAAATTAAATTAAGCCATAAAATAAAATAAAATAATAATTCCATATCAGAAGAGACCCCAAGGCCCAAGGCCCATCTTTGACATATAAATATATATATAAGTCAAGCCCAAGTCAAAGCCCATGCCAAACATCATCCAACCAAAAGCCCAAAGCTTTGTTCAATTTACTAGGTGTCCCATGTGAACACTTATAAACCATCTACTTTTCTTTCAATCTTTCGATGTGGGACTATCTATCTCTCTATTTCTATACAAAACTCCAACATAAGGTTCATATGAAGGCCATCATCATGAGCTCTTATCTTTTCCTCAAGTTCTTGGTAACTTTGGGAGAGGTGATATCCTAATCGAATGTAAGGGGCATGTTTATTCCGTATAGTCTCGTGAAGTGCTCATATATGTCACGTGTTACTAAACAGTTGAGTAGGAGATGTGAGATAGTCTCATTGTTAGTGTCACATAGAAAGCAGATTGCCTCTCTAGTCAGTTTTTTTTTTTTTTTTGGTGATTGTCTAGTGTGTATATTCGGTCCTTTTTTGTTAGCTATGTGAACAGCTTAACTTTTAGGAGGCAAGGGTGCTTTTAGAAATTAACTCGTTCTCAGGTTGCTCTTAATTCCTCTATCCACCCGTAGAGTGATTTGATTGTGAACATAGGTTGCATGGTAATCTTACGGCAGAGATCGACTTTTCCAGTGAGGAGCCTTCAACACCATTAATTCTCCAACAGTGCACCATTGAAGTGTCGTAAATTCAGTATACCCCATTCACCCTGTTTCTTTGGTTGACATAGGTGTTGTCAATTTACTAGGCGGTTTGCATGTGAGTTCCAGTTTGCGCCCCTCAAGAGGATATCTTTTCTTATTGCCTCTATTTAGTCCATTACTCATTATGGTAGGCTATAAATTGAAATAAATTGATAGCCAATGGATTAGAATGTTTGCCAGTATAGAGTTAATTAGTGTGAGAGGGAATCTTCCCTTCGAGGAACTCAATTTTTTTTTTCTCATTTTCAAGATTAAAATTGACCAATCCTTCTTCATTGAGTGTCCTTTAGTGATCTAAACACCCAAGTATTTGATTGGTTTAGTAGTAACGGGTAATTGATAATTTGGGAGGTATCTTTGGCTGCATGACCTTGGTATTTTAGCAAGATAATTACACTCTTGTTAAAATTGATCCAATGCGTAGAGTCCTTAGAAAAGGTAGAAGATGAGTTTCATTGTTATGAATTGAGGGAGGTCTCCAGTGTTGAATCCTAGGAGGTCGTCCGCATAGTGGAGTGTTGTGATGTTGTCTTCACTACTTCGTCCCACTTGAACTCCATTGTATATACTTGATAAGACACCCCATTTGAACAATGTGGCTATTACATTGGTGACAATTCTAAAAAGTGGTGGGAAGAAGGGGTCACCCTGTTGCAGGCCGGCCTTTTTTGTTTCTCATATACCCCGTTGGGATTTCTGTCCACTTTGGGTCGAGTCCGCAAGGTTTTGTTCTTAGACTTAACCTAAAAGACCTTGTTACTATGAAATATTACCATCCATATATATGCTTTTCACTCTTCTCCAATTATCCCTATGTTTGCACAACATTTAGTATCTTGGAAATCCAACCGTTGATAAACAAGAACATGTCCACTCCTACATGTATGGGCGAGACCCTCACATTGGTCCAAGTATAATTTCTCCCAATAATGACGGGACCATTAGGTGCAGGACTTGTTTTAGTTACTTCAGACCCTATCTAATTTCTCTTCTTAGTCAGTCAAATCTGACCCGACCCTGAGTGAGTCAACCAGTCAATGAACACAACTCCACTTTGTCTGTCTCCTTGAGGAAGAAGATTGGAAGAAGTAGCTTGTCAAAGTAAAAGTCAAAGGAATCAGAAGGCAAGACGGCAAACAAGAAACCCAATAGAAATTCCCCTCATGTCGATCTGCACTTATATATATTCTCCCCTGCTTCCAACTTTTCTCCATGTCTTCCACCACCTCTCTCTGAGCTCCATTCATATATTCATTCATTTATTCATTCATCCATGGGGAGAAAGGTGACCATGGGAGATCAGGAAGAAGAGGAGGAGGGGTGCCAGACACCCAAGGGAGACAAGAACAGGATCCCAGAAGCGTCAGCACCGCCACCGCCGCCAAGGAAGCGAAGGAAAGAGTACCCCTGCCCCGCTGCGCCGGGAAACGCCAAGGAGTTCTTCCAACCTCCTGATGTCGAGGCATTCTTTGCCGCCCATAAAGCTTACTACTAAAAAGTAAGCAGCTTTTTAGTTGTTAGCTGCGTCTAATTAACAAGACTTGGCTTTTCATTAATCAGGAAATATATATTGTAAAAAATAATTCTCTTACCTTACCTATGTAGCTTGATTTCAGTCAGTTGTAATAAATACTAAGGCTTATGGTTAATTAATTTTACAATAAGACATGCATGGCTTCTTTGAAGCATCGAAATTAATTATAAGCACGAGCTAATCAAACTGATCATCATATATGACCATGAATATTACAGAAATAACAATTGAGTAGCTAGCCACACCAGCACGTACAACATCTGATTTATATATGTACATTCTCCATGACATGGTAAATTGGCATTTGGCCTGATACATATATATATATATATACATACTGCGCATCCTGCACTTAGGGAGATGGTTTATTATTGTCTGAGGGTCTCACAGGGTTGCAATTAAGGGTTTTACAATTACAGCAGGTAGGTCAAACTCAGGCTCAAGCATATATATATAGTGAGTATGGTGGGAGCATATGCGCCTGTACTTAGGAGTTAGGGCTAGTGGGAGATCGGATTGGAAGCTCTCGATGATAATATATATATCATGAAAAAGATTCATTTTTTAAATAAGAATAAAACATTAATATTTATTATAATATGTTAGAGGTAAAATCAGGATGAGCTCCCAATTTTGACTTAACAATTGAATTTATATTGATTTAATGACTATCTTATAAGAAAATCAATCAAAACTTCAAACAGAAAGAGAGAAGCCAGATTTACATGAAAAACCCCTAATCAATGGGGAAAAAATCACAGCAAAAAGAGATCTCACTATCAATCATAAAGTTTACAAGAGATCTTACAACGACTCTACAAACAAGGAAAACAGAGAAAGAGAGATAATGAATCCTGATTCCAAAATGGTAGAGCTTCGCCGCTAGAATTTCAACTTGTTCAAATGAACTGAGGTTCCCGCCTTTTATAGGCGTGGGTTGCGTGTCAAACACGTTTCTTAATTCAAGCACGTGTTTGCCAGCTAATCTTCCAGCTAAGCGCCAGCTAATAGTCTGGGTTGTCTTCAGCTGTATTCCTTCTAAAAGGACAGGTTGTCTACAGCTGTAAACTGTTTCTAGAAGACCGGAACCGATGAAGAGCATTACCGATTTGGGAATACCTTTACTGGTGGACACGTGTTGTTTTAGATGGAGTTCTTTCCATTCCTGATGAGTTATATCGGTAGGCTGGTGTGGATCAACCTTCTTGACCAGTAGATAGCACTCTTATCGTAGATCGGATCATATCGGAACTATTAGGTTCATCATGTATAGACGATCTAGCTAAGCTGAAGTATTATATCGGAACGGTTTAATCATGAGTCGATATGTTGGTGTTTGAGGAGCTTGTTATTTGGACATGTGGCCTTTCCAGATGACTGCCACGTGTTTTACTACTTTCATCCCTATCATAATAAATACTAGAGTATGGGACAAGTCATCATCATCATCATCATCATCATCAATGTGCGGGTCAGGCTCGTTTGATCAATGCATTATAAGATGTTTGCATGCATATAATAAAAAATCTTAATGAAATTTTAAGTGGTTATATATACTGAACATAGTTAAAGTCCCCTTCAATTTCAATTAGCAGCGGTCATTCCACACACACACACACACACACACACACACACACACACACACACACACACACACACACACACACACACACACACACTGTGTGTATATATATATATATATAAAATATATATGCATGAATAAAATGATATAAGAGGAAAAAAAAATGAAAAGTTGGAGAGGTTGTGACTTGGATAACGAAGTAAGTTGATTTCATGCTTGGGTGTGCCGAGCACGCTGTCGGTTTAGACCAAGTCCGTTATGAGTGTGTGATCATCCAACCCGAACCCGTGCCCTTTTCTTTTCTTCATTTTTTTTCTCCTTTCTTCCTGGGCTTCTTCTACCTTGCCGATCAATGGTGGAGGAACTAGTGAGGAGAGAAGTACCGGATTGGGACGACGAGGAGGCGTCCACCGCGCGGTTCAAGGCGTTCAGCGGGCAGAGATCGGATTGGGAACACAAGTTCTTATTTTGGAGAGACCTGATCATCAAGATCGCTCGCCATCTCGGCATCTGCATCATTGACGCCTCGGAGGTATTTAGTTTTCCTAAACCCTAAACCCGTCAAAAGATTAAAAGGAAAAAAAAAAATTTGATCTTTCTCCATTTCCTACTAGTCTATGGCTTCGCTCTTGAGGGGAAAAAAAAGTTCCTGTTATTTGAATTGCAGATTTGTATCTATCTGGTGTGGTGTCCTTAATTACTTTTAGGTAGTGAGTTCATGGAGCTTTGGTGAGTTTCCTGGCTGATACAAGGTATGTTGCTTCCACATCGCGTGAGAAAAATATAAGCCTGCTGTGTTTGAACTTTTGGAATGAATTTCTGTTTGTGACTTGGGACGTGGAGGTGCTGCAATATCTGCTTTCGAGTTTGGATATTTAAAAGCGGATACATGCCAGCTTTCTTGTGAATCTATCTCCCTTTCCCTAGTGCACTACTCTATTTGCATATTATCTCTTTTTGGTGATTGACCATTTGCTCCAGGAATAACTTGCAGAAGACTAACTGATCATCAATTGTTCACTCAACCAGAGGAATTCAATTTCAGAAATGATTGTTGTTCTTTTACTTTTGCTTTTATCAGTTGTTTTGGCCTTGAAGTATGTTCTTTAAAAAATATTAGTCTTAGTTGCAAACTTTAAAAACATCCATCAATTATATCTTCCCCATAAAAGCATGAATATTTTTTGACGAATTATACACCCTTGAAAAGTCTTCTTTCAGTTTCCTTGTTCTATTAATACTGTTAGATCATCATGTAACATCTATTTGTCTTTTTTTATTTTTTTTAGGTGAAAAATGTTTGGTTTTCTCGTGAAGGCTTGACTCCTTTGTGCATAAATCATGTACTGGTCAGTATTTTTATTAAATTTTTTTTCCAGTTTTCCTATTGTTAATTATAGATCATTACCATGTGAAAGTTGCTGCAGTATTTATTATCATTACCTTTTACATTGACAGATGTTTTTGAAGCATTTTGTTTATGTGTTGACCAAAGCTTCTCCACCTGCTTCTCCTTTTTCACTCAAATAACACTCAGTTTACTATTGAAGATCTCTATAATAAACAAGTTTACGAAACCCTAAGCCCTCTACCATCAATTGTAGATATATTTAAGTAGTCATGTTATACTGCTTGCTGTTCAGGATATTAAGACTAAACTCTAATTTGGATATGGTTATCTTAGAGTTGCGCCTGAAGAACTACATGCTTTTTCTCAATTTTAGCTAAAGCATCATGTAAGATTTGGGTGAACTTCAGTTTATGTATCTAAGACTATTATACAGTTCTTAATATGGGTTGATTACTTTCAGATTGTGACTTTCATGGTGATCTCTCCTGTTTCTCATTTCAGAGGGAAATGCATGCTAGTGGTGATATTCTGTTAAAAGAGGATCTAGTAGATCCAACCAGCAGGCATTTATATCAGGTGCTTAGAAGAGTGGGACACCTTATAGGAGTTACAAAGTCACAGGATTTACAAGGAAAGCTTGAAGGTCGTCTCATCTTAAAGACACTGCTTCAGGTATACATGTGATAGCCTTGATAGATCATGCACCTTCATGGTCTATAAAACTTTATATAAGCTGTTTTTTCTAGCTTGTTTCTTGATTTGCAGGAAAAATGTGCCAATGTTATTAAAACATTAGCTGAGAGTCACTGGACTTCCACTTGCATCATTACAATGGGGAATTTCCAGAGCATTTGTAAGGCCCCTGATGAAGCTTTTGCAGTTCTGAGCCATTTATGTGAATGTGGGAAAGCACGATACTTCTCCATCCGAAAGAGAGACTTCATTGAGGTATAACATGCTGACTTCTGTTTAAAATACAGATGATTATGATCCATATTTTTTGAAATCCTGGCAAGATATTTGCCACTACATATTGTTATTGGCTATTTCAAGGAAGTGCTCAATTTAGTTGATGTCTTCAGGGTGTGAAAGTTTCTCTTGTTTCAGCATCAGTCCCCAATATCTCAAGTCTAGACTTTGATGTTTTGCATCTGATTTGCACAACAGAGAAGTTTCAACAACAACTTGATGTGATTGACAAAAGATGGGAGAGGTACTTATTCAACTGCTTCTTAGTACATGTTAGGCTGTGTAATTTCAATTTTTCATGGTGAGCTTAAGTGCACAACTATGCTTGAACAATTTTCATTTTTCAAAGTTTTCATGCAAATGATGAAAATACTCATGTCAGCCTCCGTTTTTGACAGTTCAAGAAAAATGGCACTGTCATCCCTTAAATTGGGTAATAGACAAGTTGCTTACAGATACATCAGACAGGCAAAGATGTTCTCAGAAAGCAGGGCTAAATGCATCTCTTTTTTGGAGCGAGTGGAAGAAGTTCTCAGTTTAATTGCTAATGCTGAATCGACCAAGAAGGTGCCACTGATTACTATTTTGCTTGTTTTGGATAAAAAATAAATAAATAAAAAACTGCTAAGGAAATCATTTTGATTGCTGAGAGTTTTTAGCATACTTCTCTTTCATCACTTCATTGAAGCACGGATAATTTTCTTGTTCTTCTTCCTTTGCTTGCTCATCCTGGCCCAGGTTTCTGAAGCCATCCAAGTTGGTGCTCAAGCAATTAAGGAGAACAAATTCAGTGTGGAGGAAATTTACACCCATCTACAAGAGCTCGAGGAGAATGTTGCTTCACAGAAGCAAGTTGATGAGGCTCTAGGTGTGTTGTTGCTTATTCCTTCCCATCTACTTCTTTAAACATGCTATTTAACCATCATCAACATCTGCATTAAGGCATCATACTAAGTCCTGCCACTTGCTGTTTTTGCAGAATCAGCTGCAATTAAATATGTAGATGTTGAGGACGAGGATGTTGAAGAAGAGTTCAATAAACTGGAAAAAGAGCTTGCAGAAGAGCCCCCTAAATCTAAAATGCCACAACCTCAAATTGCCAAACCTGCGGAAGATGATGTATCCGAGGAAGTGAAAACTCAAGAATCAGCTGAATCATTGAGCCAAGCCATGTCTAACCTCAGGCTTGGGGCTGCTTAGATTTTTTTTTTTTTTTTTTGTGTGTGGATATACACATTGAGTATCATTTTCCTTGGCTGTTTGAAGTTGTGTTGTTACTCCTGATCAAATTCACCGTGAAGCACTGAAATGGCCTCCAGGTTTAAGAGTTGCTGATAACATACAAACTTCAAAATGTTTTGGATCTTGCTCGGTTAGAAAAGGAAGAGCCCAAGGGGGGAAGAACTGAATTGTGGTTTCCAAGGGATGTATAAGAACTGTTGGCAACTTTACAAGGTGGGAGCCAAAGAGCCCGTGAAGGCACCAGATATGATCAGGTGCATTGCTGCTAAAAGAGCATGAATCTGCCAATGAGAAGACTGATGTGATGTCTGCAGCGGTAGTGTGGATAAAGATACTGATTGATGCCACTGCCAGCCCAAGTAAAAGGAAACAACGTAAGATGGAAATGATCTTGCAAATGGTTCATGCTGATAAAGCCTCTGTTACTTCTTTTTTAAATATAGTCGACTCTGACAAGATCATTTACTATAATATAAGGAACAACCAACTTTTTGGCTAGTTCATTCTCTCTCTCTCTCTCTCAAAAAAAAAAAACACCTATAATAAGGAACAATGAGACAAATCCTGTGAACCAGCCATCAAAAGGTTATGCCTTCTTCCCTATCCCAAGAGTTGGACACATGAAATAATAATATCCCCATTTTCTTCTCATGATTTGAGTAACAAAAACTGATTTCCTCCCAGTTGGAAATCTATGCTGTTCATCAGCAGCAAGAGTTTGATATTATGGTAGTTTGCAGTGACATGCATGAAGTACTCATCTTCATATTTTAGCCAGTGATTTCTGCAGTTGCGTGAGGAGGTAAAGATAAACCAACTTGGAACAAAAATTATAGTTCCATTAATGAAAATAAATTCAAGAAAGGTGTAAACACACCTTATCTTCGATTACATTCTCAAAACTCATCCTCTGACATTCACACCAACTGCATCAATTCCAGAACTCTGAATCAATAACTCCTAATGTACAATGGGCAGAGTCCCGTTCAAACTTCTGATGAAATTCTGCATATTCTGCCTACCCAGCTAGAATGCAGATGGTAGCTTCTGTATTATATGGTATCTTGCATGCAGAACTTTCACATAGCCCGTGTCTATACTCCAGTTGCCACCTGGTGAAAGTCTCGAGGCAACACCATCTCAATTGCCAAGAACTGGAAACTCTGATGAAATATCCTGCATGAAACAAAGTTATATCAAAGAAGAAAGCATAATTTATAAACCAAAACTTGATTGAATTCCACTCACTAATTGCTCAGGAAGCACCTATTCCATTTTCCTGAGAGAATTGATGGAGTCATTTCCACTAATATGCAGGGTTTGATCACTCATTCGCACTAAAGTAGAGTGTTCTACGCATTCATTATCTGCCTGTAAGAAAAAGTAAAGAACAATTGAAAGCATGAGAAAAGCACACTTTACAAAGGAAGTATCAAAACTTTCAATGCAACAAACAAAACATGGTGCTTGAGAACATGCCTGGTTATTACATGTCCAATATATATATATATATACTGGAAAGGAAAAATACGGTTGGGGGACAAATCTTATAACCTTAATAGATGCCGGAATCTGTGAGTTGTCTACACTTGTTTTTTGTGGTGCATCAACAATTATAATTTGATGGCGCCGATCCTTAGAATTTGGAGATGGAACGGTGTCTGCAACTGGTACTGATACAGGACTTATTTCTGCTCCTGATACCTCAGGCACTGTGTTTGGCTTTCCAGACAGTACTGAAAAAGAAGCACATTGTGGTGGCCGAGGCATTGGTACAGGGAAACCCTGCCCAGGAATTCCAACCATCTGAAGATTGCTAGATCCAGGCATCCCATGCAATCCTGGTGCTCCAGGAAGTGAGGTGCAAGGAAATTGTGGAATTAAGGGGCAAGCTGCGGAACCATTCATGTCGAGCATTCCCATCCCATAGCCCATTCCCATCCCCATTCCCATGGCCATTGTTGAGTAAGGACCTATTGGAGGTGCACAAATGTGTTGCATTCCAGGAGGTAACATCATTGGAGGTATACACAGTCCACTTCCCATAGACATTATCTGATAAAAGTGCAGAAAATAAGGCTCTATTAAGAATTGAAACCAACGAGACAGATAATTAGGAACAATTACGGAGGTGTGAAGCTTTCACCTGCACTTGTAGCTGAAGAGTTTTAAGATACTCGATGGCTTCATCAAGCATTGACGCTTTGTCCACCTTGAAAGAGCAAGGCCTCAAATTAAGCTGTTTGTTTAGTTACATCCAATAATCTGAGAACGATAATAATCGTTGCACAAGGAGAAAAACACACCTTATTACAGTTGGGTATGAGTTCTTGCAGTGTGCGCATTCTCTCGTTGATCCTATCTCTTCGCCTCTGTCAATGAGTGCAAAATGAAATACTTTCTTTTGAACTTACTAGTCTAGACAAATGAAACAATCACAATTACATATATTAGTTCCAATACTCACTCTTTCTGACAAATTATGCACTTCTGCAGCTCGACTTCTCTTTCCACTTGTGCCCCGCGCAGGAGGAGGTTTCCTTAAGCCAACTGATTCATCTTCAACATCCTGTGTGCAAAATGAACATGTTAAATCAGAGGCAGCTTCAAGCAAGGATCTGGAGCTATAGAAAATCACACACAAGCTTTCACCATACTTACTTCGCTCTGGTACTCAGCTTCTTCTCCTTCTCGACTTTTCCTCTTTGATCCAGGTTTGGGGTCATTGGATGCAGCAGCGCCTGCATTGTTGCCCGAACACACAGAAGATGCGAGAACTGCTTCTGGGGCCTTCTCTGTAGCATGCTTACCACCCAAGGCTGTGGCTATGCTTGTTGATTGATGATTACTGTGATCAGGTGGTCTGGTAATTTTGCTAGGATTGGTGTTGTCCTTGTTATTCTTCAGTGCCTCTTCCTGATGGATAGGTATGGATTGTCGAACAGAGGCCCCGCCATCCAGGGAAGCATTTTTGGAGGACCTCAAAACCACATCATGTGTAACAGCAGCAGTTTTGCCTTGAGTCACAGAATCATTCCTCACGCCACTAGTAGAACTGATCAGAGTGGATTCTACAGGGCCACCGCCACCTGCAGTTGATGCCTTGTCATTGCTCCTCAATCTATCAGCGCACTGGAGATTCGGCTTCAAGACGGAAACAGGCCTGGAGAAATGGGAAAAATTCATCAGACCACCCAAACCACTGGCAAGCCTTGGTGGCTCTGAGCTTGACAAGCCTTGCTTCGGAGGCCTTGGATGCAGGATATCACTGCAGTGGCCCTGTTGTGTGCTTGTGCTGCCAAAGTCACCGAATTCACCCACTCTCGACTTGCTAACGGGGAGTGAAGTCTGACATTGTTGTGGCAAATGAAATGACTGACTGGTCCTAATTCTGCCAGGTTCCAGACCTCCTCCGGTAACCCCTCTGGCAACATGCCCATGTTCCACCACATTCTGAGAATCCCCGCCGCTACCAAGGCCAAATCCGGTGTTGTTAGCATTCAAAGAATTCAAATCAACCCCTGAGAATTCAGATAAGAACTCGGCGCAGAAATCATTCTGGAGTGTATCCTCAATGGCATAATTCATCCATGGGGTCATGTCATCATCCTGGGGGGTATTCAGTCCAACGCCTGAAGGGACGGCGGGGGGCAAGTCATTAACCACTGAATCCAAAGCTTCAAACCTGCCAACTCTCTGACTGCCATCCTTGTCCTGAGCTTTGGTCAAGTGGACGGAAGAGGCAGTGTTGGTGAACAGGCTCTTCCTATGTCTATTGGACTGGCCCTGCAATACTATCTGACCATTCTCCCATAGTAGCTCAACGAATTCATTATCAGGCCTTTTTATTTATTTATTTTTTATATTTGTATTTGTATATATATTTTTGTTTTATCAGACACGCAGCAGTAAGGAACACAGCAACAACAGCACAATGAACAAACAAACAAACAAAGGCATTATTCAGTTGGATGAACAAAAAGGGAAATTGAGAGAAGTTGACAAAAGGAACACCACTTACATGAAGGAAGTGAGATCTGAAGAGTAATTAGTCATCATGGATTGCGTGCTTCCGAGTTTCCCCTCGCTTGCAGTTTTATTATGTAATTGTTGGGGCAGTGGCATGACACACAACAAGCGTTGTAGCTGCAGTTCTCAACGAACAAGAATCGGGAACTTGAGAGAGAAGAGCAGCAAATGGAATCGATTGGATTCTGGGATGGATGCCACGGAAACACACCAAGTCGTTCCTCAGATTTCCATCAGGAGCGCACCACATTCCAGGAGTTTGAGCTTGAAGTGATGGCACCGTAGCATGAGCAAGATTGGGCCTCGGGGGAGCTACAAAAAGCAAAGTGCCTCCTTTTCTTCATTCTCAATTTCTCAGAACCAAATAAAGCCCCAAAATGATTTGAGCTTGCATATAACCAACCACCAGGAAGGAATCACCGCCAGCACCAAATCAAAACCAGTATGAGATGAGAAGGCGATTCAAAGAGGTGCAATTGAAAAAGGTGCCAACTTTTCCGTCACTTGAAACCCAAGAAACCGAAAAATCAGCAAGAAATCAATCTAATCTCCATCCTCTTTCTGACGGATCAGTCAAAAACCCAGCGGCGCGCTCTTGGACCACCAAAGCTTCCTCCTTTAAAGCTATACAAAAGGATTTGAACCTGGACGAAGACTCCCCAGCAAAGATCCAACCTTTCTCTCTCTCAAAACTCACGCTTTCATAGAAAACGCGCAGAGAAAACATCTAAGCTAACTATCCTTTCTTCTGTTTTCTCCAAAACAAATCACTGAATAAATTTTTTAAAAAAAAACAAAGAACAAAAAAGTCCCACCTTGTTCTTCAAATTCAACCGCTGACTTCTTCACTCAAAAGCCGCCGCAAAAACTTGAAATTTTCTCTCAAAGGCTTGATTTTTATTTCTTGAGGTAACCTGTTTCCGTGGAGCCGAGCCGGTGAAACAAGAGGAGGTGAAGAGAAATGGCTGGCCATCATCATATAAAATCTTCGGTAAAAGCCTGAAGCGCCAACCATCCATGGGTCCATCCATCCATGGTTAAAAACACTGAACTAGAAGTCTAGAAAGGATCCCAAGCTAGCTTATTACCCAAATCATGACATGACTTACCGGAAATGAAACAAAATGATATTATGGGGGCTGGCCCAACCAAAGGTTCCCATCCAATGGCCAGGATTTGCTGCTACTTGCATCGTCCTCCAGTTCCGGATTTGTAGAGTAATAAAAGGAATGAGAGGTACAGTGTCCATATTCTTTCTGTTCTCTTTTTTCTTCTAATTACGTGCGTTGTTGTGAATTATTAAGTCTTATCTCTGATTCTATCCTACAACTCTGATTCTCCATCTCAATCCCACCCACCTTTTGAGCTTACTACAAAGTATGTGGATGTGGTGGAGCTTTGCTAATAATCTGCATATCATTGAGCCATTATTAAAGGGATTGACTCCCATTTGGATAACCAACCAATATTCTAACCCCTCCTCCTAATCCCGTTTTTTTTTTTTTTTTTTAATGACCAGCTAGATTTTGCATGGTTGGCCTCCTGTGTTGTTTTGTGGGCTCAAACAAACATATTATTATTAATCAACTCACACATGGCACTGCCACATGTACTACGTACTAGTGAAAAAGCAAGTGAGGAGAATAGAAGAATCTGCAGCCAGCAACTTATAATTAAGTCCATTCCAGCCCCAGGTTAGGGATAAAAATATATATATATATATATAGGGGATGTATACTTCCTATTGAACTTTTTTGCTTATTTGAATGTCTCTGTCTGTCTTCACTAATCTAAATAATTATTGATTGACCCCAGAATTAAGTTTGTTTATATGATTTGACTGAGATGATGTTTCTGTTGACCTTTATAATTATTCAAAGCAAAAGCAAGACATGATTAATTCATAACCGATCAGATCAGCGGTTAATGGTAGATATATATATATATATATATATATATATAGGAGACAAAGGCAGAGAGGTTAGGTGTGTGGTCATTATATGTATTTGGAGCCTGTCTAAACTCTTATAATTAAGGCCATGATGTCCAAGGGGTGGAAGGAATTGAGGATGGCCAGGCCAGGCCAGGGTCTATTGTTTTGGGTCTTTCTCAGTGATGTGATTGGCATATTCTTTTGATGAAGAGGATGAATGAATGTGCTCACAGTCACAGTCACAGTTGAGTGATGCATGTATGATATGTCTCCGTGAGAACAGAGCATTGCCAGCCACGCTTCATTGGATTGCAGATGGGGTGCAATCCCAGGACATGGATCCCGTAAAAAAGAAGAAAACAAGTTTCCATCCAAATAACTGAAAGATTGTGTCTCTTTGTCTGTTAATCATGTCATGTCTGTCTCTATAAAAAAGATTAAACCCAAGTTGAAACTCCACTCCACTCCAAGTGACTGATGACTGTTTCCATACTCCTCCATAGGCAAGGCAATTTGCCTTGAAAAAGGAGGATTTGTTTTGAATAGCTAGTTTAGCTCTTAATTAATGTACCCCCACCCCAAAAAAAAAGGAGGATGATTTTTGCATATCTTTCTTTCCAAGTAATAAGTGTAACAAACAAGAGGGCCGCGATGGTGAATTCGGGGGATTAATCAATTCAATGGGCATTACAGTTTTAGGTGGTCCAACGCACAGTAACGACAAGTGGACCTAATGTATGTATTATTATGTACTGCCGTGGAATGCGCCTCATAAAAATTGACCACTCTTTCATTGATCAGTCCTCTTCTCACAGTGGCACCGGAGAGGAGATAAACCAATCAATGGTTTACATTCAAAGTGATGCCTTCGCACCAACCATACTCTCTCTCTCTCTCTCTCTCTCTCTCTCTCTCTCTCCTCTGTGGTTGCTTCCATCCAAAGTACACCACAGTCCTCTGCCTACTTACATTACATACATCATATTAAGAATTTTTAATATGAGGGTAATCACCGCTTATAAAACCCAAAGACTTGTGTATTTTGGTGGGACCCCTTTCTATTTAAAGCGTTGCTCACATTCTTTCAAACTCCCCGATGCTATTGTTTACATCCCAACATCCCTTTCCAGTTCAAGCTCAACTTTGTTTGTTTTGTGAGCAGGAATTTATTTTTTTTTTTTTTTTTGGGTACTGCAAGGACGGGCTCTTGACCTCTTGTTGGCGTGATGCGGAGCACTGTGATTACTGTCAAGTTAAGCTGACTTACTAAATTTCATACCATATTAAGAATTTTTAATATGAGGGTAACCACCACTTATAAAACCCAAGCACTTAGATATTTCATGGTGGGCCCCCTTTCTATTTAAACATGTTCACATTCTTTCAAACTCCCGATATGGTACTATTGTTTACATCCCAACACATCAAAGGCATTATTATTCATCACCCAAGGGTTAATTAGTGACTTAAATTAAATATAAGATCACTTCATCAAATAAATCTGCATGCAGGTATCATTTTTAAAGTTAAAGTTATGGTGCATGACATTGATGCCTTCCAAACTGTTCCTACAAGATGGATGGCAAAAGAAGAAAGAAAAAAAAAAGCATCCATGACTTATTGATGGCCAGGCCACCCTCAGATTCTCCATTAATAATATACTGAAGCTAGCTACTTGTTTGGGAGCTTACCTTTGTTGATTCCTTTCCTTTCATGCTTATTCTGCCACCACTCAGCTAATCTTCCAAGTTGCAGAATTAAGAAGCTTCCTGTAGATCGATGTCTCTCTCCTCAAATTAAATAATAATAATATCAATAATAACAAATAAAAAGGGCTGCTTCAGTTACAACATATATACATGAAGGATGTAGGAATGATTCAAGGACAAGTTGTTTGTAAGAAAGAGATCACCACTTGAAGATGAGTGCTACCAAATCCAAAGCCTATATATGATTCATACAAACATGTTAGTTTTATTAGGGTTTTATATATTTATCTTTTTATATTTTTTATATTTATCTATTTATATGTTTAGTTACTGTTTTACCCCTGTAGTGGTATTATATATACCCCAACTTATTATCAATAATATTGAGTTTTTCTCCTATTATGATATCAAGAGCCAAGATCCAAAAACCCTAGATTTTTTTTTTCTCCACCCTACACCAGCCGCACGCCGGCTCTCATCATTCGCCTCCAGAGCACGGCCAGGTCCCCACGGTTTCACTGCGCCCTCTCCACCACACCCACGCTCCGCCTTCTCAAGGTATCAGCCTGCATTGTCTCATTGCTCCAGCTCCCAAGGCCCACACTTCGCCAGGTCCCCTGGTGTCATGCCAAGACAATGGCGTCTCCTTGCCTAAATGGTTCTTGGTCCCAGCTCAAGAATACAAATGGTCCTCTTCACGCTTTCATCCGGCCAAGCACTTCGATTTCAAAATTAATTCACTTTCTCACATCCATCCGGCCAACCTCTTCTACTTCACCGTGCCAAAAAGGCAAATCCACTTTTTAGCAGTGGCCCACTTTTTGGTCAACTACCATTACGCCACACATCACTCACTACCGGCTATCCTCTCCAACTGGTCCCTCACCTGCTTTGCTTAGCCAGATCCCACCATCAACGGCCGCTTCGGCCCTCATCTGCTTTCCTCCTCCCTCATCCAGCCTGCGCCTCTCGCCTCTTCACTTCCTCGGATCTCTCTCCGTGTCTAATTAGCTAATGCCATTAATGTGCGGCTAAGTTCCTCTCAAGTTGACGCTCACATTAAATTACCGTCGCGTGGCGCCTGCTTGATTCTTGTTGATTGATCGGGTATGATCTCTACTATGTTGATGGCTCTCTTCCTTGCGCCTCTCCAGCATCCTCACCGCGACTGGTTCTAATGTTGAGCTTCCCAATCCGCCTATTCTCTTTGGGTTCGCCAAGATAAATTCTTGCTTAATGCTCTTCTTGGATCTCTCCTTTGCCAGTCTTGTTCCTTTATTGCTTCCAAAAAGACATCTATGGATGCTTGGAAGACTCTCTTGAAAGACCATGCTTCCCGTCTAGGCGGATCATGGAATTACGCCGCAAACTTTACTCTGTCAAAGGGTCTCGCACCTATCACAGTATATATGCAAGACATACAATCTTGTATTGATTCTCTTGCTTTCACGGACAAGCTCTGTTGATTTTGATGAGTTGTCCATTCTGATTCTGAGATGGAATTGGATGACTCCATATAAGCATTTATCTAGTGCCATTCAAGCGCTGGAGATACCTATCACTTTTTGAAGAATTGTTGAGGTTTCTGCTTCATGAGGAAGCTCAACAACAATTCTCATCAGACGCATTCTGCCATACCCTGCACGCTTTTACGCATTGCACTTCGTGGGGGTTCTCTTCCTTCCAAGCAAGGTACTTCTGGTGGCCGTCCTCACCACAACCGTCGGTCCTCCAACCGACCCTCCCCGGCTTTCTTACTCTCCCTTCGCTCCATCGCTGACTCCACGTCCACCATCTCCCCGTGCTCCCTCCTGGTATGCGCTTATCGTGAGAAAGTGCTGCATCTGTGGCACTATTATTCCGCCTGCTCGCTGTCGCCTTGTTCCACCACATATGTGGGATCACATCTCAGCGCCCTCGTGGTCCTCCTCGTAGGAACACCGCTACCCACTACCCTCGCCTCCGTGTGCTCCCTCGACATTGGGTTGTTGGTCAGTGCTTCTCATCATGTCACCGAGAGACCGTCAACTCCGCTAAACTTCATCAACCTTAATGATAAGTCCGAGAGGTGCCATTGGTGATGCAGCTCTTCCCATTATGCATAATGGATCTCCATGTCTTTCGACATTACATGGCTCTTCTTTCTCACCAATGTGTTACATGTTCCAACCATGCACTTGAATTTAATCTCTGCTTTTGGCTCTTTATTCATCTAATGCGGTGGCTTATTTTTTGATAACTCTCTTTTGAGTCGGGATCGTCACACGGAGGCAGCAGAGTCACGGATGTTGTAAGGATGGTGTCTATCTTTGTCAATTACTCCATCACATCTATCAACTAAAACAAACTAGCTTCCCTCCCTCGGTTTGCTTGGTTCGTCTTCGTCTTCTCTTTCCTTGTGTAGCGATCTCTTTGGTCATCCTTCCGTTAAAGTGTTTAGAAATCAGTTGTTATCTTTTTGGTATTCCCTTTTCCAATTCCCAATTACTTAACTTTTTCTTGTACTTTCGTGTCATATTAATAAAAGCCTACAAGCTTCCTTTTTCTCGATCAATCTTAAGATTCGCCGCGCACTAGAAATAATCTATTCGTGTTTGGACATCCTCGTCCTTTCTCTTGATGGCTACAAATATTATGTTATTTTGTGGATCACTTTACCAAATATGTATGGTTTTATCCTCTTATTTGTCAAAAATCGATGTTCATGCACCTTTTATTTGCCTTCAAAAGCCCTGTCGAAAACATTTCCAACACCACTATCCAAGACGTTGTACTCGGACAATGGTGGAGAGTATATTGCTCTTCGCTTAACTAGCAATGATACTCATCTCACCACTCCACCCCACTCCATAACATCACAATGGGTACTCGGCGCCGCAAGATCGCCACATTGTTGAGACAGGCCTTGTCATTGCTTCACCATGCTTCTCTTACTCACGCTCGTCATTTGCCTTTACTCTTTGCAGTTTATCTTATCAATCGCATGCCCAAAGAAAACTTGCAACTCTCTTCCTTTGAACTTCTATTCAACAAGCACCCCACTCATACATCTTTTCATGTTTTGGTTGTCTTTGCTTTCCTTGGCCCGTCCATACACCACTCACAAACTTGACCCTCGGTCCGGTTTGTGTCTTTTTGGGTTATTCTACTTCCTCAAAGTGCATATATATTTGCTACAATCTCTCCACCCACCAACTGTCATCTCCGTCATGTTCGCTGTTGGAGGATGACTTTCCTTTCTCTCTCTTACATCTGCCGGTACTTACTGTCCGGCATTCTGGCGTCCTCCCCGGCTTCAGCGACCATCGTTGTCCCGGAGTGACATCTCGGCACAGTAGAGGCCCCTCACTCTTGCTTTCGAAAGACTACCCCGCCGGCTCGGTCCACTTCCTCTGTCGTGACGAGGCATCCCGCACACGCACCGCATCACGCACCTTCCTTAGGTCCGTGGTCTTCCCTCTGCTGCTCCGGGGATGTTCACCCCATGACCACTTTCGGTTTAAAATTCTATTTTAAGCCCAATCCGAGGTACACTCTCTCCGCTATAATTGCTCCACGATCAACTCATGATGACTCGGGCTCATCCCCAATGGTTTCAAGCAATGCAAGATGAATATGATGCTCTGGGGCAAACAACACTTGGGTCCTTGTTCCTCCTGCTCCACGTACATCGGAATCTTGTTAGGAACAAGTGGTACAAACGTCGCCGGATGGTACCCATTGAAACGGTATAAAGCCCGCCTTGTTGCCAAAGGGTTTTCATCCCGGCGTCCGGTGTTGACTTTCATGAGACTTTCGGTCCCCTGTTGTTAATCCAGTCGCTCAGACAAATGAGTATAGCCCCCGCATCACGGGTGGGTGTCAACTTGATGTCAACAATGCATTTCTGATGAATTCATCTCACCGAGGAAGTTTACATGGCTCAACCCTCTCGTATGCGTGATCCTCGCTTTCCCAATTATGTTTTGCCCGTTTAGAAGGCTCTCTATGGTTTGAAGCAAGCTCAGCATGGTACCGTGAGTTGAAACTATTTCTTGATCTCTTGGTTTTGTTTCAGTCTGCATACATCCCTCTTCATTCGCCACCGCTCCACTATTGTTTATTTTCCGGTTTATGTTGATGACCTTCGATTCATGGCGGTGATCCTCAACTAGTTGCTCATATTATTGACAAAGAATCCTTACCACTAAGTTTTCCACCAAGGATCTTGGTGTGCTCTCCTACTTTGTGGTATTTGAAGTTACGTAGGACGTCTGATGGTGTGCTTTCTCGGACAAGTATATTATTGATCTTCTTCAAAAACATAACATGCTTGACTCCAAAACCGGTTTCTACTCCTCTTGTCGTTGGTGCCTCTCTACTTCTTCATGATGGGTCCTTCCTCGGTGATACTACCAAGTATAGACAAAGTTGTTGGTGGTCTTCAACATTTACGCATGACTCATCCCGACATTTCCTGTTGCCAATGACTTTCTCGGGCCATGCATCACGTACCTACTACTTAATCATTGGGGAGTCATAAGCGCTTGCTCCAGATTTGGAATGGCACAAGATCTCTTGGCATCGGCCGCAGGCGAACTCTCCTCTTCAAACTTCCGCTTTTCCGATGCCGATCGGTAATCCGGATGATCGTACCTCCACGGGTGCGTATGTCATGTTCTTAGCGCCAATCCCATTTCACTGGCGGTCTACCAAGTAACAGCGCCTTGTTGCTCGGCCATCTACCGAGGTATGAAAGTATCGCTATATATTCTTCTGAAATTCAATGGATCAAAACACCTTCATGGAATCAGATGTCCCCTGTTATTCTTCACTATTTACTTTCCGGACAATCTTGGTGCCGCGTATCTATGTGCTAATCCTAATGCTTCATTCTTCGGATGAAACATCTTGCCATCGACTATCACTTTGTCCATGATCTTGTTACCTTTTCCCTTCTCCGAAGTTATTCATTATCTCTGCTGCGGGATCAACTTCATCATAATTGAACTAAACCTTTGCCTTCGCCATTTCATTGACATTTGTAGCAAAGATTGGTGTTCGTATAAATTCATCTTGAGGGGGCATATTAGGGTTTTATATATTTATCTCTTTATATTTTTTGTATTTATCTATTTATATGTTTAGTTACTGTTTTACCCCTGTAGTGGTATTATATATACCCCAACTTATTATCAATAATATTGAGTTTTTCTCCTATTAAGTTTGATGAGTGCTGTTAAAAAAAAAGTCCAATCAAAATTCAAAACAAGTCCCCACCATGTTCCAACAAACTGGACGTACAGTACTCCCCATCATTTCCTTAAGTTCCAGCAGAAACATATATATGCCACCTTTAAATTTGTCCTCAAGAGAGTTTTTTTTTATTTTTATTAAAAAAAAAGACCACCCATAATGATTATAATGAACACAATATCACTCAAACCATCCAATCAACCAAGACGACGGTAAGTGCAGCACATCTGGAGATTTGTAATTAGATCTGTAATTTAAAGAACAGATCATAGAATTTTCAGAACAAACTCATCAGCAAAGTTTAGTCCTGAGACCTCACCTCAAGGATAGGGGAGGGGGTGCCTCCTGACTGGGAACCAAAGCCCAAACCTCAATATTCCCATGCAAAGGACCACCAGCCCAGCCCCTGATTTCTCTCTATTTTTTCCTCCCATAAGATAAGACTACTGTCTGTCGCTGACTATATATATCAACAAAACAAAAGATATTTGACTATATATCCTCCCATGTACAACTGCTACAGCTAGCAGTCGTGGACCAGCAACCATGCACAGCAAGACTCAACTATCAACAACATTGGCCTTCCTGTAGTTTTAGGCAATCATTAACTCTGCAGGACAGTTGAGTTGGCACACCCTTATCCTAAGTCTATTCAAGGAAATAAAACTTCCAAAAAGACTTTCACTGGCTTCAGTAGATCAGTAATCTAAATTTCAGTGGGGGAAAATAACCTCTTCTTTTATTCTTCAAAGTGGTTCATAAACCACAACATCACCTAATTCCCTTCATACATCCAAAGTTCCATACTATATTGCCTATTTGCACTTGCTTGCATGCCTAGATCCATGACCCAAAGTGGCAGGCATGCAGTAATGCTGTCCTGTTCACCTGTCACAGCTAAGGTTAAGCAGACATTGATTGACCTGTGCAACCACGTCTGAGACCTTCACACCCTGCAGAGCAGATGCAACCGTACCTTGTGCAGATCAGATGAGAGTATCTCAGAGCTAGCTTTTATTGTTTGTGTGTGACTTTATCTTAGGCTTTGAATCTTCAGCAGGACTGACTACATCAGGTATCAAGCAAAACTGAAAGAACTGAAGAATGCCAATCAAATCCAATTTACTAAGAAGAAATAGACAAATATAGCCAACCTCTCTCAAGGTCCACATCTGAGCTTCATGTGACTATAATTTGTTCTGATCCTGTGAAGTAATAGTAAGAGAAGATGATTCCGTCTGTTCGATAAAAAGAGAAAAAGTAATTTGCAGACAAGTCATGACAGTAGTGCACCCGTAAATGAAGAATTTCGTGGGACTTCCAGTGTCTGATTATGATTACTGTACATCTGCAAGGCAGCACATGGTCTGCAAATTGAAGCCTCATAAGTCACATTTTACTTCAACTGGAAATCCATGCAACGAAACCCCACAAATTTGGAAGTTTTAAAGCACAAGTACATTTCTCAAAATAATTAAATAAATAAATAAAGCACAAGTACAGACTGGCATTACAATATGAGTAGCTATATATATTCATCTCTTCATTCATGGGTGCAGAACCCATGAATTCAAATGACACCAATCTGCCAGGAAATTACAGTGGCAGCAAGTAGCAACGATGAACATTATTGAACTCGACAGATATCAGCAGGTGGCGCTGAGCATCAGTATTTTAAATTGTCAAATGGCAAACACATGGGCATCATGGAGCTATTTAATGGCTAACTAGCTAATATATTAATATTGAATGGAGATACATCTTTTATGTTGCCAAGTGACAATAAGATATCAATCTCAAACAGTGATGATTTGGCTACTCACGGTCACGGAGCTAGCCACCAGGACCCGCCAGGGATCCTCATTGCCAACCAAATAATGTTCAAATGAATGCATCTGAGCCAACATAGCTAACTATTACATTATCAGCATCTCGCAGTTATGTCTGACCCAAGTGATGCTGAGAAAAAGTAGTAAACATTACAGTTTGGTAAACAAGGTTGTAGTTACTTTCAAATAAATTTGAACATAGATGAATATAGATATAAAAGAATCCAGCAATATTACAGATGACTGATGTGTAGTGTTCTAGTCTAAAGGTAGAAACAGCATTTGATTTTTCCAAGTTATAGGTGCCGCCAATTCAAATCGAGCAGCACATTCACGCAGAACTTGGATGAAGATGATTATAAATGGAAATTTTGAAGTTTTATATAAAAACAAAGTCATATCAGAAAATTAATTAAGCTAAATCTATGAAATTTGATTAAGTTGCTGTTTAGGTAAGCTTTACCTATACACAATGATTTTCTTTTAACAAAATTTCATTCAGACTTATACATCAGCACCACCCAAACCAAACATGCAAAAACTAATCACCCAAACTTACTTGTATCTGGTTGACCACTAACTCGATCAGACTATTTTATTAACAATACAATTCAAATCAAGAAGTCCATCCACTATGCTATAATATATCATATTTTAGATTGCGGTGTAAGAAATTAAAACGTAAATGCAAGTATTGCAGCCACTAATCAAACTGATGAAATTGGAATAATAAGGAATGGGTGATGCTAAGGGCATGCACTTGGTCACTAATCAAGAGCTCAAAGGTTGTTGCTAACTGACAGGCATCAAACGCTGTCTCATTCATTCATGTTGCCAACAAGTTGGTTTTGTTTGGTTTCTGGTATGGTTAAAAATTTGGATGCTGAAGTTAGAGTTATCTTGTCTGTTGGTGTTATGATTCCCTACTGTTCATACATGTGTGATGTCTATAGCAGGCCTTCCTTCAAACTCCATTTTCACCACATTTCATTTGAGTCATTCATGCTTCAGTAAGCCTTGGTGCTCAAGTATTCTGTTCTGTTCTCATCCAACTTAGATGGTCAGGCAATAGGGTGAACGCTGTCTATGCTATGTATTGAAATTAAACAAGACCAAAATGCCTCGTGACTGGTGAGACAATAAAATAAAATATGCCAGACTAAAATCATATAATATTGATCCAAGAGTCCTTGTTATTTTTATTTTTTTTTCTTGAAAACCCCAATTCTAGGGCCCCAACATAAGCCCTATTTTTTAAAATCCCCAAGTTACCCTCAACTTAAAAATAAAAATCTCTCTCAAAATAAAATAAATAAATAATTCAGTCATAAACTCTATTTCAAACACTTGTTTAGAAACATCAAATTATTTTGAGAAAAGAAAGAAAGAGATAAGAAGATGAATTGCATCATACACCACCAGTTTTTTAATCAAATTATCCCTTAAAAAAGGATGGTTGCTCAATCAAACAGATGCAGAGCTAAAAAACCTTTTATTCTGCGCAGATGACATGTTGTTTTAAATGCACACAAGGGCTACAAAATTTTTATTTGTTAGCATATGAAAGCAGAAAATTGGATACCATTGATGCACTTTCATAAGCTCCTTCAACGCATCTCCCCAATGCCACGCAGGCTACGTAATTTCCTCCAAGAAATAATCCCTGGTAGCCACCTTTGTTAAGGGCACTTTTTGCGGCTTCTAAGTGGTCGAGATGTCCGATCATGAACTGAGGTATGGCCTGTGGCCAGACTCTCACACCAAGAACTAGAGGCTCTTCCGCCCTTGGATCAATCAGCATCTTCCTTAGGTCACGGTCCACTGCTTCCACAAGTTCACCTTCAGTCTACAAGTCATTTTGTAATGTTATATTCTGATCATTTACACATGCTAAGTGGAGGAATAAAAATTGGCCACACCACCTGACAATGCCCAATTATAAAGATACCTTGGATACAATTCCCGTGTTGGTAGCACCCCCAATGTAATTAAGAAGTAGTACTCTTCCCCGGGGAGCTCGATTAGGAAATAATGATGAACTGTAGATTGTTCCTGACAGTAATGCAAGGCACTTTAGTAAAAACTAGAATTAACAAGTGAAAAGTGATCCTGCTGAAATGGAGCAGGTATGTCATGCAAAGCAAAAGGCTAAAAAAGTACACAACAATAAGGCTAAAAGTCCCACAAGTCAAATATATTTTGATAGGCATGTGATAGAAGGACCATTGCTACAGACCAGGAAAATCTACAAGAAAACTAGAAGGGGAAAAAAAGCTTTAAAGCAACTATAAAGGATGGTGCGTGTGATCCTTCACAAAATTGTTGAGTGTATGAGTGCAATAAATTAAAAGTCTATCAAGCCAAATATTTTAACAATGCTGTAGTATCTCAATCATACACAACTATGGAAGATGTAGAATCATAAAGGAAAAACATGATCACCTAAAGTTTCCACCCCTTGACTTCGTGGATGTAATTGGCCAAACCCTTTAAGCTCACCATCAATTAAGCATTCCTTCCGGATTGCTTCTCTGGGGTATGAAACAGTGACAGCAGCAACTGGGGGGTAATAGAGTTTTGACAGAGCATCTGCAGCATCAGCCTAGAAGGCATAAAGCAACCTCACAATTTCAGATATCATTATGCAGCGAAAGGGCATCATTTAATAATATTTAAATTACAAGTAGAAGAGAAGCCATGCCAAATTAGTCTCCAGATCAGATGTTACTGTCATTCGACATCTGAATACAATTAGACTAACCAGAATAGAAGTATGCTAACATACTAGGCTTCTTGTTGCTTTTGTTGAATATATGACATTTGTCTAGCCTCAGTGAACCAGGAACAAGGAAAACAGCTTCAAAGGAAAATGATGCTTATGATGAGAAATACTTTTAAAATTGTTTGTCCTGTCACTTGTATTACGAAACTGACAAGGTAGGTTGAGAGGGGTTCGCCAAAAGTATAAGAGAACAAGATAGCTTTCTTTCTTTCTTTGTTTTTTTAGTGTGTGTGTGTGTGTGTGGATGGAAGAATGCTTTACAGTATGGCCTGTTGATAATCATAATTGAAGAATAATAGTGCCACCAGTATTCAAAAAAGTCCTCAATGTGGATTCTATGCTTAAAATTTGAACCATGCAAATAACACATAATATAAAAAATGCCCGAGTCCCTTGTCAACCGGCAATGTATTGCTTAACTATTTTGAATAAACTGTGGTTCATCCACTTTATTAAAAAAATATATATATAAAATAAATAAAATAAATAAAATAATGCCCGAGTTATGCAGAAAAGACCATGCATCTTGAATCAGCAAAAGAGAGACTATGCAGATATTTCATTCAAAATCTACTTTGGAAGGCTTTGCAGTATAAAATACCGAAAGAGGATGTAACAAACTTGCAGCAACATAGGATGGAATAGTCATGATAACACTTCTGGTTTGGACTGACATTAGTCCTTTTGGTGTTTCGTATATCAAGGTATATCCTTGACCGTCCATCTTTCTGATGCTGGTCAGTTTCCATGATAATTTAACTTTGCTACCCAACCTGCCAATTTAAGAGGAGAATTAAGAGAGAACTTGTTTAACATTTGAAGTGAATCACAACTAAACTTCATGCTTGATCAAACACACAAACTGAACAGAGACTATCTAAATCCATGATTAGAAAAACATAAGTTTAATCAATTCAAGGTCTGAACGAGTTCATACCTTGAATAAATTGCATCAGGTAGCATGCCAAGTCCTTTCCTAAAGGATCCCACTGTCTGCCCCTTGGGTTTGGGTAACTGCCTGCATATGACAGGATGTGGTAAATGGGAACAGAATCAACAAAATGAGGAAACTAGTAACAAACAAGTCAGAGCATATGAATTGCTATACGGATCTCTAGGTGTCTTCGAACTTTTACTCTTCTCCTGAATTGCTTTGAAAGTTCCACCTATGATACTTCCCCCATTCTGTTCTAATTTCCACACTCTCCCAAAGGCAGCTTTCATGCTAAGCTTGGCAGGATCACCAGCATAAACACCTGCAGTGCTGCAGAACTAATAATCCATGGAAAATAATAATAATAATAATAATAAAACAAACAGTCTACTAGAAGAATTTACAGTAACTACAAATCATGCATGATCATAGAGAATGGCTAGCATTCCATTTAGGTGATTGCACTGGATGAAGGTGGTGAGATGAAGAGGCTGACAAGTTCAACATGAGAACACAAGCCAGAGCATTTCTAATGCGCCACTAAAACAGCATCAACATAGAAAACTAAACAAATTATCAAACTAACAGGGCACGTGATGAAAACACAATTAAGATGGAAGCTTTTTGGTAACAGCAGACAACCTGAACAGAAAGGCTCTATCAATCGCTCGAAAACCTCATCTCCAAGATTCCGCCTCACAAATTCCTCAACCGTCTCCTCATGCCCCTAAAACCTTGTCCACAAGAACCAATCCATGAGAAACAATCACACAAAGACCAAACGAAGAAGAGAAAAACAAAAATCCGAGCAAGAAAGTATTTTTCTGGGACGTACTGGGGGAGGAGGCCGGATACCAATGGCACCCAATCCAGCCCTGAGTTTACCACCAAGGCTCATCAGGTCAAAGAAGGGCAAATCAGTGGGCTTCGCCGGCACCGGCCTCAGCTTCCCATCCCACAAAACGAAACGCGGAGCATCAGGATCCCCGAAAACCAGATCATCTTTCAACCCGCTGTCCACCTGCGCACGATTCTCATCATTTCCCCACTAAATCAAACAAATGCGTGAATCGAAAACAGAAATGGGGAGTGTACCGCCATGGAGAGCACGGGGTCGGAGGGCTGGAAGCTATTGGGGCCCTCCTCCCACAAGTACTCGTCCCTTTCCACAGTGGTGATGTTCCCGCCAACGCGGTCCCGGGCCTCGGTGACGAGGACCTCGCCCACAGCGGTGGAGTGTCTCGTGACCAGCGCCTGGGCGGTGCACAGCCCGCTGATCCCTCCACCGACCACCACGCAATCCACCGAAATTCTCCCCGCCGTCTCTCCGGCGCCTGGGGAGGGAGATATCGTCGGCTCGCTCGCTATAGAGCAACGGATCCACCGGCGACGCATGATCGAGCGGCTCCGGGCATTGGTGAATGGTATCGGCGAGAATGCCGCGGTGGAGATCGACGTCGCCGAGGCAGCCATCGGAATCGGAGAGAGAAGAAGCGAGAGCTGACTTCCAAAGTTATCGACAATCTGATCATCTCTGGAGTTTGAGGTTCAAAGTACCTAAAACACCCATACATTTCTCTTTATTTACTTTTTTTAAAAATTTTTTTTTTTTAAGAGGTGGATAAACCATGTTTCATTAGTTATAATAAGAATAGTTCATTACGTTACATTGCTCTTTCGAAAAATTAAAAGTACCATTTATCTTTATTTACATCTATGCACATTTGTGCTTTGTAATGGTAATATTAAAAACCCGTGAGATGAGGCTGCTTTGTAATAGTATTATTAGAAAAAGTATATATATGTATATAAATTGGTTATTAGCATGCCACTAAACAAATCCTGATGTATTAAATCCAAATTTATCAAATTACCTGATATGAGATTATTATTATTATTATTATTATTATTATTATTATTATCTTACATAAATTACTTAAAACTTAATTAAGTATGTATTTCACCGTTCGTATGCATCATATATATATGAGTTTCTGATGCAGGGTTTACTTCTCCTTGTGTTTTTGCTTCTGTATCATTTATTTCAATGACTACATCAGTCAGCTCCTGCTATATACCTGAACAACAACAAGGTCTTCCAACTGAAGAAAGGTACTCTTTTTTTATTTTTATTTTTATTTTTATTTAATGTGATGATTGTTCCCCTGATCTTCTTTATTAATTTATACTGTCTAGAATTATTTTTTGTTTAAACACATGCAGAGTAATCAATTAACTCTAGTGGGCAGTTCATATATATTCATTTGATTGCAATTAGCTAGAAAGGTTGAAGATGGTCCAGGATTAATTTTACACTTGCATGATGGATGACTACTTATTATTATTCCTCCATCATGCATGCATGCATGCATGCTTGCCTTCCACTTTCTTCATTAATCTTCCAGCTTTGTCTTGAAGCAATTAATTCACTGATTAATTCTGTCAAATTAACTTGTTATGTCAAATTCATTAATCTGAAAACACCCCAAAAGAAACACAAAGACAAATAGGCTTCTTATTTATTTCTAGAGAAAAAATGGGGGTGTCTGACCAATTAAAGACTGATCGATTTGATTAGTCGTCTTCTTTCTTCTTTTTTTCTTTCTTTCTTTCTTATTAATTTTCATCACCTCCGTGATATAATTAATTAGCAAAGTTATTAATCTTAAAGGAGATATGCGCGCCCATGCCAGTGAGTTGAGTTCACAAAATATGAGTGCATGCATGCATCTCCATATTGAAAAAAGGTACAGTTCATTAATGGTCTAATTAATTTAATTTGTTGAATAATATTAATATAGATGTGATCATATACGTAGACTAGCTAACAATCAGACATTGATCAAAAGATAGATGAGTGGTGCATGTGCAATACTGGCTCTGGCACATGAACACTTGCCAAATTAATTAACATTCTCAAATTAAGGAGATATATATATATATATATATATATATATATATATATATATATGCTGGCCGGCCCAGTGAGTCCACAAAAGCAGATGCCATGAAATGGGATTCCCTGGCCCCTTCCCTACACCTCCCCAATGTCCCCATGACATGAAGGACCACCCTATCAGGCAGGACAGGAGACATGCTTAAACGGTCAAGGCAGCTCAAATTAATTAAAGCCATTGAAAGAGGGCCGGGAGTACCAAATGAATAATAATAATAATTGAAAGCAAACCTGCAAGATCGATGAGTGTAAAAGTAGAGATTAGACACCATGATGAAATGAATAACTTAATCGGTTCCTCTTGTCCGAGCTTGGAAATTAAAAAAAAGCTAGCTAGCATGGTAAAATTAAGGTGTTTTTAACACGATGTATGGGGACAATGGAGGCATTGTACTGATGAGTTTCTTCTATATATAGGACAATATATATGGGTAATAGGAAAAAAACTCTAATATTATTGATAATAAGTTGGGGTATATATAATACCATTACAGGGGTAAAATAGTAACTAGACAAATAAAGAGATAAATCTAAAAATATAAAGAGATAAATATACATGAAACCCTAATAGGCCCTCTCAAGATGGTGTACGAGAGGAAATGCACCAATCTCACTTGCATAAATGCAATACCGAGGCGAGAGGGTTTATTGAATAGCGCATCCAGTTGATCATGAAGAGAGACATGAACAATCGGAGAAGGAGGAGGACTGAACAAGATCACGAACAAAGTGATAGTCAATGGCAAGATGTTTAATTCGTGAATGAAATCTGGGGATTAAGCATAGATATGTTAAAAGGTTGTCCAGGAAGTAAATAGTGGGTCTTTGAAGATGCGAGGGACATGCAGTTCATGAAGGAGTGTTTGGATCCATTGAATTTTTTATGGCCGAGAAGCTAATAGTACGATACTCAAATTTCAAAGGTAGATGGCCGAAAGCAACGGCGTTGTTTGGTAGACTTCAAGAAAATGGGTTTCATACCTAAGAACATAACATAGGCCCTCGTGGAGATGCGATCATCACGGATTACCCCACCCATCGAAAAGCCGAAGTGAAGTTGAAGGGAATGGGACCGCTTCGAATGTCAAGAGATTTGGTGCCATTCAAGTACCGGCAAGCGTTCTCCAATGATGCTCGGTTGGTGATGCATGACCGAAAGTTTGTTGGCAATGAAAGGAAATGTCGCCGAAGTCATGCGTAAATGTTGAAGACTAACAACCGCATCTATACTTGGTAGCATCGGCAGGAGAAGGACCCATCATGAAGAAAGAGAGAAGAACCAACAAAGAAGAGGTGTAGAAAGCGGGTTTGAGTCAAGCGTGTTGTGTTTCTCAGTAAGATCAACAATATATTTGTCTTTGAAAAGAAGCACACCATCGGGATATAGGTAACTTCAACACCACGTAGTAGGAGAGCACACCAAGATCCTTGGTGGAAAACTTAGTGTCGAGTTGTCTTTGAATAATACGAAAGCAACTAGTTGAGGATCACCGCCGATGTCGAAGGTCATCAACATATACCGTAAAATAGACAATAGTAGCGGATCCAAAGAGATAGAATGAAGAGGGAGGTATCACGCATCGAGATGTAACAAAACCAAGAGGAAGAAATAGTTTCAACTCACGGTACCATGACGTACCATGGGTTTGCTTCAAAACCATAGAGAGCCTTTAAGAACGACATAAACATAATTAGGAAAATAAGGATCACGCATGCGAGGAGGGTTGTGCCATGTAAACTTCTCGCTTAGACGTCCATCCGAGAAATGCATTGTTGACATCAAGTTGCCGTAGAAACGCATCACCCGTGATGCGATACTCAAGACCGTATGTGAAACGATGACTCATTAACAACGGGGACTGAAAGTCCTCATGAAAGTCAACACCGGACGCCGATGAAACCCTTTGGCAACAAGGCGGGCTTTATATCGCTTCAATGGTACCATCCGGGTGGCGTTTGATACTTAACCACCCACTTGTTCCCAACAAGATTACGATGTGGAGTAGGAGGAACAAGGATCCGTGCTTTTGTTGCGTTGAAGAGCATCATATTCAAATTTTGCATTGCCTTAAACCATTGGGGATGACGAAGAGCTTGAGTCATCGTAGGCTGGTTCGATCGTGAGCAACGTGGCATAGCAGAGAGTGTACCCGGATTGGGCTTAAAATAGAATTCTTGAACCGAGTGGTCATTGGGTGAACATTGGTGACATTCCTTGGAAGAGGAAGAATCAGTGACCGATGAAGGTGCGGTTGCTTTCGGTGCATGCGGGATAGGTCACGCGGAGCAGGAAGTGACTGGAGCCGCAGGCATGCTAGTCCGCTCGAAGGGCGGAGGCAAAGACAGAGGTGCCGAACAGCGAGGTCACTTAGGGGCAACGATGGTTGCGGAAGCTAGAAGGACGCCAGGAATGTTGGGACAAAATTTACGAGTGGAAGAGGACGAGAGAAAGGAAAGTCATCCTCAACAAAGCGAACATGATGGGAGATGACAAGCTTGTGGGTGGAGAGATTGTAGCAAATATAGGCACATTGAGATAGAGAATAGCCCAAAAAGATACAAGCACCATCGCAGGGTCAAGTTTGTAGTAGTATATGGGCCGAAGCCAAGGAAAACAAAGACAACCAAAAACATGAAAAGATGTAGGAGTGGGGTGCTTGTGGAATAGAAGTTCAAAGGGAAGAGCGAGGACCTAAGTTTGCTTTGGGCATGCGATTGATAAGATAAACCGCGTAGCAAAGGCAAAGGACCGTAACGTCGGAAGAGAAGCATGATGAAAAATGACAAGTTTGCTTCGACAATGTGGCGTCTTATGCCGGGCGTAATACCCCATTGTGTTCGGAGTGGGGTGGGGTGGTGAGATGAGTAATTCCATTGCTAGTTAGAAAATGACGAAGAATGAATGTACCCCACCATTGTCAGGAAGTACAATGTGCGGATAGGTTGTTGGAAATGTTTTTCAACTAAGTTTTTGAAGGCAACAAAAGGTCGATGAACATCGGATTTTCGCATAAGAGGATAGAACCATATATATTTGGTAAAATGATCCACAAAATAACACATACATTTGTAGCCATCAAGAGAAAGAAATCGAGGGATGTCCAAACATCGAATAATAGACTATTTCAAGTGGTGACGAAGATCTTTTGATTGAGAGAAAGGAAGCTTGTGGCTTTTATTAATATGACACGGCAAGAAAAGTTAAGTAAGTTGGAATTGGAAAATGGAATACCAAAAAGATAACAACTGATTTCTAAACACTTTAACTAAGGATGACCAAAGCGGCGTACGCAGGAAAGAGAAAGAGAAGATCGACTAATGGCGCATGGAATGTGATCCCATGTATGTGGTGGAACAAGATGACACTGACGAGCAGAGTGACCGAGAGTGCCTGATTTGGCGGTTTCCGATAGCCACGCACGTGAGGAGCACGGGAGATGGGGGACGTGGAGTCAAAGGTGGCACAGAAGGAGAGGCAGAAAGCAAAGACGGGAAGGGTCGGTTGTAGTTGGAGGACCGACGGCCAGGTGAGAACGACCACTAGAATTACCTTGCTTGGAAGGGAGAGAACCTCAGCGAGTTTGTCCAAGAAAAGCAAAGAGTCGCGTCGGTGTTGTTGGGTAGGAATTGTTGTCGAGCTTCCTCACGCAGTAGCTTCTCAAACAATTCCTCAAAAGCTTGATAGGTGTCTCCAGCAATGGCAATCGATAGATGCTTATAGGAATCATCCAATCCATTCGAATCAGAATGGACAACTCATCAAAATCAACAGCTTGTCCATGGAAGCAAGAGAATCAATACAAGATTGGATGTTCTTGCATATACTCCGTGATGGTGCGAGATCCTTTGACAGGGTAGCAAGCTTGCGACGCAATTCCATGATTCCATGCCAATGCGAGACGAGGGAAGCATAGGTCTTCTCAAGAGTCTTCCAAGCATCCATAGAGGTCTTCTTGGAAGCAATAAAAGGAACAAGGCTGGCGGTGAGAGATCCAAGAATAGCATTAAGTAACAACTTATCTTGTCGAACCCAAAGAGAATAGGCCGGATTGGGGAGTGTCATCATCCGGAACCAAAGTGGGAGAGTAATGCGGCGAAGGAAGAGAGCCATCAACATAACCGTAGAGATCATACCCAATCAGCAGAGAATCGAATCAGGCACGCCACGATGGAATTGGAAGCGCTTAACTCGAGAGGAACTGTGCCGCAACATTGATAGCGCAATGAGGTTTGGAGTGAGATCCGATGGTAGATAGGCGGCATGACGGTATGAGGCTGATGAGGAAGAACCGGCCATGGGAGGGAAGCCATGGGTTGGTTCACGCAAGATCAAGTGAAGAGGTTGGCCGGTAGAGAAGAGGTGGACCGGTTGTGAATTTGGACCGTTGGACGCTTGGACGAAAGCACGTTGGTGAGTTGGCACGCGCGTGGAAGCACGCTTGCGTTAGTGCGTTGAAGCGTCGCGTGGCGTAAGGATGTGGAGAGAAACACGTTGGTGCTCCAATGCAAGGTAGTGATGTGGCCTTTGTAGATGGTGATGTTGACCGGAATTGTGTGGTTGACCGAAATTTAATTTGGTGAAGATTGGAAACCGGCTTGCAAGATGATGGTTGATGTTTGACCAAGTTCAATTGCAAGTAATTGCAAGATGATGGTTGTTGACCGTCTGAGGCGTTGGAGTGCTGTGCAGGCGTTGGCAAGGGATTGAAACTTGTTGGTGTGAATTGATGTTGACCGAAAGTCAAGGGATTGTGGGTGTTGACCAGCGGAAGGTAGGTGTTGACCGAAGCTTGTTGGTGACCAGCGGGTGGCAAAAGATGAGCGAGCGTTAGATGTGGGTAGGCCCTACAAGCGGCAAGTGGGGTAGGAAAAAAAAATCTAGGGTTTTTGGATCTAGGCTCTTGATACCATAATAGGGAAAAACGCAATATTATTGATAATAAGTTAGGGTATATATAATACCATTACAGGGATAAAATAGTAACTAGACAAATAAAGAGATAAATTCAAAAATATAAAGAGATAAATATACATGAAACCCTAATAATGGGGATCAGAACCTTCTCGATCTCGTGCATGCATGTCCTCGAATGATCATCTATCTTATAAATTAGATGAGCAGATCTATCTAGTCGATCGTATAAATGACGACCGACGACCAGGAAGGAAGGTGTAGCTAGCTAGTAGCCTAGTACAAATTAATGAGTTTAATTAATTAATTGTAGAGATCCTAGCTAGGAGGGAGCTAGCTTAGCAGTGCTGTAACGTGTCCTTGGTAATTGGTTGATTTGCGCCATGCATATATATGTACTGCTCGCTTAATTAATTTGGGTTTACACTTTACACGTACGTACCAAGAACATCCAAGTGCATGCACCAAAGCCAGCCCAAGGACGGGGGACATAGGTCCGAGAGAAAGGGCATGCCAAGACGGAAGCAACATTATCCCCAAGTGGGGATAGGAATAAATTTTAAAAATTTTGAATTGTTTTGGAGGGAGTTTTTAAAACAAAGGTATTAATGATAAGATAGTGATGTGTCGTTTATGTATTGGTGGGTTATACTTTTAAATCTTAATTAAAAATTTTGACGGGAAAAACTTTTTATGGGGAATTGTGTTGGGGGATAACCTTTGGGGATATCCCCCAACCAAACATGGCCAGGGACTGGGGGGAACAAAACAAACTCCCACTGTTTCTTTGCCTTGTTACAATTCCATCCTTCATTTTCCCTTTTCTTTAGGAACAAGCTCTTTAATTCTCCCGCTCCTCGGTAGTCATGAACCTGCAAGTCAACAAGTCCAACTAGACACTTTTGTTATTTATTTATATATGTATTTATCTATTCTACCAAATCTCAGCTTAATTTCAATTTTCAGATTCAGATTAATATTAATGTTTTCTCCTTTAATTTTGTGTGTTAAATTAAATTTAATTTTTATCTATAGAGTAAGTATGGTAAAATTAATTAATTAATTAAAAGAATATTATTTGTCTATATATATATATATATATTAGAGATCGATCGATCATCTAGCAAGAGAGAGGTTTGGATTGCTTGTACTTTTTTTTTGAAGTGTGTGGTCCGGGGGATATAGTTGATTGCATGTCTCCTTGGAGTCGCCTTCATGTCTTCCTTTATTGAGGGTACTGCATTACTTTAAACCTTCCAACCTTCCACAAAATCAAGCCAGCTAGCTAGCTAGCTCCCCCTGATCTAAAGCTTCAACTTTTTTTAATCATAATTAAACATGCATCAACCCCCCTGCATCCCCACCCTGTCTCTTCTCCTCTCTATATATAGCTATATCTCTCTCTTCTTATCAAGAAGATCATGATATATATATATATATATCTCATTAATTAATTTGTTTTGTTTCCCCAAATTAACCTCAGTACCCCTCACACTACTTTATAAATTAGATATTAATTATAGATATCTCTTGCTTAGTTTTAAAATGATTCTAAGGAAGCACAGTGTACAGACACAACAAGAAGTTGCAAAGTGGCACGTGATCTTAATTAAATATTTGAAAGAGGACATTGTATAGAAATGAGGTTTTAGTGTTTGTTCGGTGTTAAATAACAAAGAGTTGAAGACTAATAACTGAAGGCAAGCTAGGAGGGGGGGCATGGAACAAGGGAGGTGGGGTTTTGTCTGCCTATATAAACAGTGTCTTTCTTTTTTCTTCTTCCTTCTTAGTTGGTAAGCAACTAAGCATGTTATCAATGTTTCACCTTTTGAGCTAGTGTTGTGCCCAGTTTGGGAGGCCATCCCATGCCATGCATGCATGTACCATCATATATATATATATATATATATATATATATATGACCAGATTTCATGGAAAAAAATAATAATAATCATAATTGTATTAATTCTGATCAAGACCCGCCCATTAATTGATTTAAAACCAAACTAAACTAAACTACTAAATATATAAGCTAGATAGCTAGTTTGTCATAATAAATAAATATATAATTAATTATTAATTATGTCCACAGCCACGTACAGCTGCTGAGCTGCTCATACGTACCCCTAGCTAATGGCGGCCATTGCAAACCCTTCTTGATCTCAAGGACCCCTCCTAACCACCCAACATGTTCATCAAAGTGCTGGCTCATATTCTCCTTTTCCCGCATTAAAAAATATATAGTCTCTCATCTCCTATATATATATATATATATATAGCTAGGATTAATATATAATAAATACATAATTAAAAAGTGGGGTTATATATATATTTAATTAATTAAGGTGATTAATTACCTGCGCGTGACCTAATTAATTTTTTTTTTTTTTTTTTTTGGGACAAAGAGCGCGACTGGCTAGGCCAGCCTCGCTAAGTGAACCAGGGATGGGCCATCCCGGGATCGAATCCGGCAACAAGCGTGGTAACCATCCGCAGACTGGTCAATATTCCACGTGTGCACAGTAATTCGCCACGGAAATGGCCCGCACGAGAGTCGAACCCACGCGGGGTCGGAGACACGGCAACCCAATGCCACTACGCTATTGAAGCGTTGACGCGTGACCTAATTAATTAAAGACACATGAGTTTTTAGCCTGGCCTCTCCTCCCATGAATATGATGCCACAAAAGTGTTTGTCCTCTCTTCCACCTTATATATATGGGTAGTTTAATTGCATACCAACCTTTAATTAAGCAGTTGAAAGTTAAGGTTATAATTAAACAAACTGCCTTAATTAATATTCTTCATATACATGATATCTCTCTCTCTCTCTCTCTCTCTCTCTCTCTGATCTTTTCTCTAGCTAGGATCTACAGAACTACTCATATATATATATATGATATATCTTTTATATTATTAATACACAACAGAGAAAAAAGAAGAGAGTTGGTGGTAAGAGATCAGAGTATCGATCGATCTAGCCTGCAGCAGCCTGAGCCTAGCTCCGACATCTGGCGATCTCCGATCCTCTCGAGTCTCGATCGATCGATCGATCTAGTTCAAAATTATTAATTAAGTTCAAATTAATGGGGGAAAGAAGAGGCTGCAGCAGCTCTCCAGCTTCATCTTCAATAGATAGCAGTAGCCAACCGGCTCTCTACTGCTACTGCTACTGCTTCATCTCTCTCCAAGCCGCCAAGCAGAGACTTGACCATAGATTTAAGACTAGGACTCAGCATATCATCATCATCATCATCTTCTCTGCCAAACACTTGCTCCATTAATAATGCAAGGTATGTACATATATGCTTCTTAATTATATATAATTTTTCTTCACATACATATTCATCGATCATCAACATCATGCGATCGAATTATATCTCACTTGACTTGCAAGTTGAATTTAACCCGGCCGGCCGGCCATCTAGCTCCCTTTAAGCTAGCTAGCTTCTTCACGCCAGCTGATGATCCACTGATCAAATTGATGGATGTGCATGCCAATATTGAATTTACTTGGTTCCATATATTGTTGTCCATTTTATAATTAATTAATAATTAATAGGGACCAACTATATATATATATATATATATATATATATATATATATATATAAATCTGATTGGCCACCAATCAAATTAACAACTTCTTAATTATATATATAGGAGCACGCTAGAGGAGAAAAGAAGCCATGATCTCCACCCTGCCACCTTCTTCGTCAAGGTCTACATGGATGGCATTCCAATTGGCCGCAAACTTGATTTGTTCACTCTAAACAGCTATGATGGCCTCACCAAGACTCTCAGCAGGATGTTCAGGACCTCCATTATTCTTCGTACGTGCAGATCATGTACATACATATCATGTATCTCCATTAATTAATTTTTCCTATAATATATTATTGTACTTAATTACAAACAGTACTAGCTAATCCAAAATTTGTGAATTAAATTGGTGCACAGGCCCTGATCATGCAGTACTACAAGTGCCTTCAAGGAACAGTACTGATCATGTACTTATTTATGAAGATACGGAAGGAGACTGGATGATGGCTGGAGATGTTCCTTGGGAGTATGCTAGCTAGCTAACCTAATACTTAACTTAATTGTGCTAATTATATATATTTCTAATTGAAATGTATATGTATCTGGATATTGACCTGTTTGCGTTTGTTTTGGTTAACTTGCAGGATGTTTCTGGCCACTGTCAAGAGGGTGAAGATCACAAGGCCAGATAACTGCTAGTTTGATTTCCTTAATTGCATGGTAGCTAGCTAGCTAGGTTGGTTAGTTAAAAAGAAGATGTATCTAAAGATGTACGTACAGACATATATATGTATATATATAAATGTATACAGAATCATGGGTTCATATATATATATATAAATTATATATGTATGTTTTGCCAGGCTTCTAATTTGTTTAATTACTGCATGGTTTTCTTTTGCTGTACGTACGTTTTAGATCTGTTAATTTGTATAAATTTCATGCATGAGTACTGTTGACAAGTTAATTAGAAGACATAATATAGATTTTCAGACAGATAAAGTACTCCATTAATTAAAAGGGTAGCAGACATTAAGGTTGAAGTTTCTGAAGAATTAATTTTAAGGTGGCTGGGGATATATGGATGGGGAGCTTGTTCTCTTTTCATGCATGCCACCTCTTTTTCTCATATGCTTTTGCTTTAAGAAATGGATGTGGTCCTCCAAATGCTTCTCTTTGTTAAGTGAATGGGGGCCGGGGCCATGCATGGATTCATCTTGATTAATTAATTTGATGGTCTTGAACAATTAGCTAGCTGATGATCACAAATTAAGATGATGCACAGTTGTACTGCTAAAACTAAACCTGCAATGAGATCATATATAGAGTATATATATATATTGTTTCAATACGTACATCCAGATCTCTATATATATGTGAGGGAATCGACAAATCAGGAACATAGAAATTAAGCTTTGTGGTTAATTAATGTGAAGTTAATTATATATACTCTAGTCTAAACGAATTAATGATGTTTACATGCATGCATGCATGCATGCATGAAGAATCATGTTGAGATATTAATCAATCCTTTTCTTAGCCAATGCATTTTGTCAAATGGCATCAAACATGGACAATGGTCGCTCTCCCTGTCTGCTTTGATGCTTTATGCCAAGCAGAAAAAGAGTTACTTTGTTCAATGGCTTATTCTTCAACAAAGTAACCTTGCAACAAATTAAATAAAAAAACCAACCAGTCTCCAAAAAGAGCTTATTTCTATCTTTAAACAAGAGTCGTACTTGAATTGTATGTCAATAAATAAATAATGGAGAATATATATATATATATATTCTACGAGTATCGAACTCCTTACTTTGTTTGGTCAATGTAATTAATTGTCACATGTCAAAGAAAATTCCATCCAAACATATGATATGGTAATTACTTATAATTTGAAACATTAAAGAAAAAAACCACTTGCATGATAAATTAATCTTAACTCTATCGCACGTGGTGATGATATTGATAGGTAGAGAGAGTTTTTAAAAGGATATGAAGAATCAATCCACTTGCGATAAAATCTGAAGAAGATGGTTGGGTCTGAACCCATTTGCAAACCGAACTCAAGGCAAGCTTGACCACATACTTATTGGGCCAACTGGGCTGGGGTAAGATGTGACCACAAAGAAAGCCCGTAGATGAACATGGGCTTGCGAAACAAATACATACATGTATGTGTTCATGTTTTAGTTTAACCAAGAGAGAGAGAGAGAATTTGTGTTTTAGGGTTTGGTTGTCGTTAAAACAGGGCCGAGGTGATAAACCAAAATTTTGACTCGTAGGAGTCATGAAATCTCTCCCGCCAAGCGCTTCCAAAGGCCCTGTGAAGTTTAGGATGTAAGCCATTCTCTTTCTCTCTCTGTTCCTCAAGTGAATCTTGTGATATCCTACTTGCTTCCGCTCGAATTGGCCAGATTGTAGGAATTATGCGTATCTTGTGAAAAATCATATCTTTTGGGGATTGGAAATCGCTTGGTGTTTTTGATTTATCATGTTGTTCCTGCCGGCTTTTGCTTTTATTTAAGTCGCTTCTCTTGTTGCTGATCGTTTTGACTGATTTCTCGTGACTTAATTGTCTTTCAATTCTAATAAACTGAAATCCCATACACCCTTTTTATTTATTTTTATTTTTTTGTTTGGATATGGAAAGCTGATAACTTTTGATCAGATTGGAGTATTTTCGTTCAATTTTGGCAACATGTGCTGTCAGAGCGGCGTTTTAGATTCTAAACGTAAACTAGAGATGAATGAATTTGCTGTCAAGCCAATTCTGGATGATATGTTTTTATTTCATGATTGAATTTCCTGATATTCATTATTTTGCTTGATGGCAGGCCAACTGCAGAAAATCTTGTTCCTATTAGGTTGGATATTGAAATTGATGGGCAAAGATTCAGGGACGCCTTTTCATGGAACCCTGATGGTATTATATAAGATAATCTAATTTATTCATCTTTTAGTTTTTTTTTTTGCTTTATATTACATAAGGTATTAGCTGCTCTCCAAGTTATTCTGCAGAGCTGATCAGTTGAAATTTTACCAATTATTTTAATGACTGATTTTTTTCAAGTATATGTTCTAAGGATTAAGTGAAACATCAGTTCCTGAATTATGTGGCTTTACTCAAATTAGTCCTACAAATTGAGTCAAAAAGGTCTCTGAATTAAAATAAATGGTCATTATTAGTCCCTTCTTGCCTTGACGGTTCGAATAAATAAAAATGTATATATTTTTATAACATGTACAATGTTTCTATGTGGCATATGACAATAGACATATCAAATTACTGTGCCATGTCATATACTATGTGCCACTTGTTTTTATTTTTTATTTTTTATAATAAATTTATAGTTATTGATGTGGCAAAGGTGAAAACCCTTATTTACACCATCATATTAACCATGTAGAAACATAACTGCACGTCTTGAGAAAAAATATATATTTTTTTAATTCAAGCCATTAATGATTTTGACTAAAAGGGGCTACCAATGATCGTTCCTTGGATCTTTTTGACTCATTTTGGTGTTTACGGACCAATCTGATGAAAGCTCTATAATAGTTCAAGGACCAATAGTTCACTTAATCCTACACCTTAATAATACCCTGATCTGATCAGTTTAACATGACTATAACGTGTACTTTTCAACCATTGTCAGAAACCTTTGTTGTCTTGGAGAATCTACCAGTAGTTTTCATTCAAATCAAGCATTTAAACGCCTTCTATTTATCTGATGTAATTTGTCTGTATTCATATTTCAAAAATAGATCCAGATTCCGAAGTTGCCAATTTTGCCAAAAGGACAGTTAAGGATCTGAAACTTCCTCCTTCATTCATGACACAGATTGCCCAGTCTATACAAGTAAGATTTGCTTAGTTGCTTTGTTTCTCTTTTCTGGGAAGTAATTGCATGTTTCCTTGCTTTTCTAGCTGTGCATTAGCTGGTAATTATCTTTTCAAACTTATATACTCTTCGATATTTTAGTCTTTTGGTTGTTGATTGATCAAAAGTTCTCAAATGGCTTGTTTTATGATATGTAGGATCTATAAGTTATGCTTCAATGAGCATGCATATCATCCCTTATTTGGCATTTTCTTGCAGACTCAGCTGGCAGAATTTCGGTCCTTTGAAGGACAAGAAATGCAAACTAAGGAGAAGATTGTTCCTCTCAAGGTTTATCAAGTTTCACTTCTTTTTTCTTTTTTTTTTCTCTGAAAAAGATCATGTTTGTTATCTAACCATTACCTACATTTTTTCTAATTTGTAAGTTCCCCGATTAGTCTTATTTCTGAGTTCTCAGCATTCACTTATTGATTATTTGCCTTATACTTTTGATGCAGCTTGATCTACGAGTAAACAATACAGTAATTAGGGATCAATTTTTGTGGGTAATTTGATCTTCAAATTTGCGTCATAAGCTTAAAGTGGATTTTGCTGTGCTTCGTCCTCATGGGTATTGCTTATATGTTCATCAAGTTTCAGGATGTAAGCAATTTTGAAAGTGATCCCGAAGAATTTGCAAGAACACTTTGCACTGACTTGGATATTATTGATCCAGAAGTTGGAGTAAGCATCTAATGACTATGAATATTGTGCTACTACTGTTGGTCTTCGAAACATCAGTATCATTTACTTGATTTGCCTTACAAAACTTGAATTAATTTTTTGAACTGTATACAGCCAGCAATTGCGGTTGCTATCAGGGAACAACTTTATGAGGTCAGATATCATTTAGCAGTATTTCCGAAGAATGACATAGAGCATTGTTAATTATCAACTCATATCTGACTTCACACTTCCACTGCTTTTTGTAGGTTTTTCTTTCCCTTGATAGCTCAAGGACTTGCTTTTGATCTTGATGTAGATTATACCAGGATCTTACATTTCACAATTTTTTCAAATTATGTATTAATAATATTTTAAGAAAAGAATATGAATGATTATAAAGTCATAAAATATGGTTATCTCTAAATACAAGCTTTTGAAGTAAAACAATTATCATTACTGCTATGTTTAATGTCTGTTATATTTTTATGAGCACATTTAAAACCTTTCTCGACATCCCTAATATCTTAATGGAGTTAATAAATATGAAGAAACATCTTGCAGTTTTTTGCTTCGTCAAAATGAACGACAATCATTAAATTTCCATTGATACTTTCTTCATTCTCTAATGAAGATAATCATGTTGTATCGTAGATTGCAACACAAAGTGTTTCTTCTGCAAGGGAATCCAGACTGGCCAAGAAGGGGCGGCGAGGAGCTGAAAGTATCACAAACAGGTGTGTTTTCAAGTGCTTGTTCTCATTCTTTCTTCTCTAAGATAATGAAACCATAACTCAATAACGTCACTCCCATTAATAAGAATAGGGAATCTTGGAAGCCCTGATTTTCTGCCTTTATTTTATGAAGGGAAATTATGAAAAACTTGTTTTGTTTTGTGCAGTAAAATGGCTAATGGAGCATTGGACTTGATGAAGATTTTTGGGGGCAAAGGAAGTGTTCTTAGGTAACATTGGCCTTCTGAAGCTGTATTTTGTTGTAATATTTTTTGGCATAAGGCTAGCTTTTCCTCTTATATCAGAAAATACAGAACCTCTATCCCATGAGGAAGAATCAGAGTAACCATTAAGAATACATATAACATAAGACAGAGCACAGTACAGGTCAGACCTAGATTCTGAAGTTAATTTACTTCAGGACGGCTCATACTAAAACTTCTTTTTTTTTTGGCTTTTCTTTGAGACCTTTCTGCTTTTAGTAATAGCTTCACATCATTATGGCTTATAAATCTATCTTTTAAACAAGTATCTATTTTTATTATTGTGTTCACCTGTTTGACATAGATATCTAAGTTGACATTCTTGTTGCCGGACATAGATACCACCTCATCAACCCAAGCTACTCTGGATGAAAGATAACTTATCCTCTTTCTCTCGTGAATGCCACCTAACATAATTTGCTGGAGGCTTTGCCGATCTAAGGAATCAATTTTGTTTGAAGTTTTGGTGTCAGCTACCTTTAGTTGGGAGTGTATGGTTAGTATAGTTGGGTTAATAATCTTTAACCTTGTTCTGCATCTGTGAAAGTATCTTTTTTCTTAGCAGTTGCCAGATTAACTTGGTTGATTCAAATAATCTTTCATCAGTGAGTGACATTTTTCTTCATAAACCAGGAAAAGAAAGGAGTGGTACTTGTATGAACCAATTGTTGATCTCTTATCAAATGAGGAAGTGGAAGCTCTTGATGCAAGAGAAGAGCGAACTGCACGGTGAGTAATAACATGACAATCAGTGACTTCAGAGCTACAGCAAGATTAACTGAACTGATTTCATTGTCTATAGTTAATTCCCTTGTAGCTGTTGTATAGGTGACAATGATGCCTTGTGGTTTGAATAGGTGAAAAAAAATAGTCATGCTAATAGCCCTTAGGCTTCTATTGCCTGTAGATTCTTATTTCAGCAAGATTAACTGATTTAATTTTCCATAGGGATTTACTGAATTCTGGAAAATTTAACTTGTTGCAGTTTGAAGAAAAAGTTGGACGACCAGGAGGATAGTTTCCAGACTCCTTACTCACGTTGATCAACAAACAAGATCCGAAGGTTAGCCTTTTTGGCCTGATTATTAAAAGATAATGATAGAAAGGGTATAACTGTTTGTGACTCGCATCATTGTGCGATCAATGATGTATTTTATGATTGACCAGACAGATAATGTTGACATAAACACTGCATGTGGAGAAGTTCTAAATGTGCACCATTTGCATGTTGGTTTTACTGATTCTATCTGAGATGTATGTGCTGGTTGAAGTTTTGTGAGGATTATAATTCATTCAATCACCAGTAATCTCTACAAGAACAAGATCCATCAAAGAAGTGATGAAACCGTTTGGTATCCCTCAAAACAATCTCTCGGCAGACGATCCTTGAAATGAGCTTCATAAATGCATGACAATCTCCACAAGTCCTCAGGTTCTTCTTGATCCTGATTGGTGCATTCTCCGGCAAGTTTATAAGCCCGAAAGCAAGTGCCAACCTCTCACTGTGGTAGCCAAAGACTTCTCAGTCTAGCGGCAACACGGTCGCGTGTCTCGCATCCCACCCGGGATCGATTCACGCTGAGGGCGCCCACTCGAGGCGAGTCCTGTTCTTGGACACGTGGAGGGTATAGAAACCTTTACACCCGTGCATCCGAGCGGATTCGAACCCGGGTGGGCGCACGCCCATGGGTCTTAGCAGAGGGTCGCTGACCGATATGCTCTATCTCCCAAAAAAAAACCTCTCACTGTGGTACAACAATCTTTGCTCCTTGCATTCTTCATCCCCTACGTCATTCACTGCATACTGTGTATCAGCAACATATCCCTCATGCCTCACAAGTTCCTGTAACTTTGCGAGCATCTCATAAATCTCTTTTGTTTGCCCATGTGATTGATCATGAACTGTGAACACAAAAGACTTGTTCTTGATGTCAATCCAGCTGCATCCAGTCTCCTTCCTCACACCATTGATCCCCATCAATCTCCTGACTCCCTCGGCCTCCTCCACCCTCCCATGCAATGTATACATGTTTGCAAGCAAGATGTAGTTACCTGGGTTATCAGGTTCGATCTCGAACAACCTCTGAGCAACTTCTCTCCCCATTTCCAAGTCCCCACAATTCCTGCAAGCACCAAGTAAAGCACCCCAGGCGGATGCATCTGGCTCAACCGGCATTGTGTCAATGAAGTGCCTAGCTTCGTCTAACCTGCCCGCTCGGCCGAGCATATCCACAATACAAGCATAATGCTCACTCTCTGGTGCCATCCCATGAACTCTAGGCATTGAATCAAAGTACTTGAATCCTTTCTCTATGAGCCCATTATGGCTACAAGCTGAAAGAACACAGACATATGTGATGTAATTCGGCTCAACCCTCTCTTGGAGCATTTTATCAAACAACTCGACGACAATATCACCGCGGCCATGTTGCTGGAATGCTGCAATCATCGCCGTCCAAGAAACCACGTTCACATGGTCTCTGGACTCGTCAAACGCGCGTTGGGCGTCATTCAAGCATCCACACTTGGCATACATCGTGATCAGAGAGCTTGCAACGCATGGATTTCTCTCTAACCCAGCTTTGAATATCTGGTTGTGGACTGCTGCGCCATGGCACCATGTTGCTAAATTTGCACATGCGTGTAAAGCAGTGGAGAATGAGGCCTCATCCGGGACCATGCCATCTCTTCTCATGGCCCAAAAGTACTTGCAAGCTTCTTCCGCTTCATCGCTATGAACCAAACCCATCATCATCACATTCCAAGTCACAACATCCCGATCGCGCATTCTATCAAACATCTCGACGGCAACTTGGAAACACCCGCATTTATTATACATATCAATGAGAGAGTTCCTCACGTACGCCACGCTCTCCATTCCAACCTTAACAACACTCGCATGCACTCCTCTGCCAAAACTCAATCCTCCGTCGGCGCCCGAGCCCGCGCACGCACTCAGAACACTTGAAACGTTCACTTCATCCAAACACACCGAACACTCAGCGCACATCTCCCGAAACGTTTCCATCGCCATGTCGTGGCGTTTGTTCTGCGTGAAGCCGACGAGCAACGAGTTCCACGAAACAAGGTTTCTGAGAGGCATTTCGTCGAACACCTTTCTCGACGAGGCCATATCGGCGCACTTGGCGTACATGTCGAGCAACGCGCTCGCGACGAAGACGTCGGACTCGAGACGGAGCTTGCGCGCGAGTGCATGAACTTGCTGCCCACGTGCGATGGAGCCCGTTTCGGAGCAGGCCGGGAGGACCGCGGATAGAGTGAATTGGTTGGGTCTAAGAGACGTTGAGGCGAGTATTTGTGAGAAGAGTTGAAGGGCCTGGAGAGGTTTGTGGGATTGAGAGAGGTGAGTTATGAGAGAGGTCCAGGTGATGATGTTCGAGTGCTTCTTAATGGATTCGAACGTCAGAAGAGCTTCGGTGGTAAAGCCACAATGTGCGTAGAGGTTGATGAGTTGAGTGTGAAGGACGGGGTTTGGGAGCTGGTTGCCGGTGGTCAAGTAGCCATGGATTTGGGCCGCATGCTTTTGGGTTCTGGCTCTGGACAGCAGGGTGGTGACAAATACAATGATGTCCATACATACTCTATCTAAAGTAAAATACTGGGCAAGCAATGCTAGCTGCTTCTGGGTATATATAAGCTAGCTAGGTGACTCGTCTGACTAATATAATATAATAGTGCTGCAATTTCTGGAGGATAATCTGAATGACTAGAATATTGCATCTTCTTCAACAGTGAGCACCAAGTTAACCACCTATGTTAACCCCTTCTCATGCTGTCTGACATACACTTGAGACCACCTATGTTAACCCCTTCTGTGCTTGTATCATGAGTCTTTGTGAGCCGCTCAGCACAACGAAAAAGGGCTCATCTTCTATCACAGCATATCTCCAGAAAATCAAGCAAATTGTGGCTTCTCTTGGGATTATTGGCATTACAATCTCAATGCATGAGGTTGTTTTTCATGTGCTCCATGGTCTACCTATTGAATATAAAGAAATCGTTGCTTCTTTTCGTGCTCGAGATACTTCCATCACTTTTCAAGAGTTGCATGAAAAGCTGATTGATTTTGAGACTTATTAGGCGAGGGAGTCATCCTCCTCTATTGCTCCTATCACGGCCAATTTCACAAAAAAAAACATGGCTCTCGCAATAATAATAGAGGTAACCGACATTTTCAATGTTCCTTTTTTATCTTCCTCTTCTTCGAACTTTCAAAGCAACACATCAAGGTCTTCTCAAGGATCTCCATTTCCTTTTGGAAATCACAATACACGGCCTAGGGTTGTTTGTCAATACTGTGACAAGCCTGGACATGTTGTCAAGTAGTGTAGGAAGCTTATGACTGTCTTTCCTTTCCTTGGATTCGCTCTTCGTCAGGTAACTCTTTAATGCTCCTCGTCCCCAACCAAGTGCCAACTTTGCCTCTCAAACTTCGGGTGCTAATCAAGGATGGCTTCTAGACTTGGGTGCCTCTCATCATGTCACTCAAGATCTTCATAATTTGTCTTCTTTTTTTATTATCCTAGGCATCTCCCTGATGTTTTTAAACTTCCGGTTTCTGCCAGTACTTCTTCCTAGCTTTGCAATCTGATCTGCTGCTTGGTTTTCTTCCCTTGGTATATGAATGGCTTCCCAACGATCCAGTTGATCTTCATAATTTGTCTTTGCATTCTGATTATGATGGATGTGACGATGCCATGCTTGGTGATGGTACAGCTCACACAATTCAACAAACAGGCTCTATCTTTCTTCCCTCCTTTACATGTCCTCTTTTCTTGTCCAATGTTTTTTGTGTTCCCACAATAAAAAGATCAAATTTAGTTTCCGTTTATAAGTTGTGTTTCTCTCACAATGTTTCGGTTGAATTCTCACAATTTTCATTTGTTGTGAAGGACTATTGTACAAGAGCAACTCTGGTAGCGGGGAAATCTAAAGATGGCCTCCATGAGTGACCATTTGGACCTTCATCTATAATGTCTCGTTCTTCTTCTCACGCCTTTTCTAACACCACTACTTCAGCTCCACATTGGCATTGGCGACTCAGGTATCCTTTTACCTTTATAAATTCGGAGTATAATCAATGCTTATTCATGACCTTTTGCAAATTTAGGGCGGTAATTTATTTAGTTGTCTACGTAGATGATTTAATTGGTATTGGTAATCATGCCCATTTGGTTGATGAGTTTGTTAAGTAGCTTTGGAAGAAATTTTCTATTAAAGACTTTGGGACTCTTAATTACTTTTTGGGGTGTTGAGGTTACTCAAACAACCACCTGTATCTTTCTTTCACAATAGAAATACATCTTTGGTATTCTATATTGAGCCAACATGATGGGGACAAAGGTTTGTTCGCACGTCCTTAGCAACAAGTAACACTCTCTCCTTGACTGATAGTTACTCTCTTGATGATTCCAAGTTTTGCACCATTGTTGACAAGTTTCGCTTTGACTGGAGTTTCGTAGTATTGTTGGAAGTCTCCAGTATTTGCGGTTAACTCAACCAGATATTGCTTTTGTTGTGAACAAACTTTCACAATTTACACATTGTCTAACTAAGGTTCTTCGTTACTTGGCTGGTTCGTCTTCTCATGGTCTCTTGCTTCGCCGTCACCTTTCTCTTCATCTTCATGCTTTTTCCGGCACGGATTGGGCTGGCAATAAAGATGATAGATCCTCTATATATGAGTGCTTGTGTAGTGTTCTTGGGCATCAATAATCTTATTTCTTAGAGTTCCAAGAAACAAAAGTCTATTGCTCGTTCCTAAGCTGAAGTTGAATATCGCTATGTTGCTTTTACTTCTTCAAAATTTTGGTGGGTTTAGAGTTTTCTACAAGAATTGTCCGTTAAGTTTTTCTATCTCAAGTTCATGTTATTTACTATGTAACTTAGGTTCTACCTATCTCTATGTCAATCATGTTTTTCACTCTAGAATGAAGTGCATTGAAATCGACTATCACTTTGTTCGTTAGAAGGTTCAGGATGGTGCATTGCATGTATCTCATGTGTTTTCTAAGGAACAATTGGTTGATTTATTGACAAAAGCCTTATCAAGCTATGATGATTTTGAGCACCTTCGTTCCAAGCTTGTTGTTTCTCCTCGGCTCACCATCTAATTGTGGGGATATTAGGAAAGAATCAAAACATGTTTCGGTTCTTTCCTATTCGCTATGACTAATCGTCTGATTGATTGTAATCTCCTCCTTCCTTCTCACTGCTTTACATGCATTATGTTGTATAAATATATATTATGATATTAATACAAGTGTGGATTTCATTTTTAAACAAATCCATTTAAAGAGTGTCACTCAGATTGGTGTGTATGTCCAAAAAAAAAAAAGAGAAAAGTGGATGAACGGGCCAGCTGGATGATTTGATTAAATAGGAAGGTTTGTCCAGGGCAGACAATTAAAAGTTGAAGCACTGGTGCATGTATAGCAATAATATCCATAAATTCCACATTAAAGCAAGTCAATAATTACATATGTTTGACATGCATGCAAGTCAGGGACTCGCCTATAATAAGTTCCAGCGGCGTGAAGAGCATGAAGTCACAAGTGGCAGCGCAGGGCATGGCAAGGACCAAGTTTGTTCCTTCATGGATTGCAAAAGCATCAGTGAGGAAGAACACATTCAAGAAGAGAAAGAAAGGGTTGATCAAGAAGGTGAGTGAGCTAAGCATCCTGTGTGATGTGCAGGGCTTCCTCATAATCTATTGCCCTGATTTTGATTACCCAGAGGTGTGGTCTTCCACACCAGATGCAGCACAACTACTCCTTCAGTTCAACAGCCTACCGGAGATTGAAAGGAGCAAAAAAATGCTAAACCAAGAGGCCTACCTTCACAACCATGTGAAGAAGCTAGAGGAGCAACTCCTCAAGTTAGAACGTGAAAACAGTGAGCTCAACACCAACTTGTTGATGCGTGAGGCCTTGTGCGGAAGAAGACAGCTGAATGATATAATTGCCATAGAAGAAGTTACACGACTCATGTCTATGCTTAATATGAACATCGATCTCGTCAAAGAGAGGACCGACTTCATGAGAGCAGAGGTGTTTCTGAATGATATTGTAGCAGCAGATGAAAACAAAAACGTGACAGTCGACTATGGAGGAGATGAAGGATTAGCATTATTTGATGATCATGTCAATGCATGGGTTGATCACTACTTCCCAAACACAAATGTGTGATCAGTACTACTCTTAGAAGTGATCTTCATTTCATTGTTCTCTCTCTCTCTCTCTCTCTCATTCTCTGTTCTTGTTTTTATTTTTATAAATTTGGACAAGCCACAAGTGTGCGTGCTACTTGTGAGAAAGAATTAGTTAACCAACTTTAATTTCCTTGTGAAATTAAGCTGGCTCTCTGTGTTCTTGTTGAGCTCATGCATGGAAGTTAAATAAAAAGTTCAGTGCTTCTCTGTTAATTACCTGCTGACATATAATTACAGAGTGATATATATAGTTTCTTGTCGATAAAGTACTTATCATGCACAGTTCTTAAACATTATCTAATTGTTTTCTATTGGTTTTGATTTTCCTTTTAATTTTTTTTATCATGGTATTCAATTCAAATCAAGCACTTTCCCACAATTTCCTGTAATAAATGAAATGATGGTCTATGATATGAGGTCTTCAAAAGAAGATTAAGGGAAATAGTACTTGCAATTCATTACATAATTAACATAGATTGAACAAGATAAAGGAATTTTCCACAATATCTTCAGATGCCAATTGGAAGCCATATATATGCATCAAACCCTTGGAAGAGTTTGAGTTTCTGCATCTCTAGAAGTCTTGAGTTCAAGTTTACTACCTTGGAGGCATGCCATGTTTAGTACGTCTTGCATCCATATATATATATATATATATATATATATATATATATATGTAGTGCTTCCGTTTTTATATTATTCTATTGAAGTTTTGAAATTCATAATATAAGTAGGCCATTTTAAGAAAGCAAATTAAGTTAATATTAATATCATCAGGGAGATTGAGTGTTTTACTTTTTAGCAATTAGCCTGATTAAAAATTTTCAATGATGAAACAGCAGATTTGTTGGATCAAAAGAATATATCACCAAATCTTCCCACTTACCAAAATTAGCCAAAAGTGGATCCTATTACATGCAATGAGATCCCTATAATTAATCAAGATTTCCTGCCTAAATTAATACACAAAAAAAATCAATTCAATCAATTCCAATATTATTCCATAAAATTTCTCCCCTCCACCCCAATGAACATATATATATATATATATATATAATAAGTAATATTCATTCATTCATTCATTCACCTTCAAACTAGCTAGCAGTAGCAACTACATAAAAACAGTACTGCAAAGTAGTAGTACTAGTACTAGTTGCATCAGCAGGAGCAGCGGCAGCAGCATCCATGGCTCGGAAGAAGGTGAAACTAGCATGGATACCAAATGATTCAGCAAGGAGAGCCACATTCAGGAAGAGAAGAAAAGGGTTGATGAAGAAGTTGGAAGAGCTAAGCGTGCTTTGCAACGTGGAGGCGTGCGGCATCGTGTACGGCCCTGATGAGCCTCAACCGGAGGTGTGGCCATCCAAGGGCGGCGCAAGACGAGTGTTGGAGCGGTTCAAGAGCATGCCAGTGATGGAACAAAGCAAGAAGATGATGGACCAAGAGGGGTTCACTCGCCACCAAGTCATGAAGCTTCAAGACCAACTGAGAAAGCATGAGCGTGAGAACCAAGAGCTTGAGACGGCCATAGTCATGCACAAGTGCCTCTGTAGTAGTGGAGATCAACAAGCAGGGCTTGATTACATGAACATGGAGGAACTCACAAGCTTGGCCATGATGGTGGAGGCCAAGCTCAAGGCGGTCCATGACAGGATAGAGCTCATCAGCGTCCAAATGACAAGCTACCATAATATTAATGATGCATCATCTCATCAATTAACCACCGAACATGTCATCAAGATGGATGCTAACAGTAGTACTGCAGCTGGAGCCATTGTTGTTCACGGCCATAATATTGAGGACAACAACAACAACAACAACAACCACCACAACCACTGGGAGTTGGCTGCAGCCATGGACGCCATGCAGAAGCAGGCATGGTATACTACTACTACTACTGACCATCATGTGATGAATCCCAATATCCCTATCAATGACCCTGCAGCTGTTTACTATGGATCAGGAGAGGAGGTGATGCAGCAGCAGCCTCCTTATCCTTCTAATTATAATGTGGGCATGAACATGACCATGACCAATCTTAACATAATAGACCCACCTTGTTGGATCTGAACCAAGTGCTCTGCTGCTAGCTAGCTACATCTTGGGTTTTTTTTTTTTTTTTTTTTAAGTAGTGGTTCTAGTACTGCTCAATTCATAGGTTGGTTGTTGTTGGGATTAATTAATTAGTGGGATCGGTACGTGTTGCTTGCCGTCTGTTCAACCTCTTTGTTTGTTTTTTGTTTTTTAATTATTATTAAAGTATGAATTAAATTAGCCTTTCTTTCTCATTATTATTGTGGCATGAATGGAATGGGGCAGATTATAGCTTATGGAAGTGAGTGTCCGTCCTTCCTCGGGAAATTAGCTTTACAATCACGCCAGGAATATAATAATTAGAAATAAGAAATAAATAAAGGAAACCAACAAGTTGTTGTGATGCGATGCTCCATGTGCCACAACAACAACAACAACAACAACAACATGATATATAATTTGCTTTAGTTTAATAAATAATATATAATATATAATATACATAGTTTCTTATAAATAAAAAAAAGGTGACGACGCCAAATAAAAGACACACAAATCAAACAGGACTAGCCGCCTAAAAATAAAAAATCAAGGAAAAAATTACCTAAAGATCCACGACTGCTCATTTTCTCACTTTTTAAATTCATCCACCTCAAAACTATACTATTATTCAAATTCCCTTCTTTTAAATTTCGACTTTTAGTCCCTCGGCCGGACCCAAATTCTCGCTACTTTAAGAAAAAACCCCAAAATACCCTCCCTTCTCCCCCAAAACCACATTTTGGCATACGACAAGTGAGCAGTAGCCAGTTTTGGTTCAAAGAACACATACGGTACTTTCATTCTCAGAAAGCGTGAACTTAGTCTCTTCTTCTTCTCCTTCTTGGTCTCCATTCTTTTGTTCTTTGCAAAGAACTTCGTGTTGGTTTTAAAGGTTGTAGAGAAGCCGCCCGCTGCAACATGTGTCGGGTGGGACTGCTCAACGAAACCGCAGCCGTATAGATTTCACGTGACGCTTTCATCACGATAAGATAATTTCGCTTGTTTGGCTTGCTAGCAGATTTTGATGAAACCATTTTCGACGCGCAGGTAATTGAGTCGCAGTTTTATTTTAGAGAGTTAAGTACTAAAGAAAAAAAACACCAAATCAAGTAGGATCGTAACGCATTTAATAAATTGATTAGCTTGTTCGCCTAGGCCATAAGGTTTACTTGTTGTGATGCATAGATTGCCTAATGAAATATACGCTGATTTTACGTAAGCTTTTAAATAACATGTTTTACATGAGTAGTCAAAGATGGTAAAATTTGGTTGAACTAGTAAAGAGTGTAGAGAAATACTAAGCTTTGGAGAAATACTAAGCAGCTTAATAAAGCACATAAGCCAAGTTTGGAGAAATACTAAGCAAGCATAGCAATACTGCTGCTAGAGAAATACTAAGCAAGCATTAAGGAAAATATTAAGCTTGCTTGGAGAAATACTAAGTAGTTAATAGAAATACTAAGCACTTTAGAGAAATACTAAGCAGCTTAAGAAAAATACTAACCCCCTAAGGGAAAAATACTAAGCGCTTAAGAGAAATACAAAGCATCAACACTTAGTAAACAATTAGTACCGATATTAAACACGTAGAATATGATCAGTAAAGTCTTTAGAGTTCCTTCCATTTCCTACGGAGTTGTTCGACCGAATCCGTCCAAAGTATGCCGCATACATACTCCAAGCGTAGACGAGGAACTCTGAGTTTATCTGGCGTGAAGCTTCACTATCCAATATCTACTCCATAAACCGCATGATTTAACATCGATCACCCACACCGCCCTCTCTCGCTGAGGGCAGCGAAAGTCATGAGAATGTATAACTGCTCTGCTTCAAAGCAGCTCCCATACGCCGATGGTAAGTGTGGTTTCAAAAGAACCCTCCCGTGATTTAGAACAAAGATGGTTAAGTCGGGCCAAGGGGAGAATACGAAATATGGAAGCTGATTGACACCTTACCATTTCCTCAGCCACTCGCTATACGCCCAAATTATCGAGAGACGAAAGAGTGTAGCGCCTCATTTCTTTATCCAAAATGAGTAGGTAGAAATGTTTGTTCGTGAATGATGGGCATAAGAACAACTTCCAAATTTTGGAAAGATGTTACCGTGGTCATTAGTTCAGGGAAGTCATCTCAGCGGGCGCCAAGCTTCGACAAGAAGCAAAGCAAAAAGGCCCCGGTGATGGATCCATGCCTCAGACTCGGGACGGTAAGTCTTCTTCAGTCGCCCAAATAAGATCACGACAAAGACGCCCATACATCATCACCACAAGATCTTTTCCCTCGACCAATGGGTATAATTGGGCTTAAGTCAGAATGCCATTCATTCTTCCAAACAATCAGACTAGAAGATAAATAAACAAGAGATAAATACTAAGCAGTCAAGAGAAATACTAAGCTGCTAAGAGGAATACTAAAACGCTTAAACTAAATATTAAGCAAAGTGAAGCCAAATACTAAGCGCTTAAGAGAAATACTAAGCGGTTAAGTGCAATACTAAACAGCTTAAGAGAAATACTATGAAGATTGTTCTCACCGCCCATCGCATACTCGTGAAGAAATCGAGGAGTGCTTGCTTCTCCTTGTTCACCGCCCAACCCCTCAGAGGGACGCTTGTTCTTAGGAATGAAATTTGTCCCTCACAGTGTTCTACATTTTCTCTGTCAGCAGTACGGATCAAGATCAATCACAGCTTGCAGGGCCTTCTTTAGCGGGGGCTTCTTCAAATGGGCCTTCTTCAAATGAGCTTCAATGGGCTTGTTCCAATGGGCCTTCTTCAATGGGCTTGTTCAAATGGGCCTCTTCAAGTGGGGCTTCTTGGCTTCGGCTGGGCTTCTTCTCTACGGGCTTCTTCAAGAAATGGGCTTCATAAGATTTTGATGGAAACCATTTTCTCAACAAGCTGAATACGGGGGAGAAGGTCTAGCCTTGGAGCTCACAAATACTTTGTCGGGAGTCGCATAAGCTTATATATGTAAAACGGTGGGACCTTTGACCTCTCGGGCGTGAGAGTGAGTTATATAGTACGGGACTGCACGATCAGAACAACTTGTACCCATCGACAATTCTACCTACTTTAGCGTATAAAAGTAACATTTTTCACTCATTCAACAAAAATATGGCCGAATCTTATTGTAGACACAGTATGAATACAAAGAGACTATCAATGCAGGTCTTCGCTTCCAACGTAAATTACTTTCTTTGTTAGTATGTGTTTATTATTTCCAGTAATCGCAGTATTACAAACACGTTGACTTTACGACTTTCTTAAAGTCTTTAGTATTGATCTTATCTCTTTATTATAGACTCAAACTCTTTAATATTATGCTTATCCCTTTAGTATCTTCTCGTAAGTGTTTAAAAATCCGACTTATCCGCTTAGTATCACGCTCTTCTCGCTTAGTATTGTCTCACCTTTAGAGTCTCTTATCAATCAACGTGATCTTTCTAAATGCAGAGTACGCCTCTTAAACATCGAGGGTTTTTTCAAACTCACGAGATTGCAAAGCGTTTCTCGCACTAACGATTTCGTAATGTGAACACTTCAGAATGCGCCCGCATGACCTTGCTATCAAAAGGAAGTTTGATTTTACTTTCATAAAAAATCAGAGAAAAGCATACCAGATGTGTCAAGGCAGATGAATTGGAGGGTTCATGCTTCTCGAGAGGAAACATGCATACCTTTGGAATAAAGATATCGTTCCCACACATGTGTGGTGGCTGTGACGGGATTCGAAGTTCTCACCAAAGCATACAAAAATGGGTTTGCAATCGCAGGATCCGTAGCTTCACGGATCGCCCCTTGTCAGGACGGGTCATGGACATTCAACGGATATTTTATGCGAGAGCACATAAAAATTATATTTGTTTCCATGCTTGTGTTGTCGGCTTCAAGTTGGGTCATAGCCGTTGTTGTTCATCACTAACACATTTGCTTAGGAAATACGCTGCATCTTGTTAGGAGCGCATTTGAGCAAAGTTAATTTAAAATGACGGCCAGATTCTTGAGTTTGCTTACCAGCAAAATTGGCCAGAAAACACTAGCCACAACCAAGGACTTAACGCAAAGAATAAATGATTAATGAATAGTTGTTGAATGTAAATATCCGCGATCGATGAATACGCGTTGAATGTGAATATCCGCGATTCTAAATCCATTTTTGACAATACAAAATGCTGTATATATTTATAAAATGTTCACATGAACGATAGTAAACACCGGTCAAAATAGCAAGCACTCAAAATCTTAAAGGGTTTGTTCTCGGAGCACAAACACTTACGCATAAGATACTAAAAGCCTTGGTACCGATGGACACAGGAGGGGAAGAGGAGAAGTCAATCGAGGGGCATTTGCGCATTTCACCAAGGGATGCGGATCAGACGTAAGCGTATGTATGCCGAACAACTCATTTACTCCCAAGGGCAACATCGCCTTTTTGCCCTATTTTAAACACCGCTGCAGATCAAGCTGACTAAAAAGTAAGTCCCTTGATAAAGGAGGGACTAAATAGGAATACTCAAATTTACAGGGATTTTTTATGGATTTCAGAAGATTTGGGGACTTTTCATTACTTTCCTCAAAAATCAGCTTGTCGATTTCCCTTATATGGTGTGGTGGCTAGGTTAGGCTAGGCTAGCTATATAATAGTCAAAGGTTAGGGATGAGATGATGAGATCAACAAAGACTGCCCATCCATCATCCTTGATCCTCCAGTCCCCCGCTTGTCATCCCTTCCCCTTGTTGTTTGCAGCAGCCAGCAGCTGAAGGAAGGAATTAAGGAATTAAGAAGACAAGACAAGGCTGGGTCGAGCTGATCAGGACCCTCGATCAAATTAATGGAAAAACCAGCTATTTCTCCAGCACCCATTACAGCAAAACTAGACAGGTCACTCCATGCTCTTGGCTTTGAGTATGAGTTCCTCTCGCCGGAGAGGGTCACCGGAAAGCTTAAGGTCACGGAGACCTGCTGCCAGGTATGTGTATCAGTGTATGTGTATGTGTGTGTGTTACTGCCTGCTAGCTACCTCTGTTTCTGTTAGGGATATATAATATATGATATGGATCATGGATGGAAGAAGAATATTGATGCATGGATCATATATATAATATATATGTTTTCAACTTAAAATTTTCAGCCATTTAATGTGTTGAGTGGAGGAGTTTCAGCTCTCCTGGCGGAGGGCATGGCCAGCTTGGGAGCATACATAGCCTCCGGCTTCAAACGGGTCGCCGGAGTTCAGCTCACCACCAACCATCTGAGGCCAACTCTGCTTGGAGATGTTGTGGAAGCTGAAGCCAAGCCTATCCAAGTTGGCAGAACCATCCAGGTATGCTAATTGCTAATTGCTAATTGCTAATGCCTGCCCTGACGTCGTCTCTTTTAATTCAATCAGATCAGCTTCATTAATCCATTCCATAATTCCATAGAAGAGTACTGCAGCCAGAGACCACAGTTAATTCCAAAATCTAATCCATGTGATGTGCATGATCGAATATCACATCTATCTATCTATCTATCTATCTCAATTAGGAATTGGTTTAAGAAAAAAATATATAGCTAGTCAGGAACTTGCTTGGAGTCACGATGGAAGCCAGAACAAAATCAGTAATTAATTAATCATGCTGATGCTGCGCGTAATTAATAGATAATAGATAATAATTATATGTGAAAAAGAAGGTGGTTGAGTGACACGAGCATCACACCTACTTTTAAATAATATGCCCACTGCTAGCTAGCTTGTGTGAATATCGATTGTCCCTCCAATGGAAATAATTAATTAATTAAGTAACCAGCACTACTTGTCCTCATCTCAAATAAGTAAGTAACCATTTCTTGTTTAATTAGAGAGTCCCAGAAAACTGTCACCTACTCCATCCATTCTGCTAGAATTCCTCCATGAAAAGGATGTCCTGAAATATATATATATGTATGTGCAAAGTTTTTTCTTTTTTCTTTTTAATATTTTATATAAAGTAGAAGAAGCATACTTTCATGTATACATGAGGCGTCCTGCTAACCTCGGTGTTAGGTGGGGGTAGCCAACTTTTCTTGTTTAAGTAGGTGACATATTTGAAAAGTTGTTGCCCAGTACAACAATGACTCTGCAGACGAAAATTTCAAACCCATGACATACTTTTGAGAATTAAAGAAGTAAATTTGTAAAACAAACAACCATATCTAAAAAAAATGTTTTTATATGTTAAACCAAAGAAGCCTTTCATTTCACTCCATGACCTCCCCAACCTGTCTTTCTCCACATTTATCCATGGTAACCTCAGTTTAGAAGGAGTACGTACCTTGTTTGAGACCATCAGAAATTGTTCACAAGACAAACATATATACAGCATCACCATAAGACAAGGCCCAATACCAAATCAACAAAGGCCATATGTTAATACACCCGATCGATAAGCAGTGAGTTTAAACTTTAAAGTAATCAATTAACTCCAAAATCCTATGCTTGAGAAACCTTAATTAGGCTCTGGTGCCAATGACAAAATCTAAAACTCGCGCGTGGTCTCGATCTTCTTATAGATAAACACGGTTCCCTTTTTCTTCAACCTATATATACTAGTAGATTCACCAGCTGATGGTCTTTCTGCCTCCGAGACTAGTTTTGTTTTCTTGAAATTTAGGAAAACCTTGACAGGAGCTAACTGCAAATGATAGCATTGCACTTGCATCACAAAACACAATGCATCTAATTCCCGAGAGTCAGTTGAGCAATATGGACTATAATTTTTAATTTGTATTAATTGCTATATTTAGTACTGATGAATAAATTACTTGGTATAATTAAAAAGGCTCCAATTCCATCCTATATATATATATATATGGTAATTAACATACAGTTCATAATGTATCTGTTGATGATCAGGTATGGGAGGTGGAGATATGGAAGATTAATCCTTCAAATTCAGGGAATAAAGTATTGGTATCAACTTCAAGGGTTACAGTGGTATGTAGTCAACAAGCATCCAATGATGTAAAAGACTACGAAGAGATGGTCAAGAATTATGCCAAGCTTTGAAGTAATTTGTCCCTTTTTAATTTGGTGCACCTTCTCCCCCAACAATGCAATACCTTGTACCCAATAATAGTAATCATATGCTGCAAACATTAAGATGAATGAAGAGAAATGATCGGTCGATCATCAACAGACATGTAACTGAAAAGTACCAGGCGTATATTCAGAATGATTTCCTTGTGGGATGCATGTGTGTGTGTCAATGAAACCCTTGAAAATTCACCAAAAAACAATACATATATAAACATGTTCCTCCATTGTTTACATTTCATGTCTCTGTCCATTGTTTAATTAATCTCACTGCATTCTCAAAATCACTACTAGTCTACTACACAAACAAAACCGCAGACAGATTCAACATAATTTCATGGCATACCTGGGCATCAATCCTCCCTCCCATAATAACTGAAGCTCTAGTTTCCCTCCTTGGATGTATCAAATGCCCTAGGAAACAACTATATGATTTCTTAAATAAATAAATTACCTCGCCCAAAATAATTGTAAATCAATGTAGTTCTGTTTTGAACCATGCCATCATCCAAGCCTACAGTTGGCTTGGTAACCTAAAGCCTGTTGGTCCCGAGGGATGAACAGTTTCAGCTGTTCAGATCTTTCAGGAAAGGATATAGTTCGATTCAGAGAGAGGAGTTCGGCTTTCAATTCCCGAGGGGGCTAAAAAGCAAAGGAGCTATTCGGAATAAGTTAGTTCGGACACGCTTGCCGAAACAATGATCAAGAGCTCTTCTGACAGATTCCCGAAGAGACTTACTTGGCTGAAAAATAGAATGTAAAAGCACACAGCGATATACGTGGAAACCCTACCAAGCGAGGGGAAAACCACGGTGCACCAGGCAGACAAATACTCCACTAAAACTATCAAGCAAGATACAACAATGACTCTTGAGTTGATGCCCAAACTCAAGATTACAACTAAGGCAGGAATATACTTAGATCAACAAATGAACAAACTTAAGACACAATATGCTTAAGCAAACAAATACTCTAACCGCGGTTGAGTATCACTGTTCTTTGTCTCCAAACAGGTGGAAGTCTCTGCAGATGCTTCCTCCTTCTTCTTCCTCCTTTTTCTTCTTGCTTAATCTCTCTCTCTCACAGTGTGCTCTGTTCTCTCTTGGATATTCTCTAGCTTTTCAACTCTCTTCTCACCAAGAAGCTTCAGCTCTTTTATACTTCTATGGTGAGAATCCCAAAGCACCTTTTCCTGTGACTTGTGCAGCACACTTGCTGTCACATTACTGTGTCTGCCATACATGTTGCAGTTCCAATGCACCTTTTGTCTCCGCCATTCCACCATTGGGATTGGTGCCAGGAGTGCTTCCTGAGGGAGTCATGAGTTCACTATTGAACTCTTCCCGAGCCACTAGCTCTTCGGCAATCATCAGTTCGATCTGTCGTGCCACTCCCCTCATACACCGGTCTAAAGCATCCATCTGATATGCACTTTCCAGAACCAACGCTTCGGTCCACTAGACTAGTATGCCGAGCTGATAGCCCTTCGGCAACTAGCTCTCCTTTCCCGAACTAACGCTTCGGTCTTGAATCAGAAATCCTTCTACATTTCTTCTACAATGGGTTGGTCTTGGACACTCAAACCCAAGAAAGCCAGTGCTCCAAATTTCAGTCGCTGGGAGATTATTTTTTTTGTAAAAAACTTATTATCTTAATAATTATAATTATTATTATTCTTTTTTGAGTTTTATTATTGTTATTTCCGACAGGTGTTAGTGTGTGTGGTTTCAAGGTAGATAAACTCTCAAAGGGATATGCAAGCACACACAAACAACCAAACAACGAAAGCAACATGTGAAGACACACAAGATTGGTAACCTAGTTCGGCTACCAAGCCTACATCTTGAGGGTCAAGCTCAAAGAAGAACAATCCACTAAAAGAGGAAAAAAAACAAAAGTAAAACTCCATTGTCACTCATTTTAACACATACAAGTACCCACTCAAGATTGACCAATGACCACTCCAACTTACCCCCCTTAGGTTTTACACCGGTGGTTCATTCTAAATCCTCAAAGCTAAGTCTTATATAGATTCTCCACGAGCCTCAAAATATCGCCTTCCTTTTTTAAGATCTCTGAAATCTCCATGCCAACTAAATTGGACACCTTTTCAAATTTAGCCGTTGTAAATCCTGTCGTAATTGATCTTGCAACGTGGCCCTGATCACTGTTGAATTTACTAAGGTTGCAATTTCCGTTGCACCGTAACCTCAAGACGCCTCCAACCCTCTCGGTTGTGTTTGAGTCGAATAACATCGACTCTTGCCGATCTCGACCTCCGGCAACTAGCTGGACCCCTCCTCATCACATTCGCAGTCTTTTTCAAGGTTGCACCTCCCACTAGGGTGCAATCAGTCTTCAAGGTTCTCCTTCCAAATCCTCATCTAGATTTGGGTCTTGCAAATCTTGATCTTAATAAAGTCATATTGATCCTCACTTTATTTAGCCTTCAAACACTTCTTCAAGCAAGGCTTCAATCAGCTTCTATCCATATGTGTCAAATCTTCACCTCCTCATTCAATTTGAGCTGCACACCATAATCTCCATATCGGATGCCCTGCCAATTAAGTTGAGTTGCACCAATCCTTTGCTTAAACATCCTGTATTTCCGATCGTAGCTCCTCAGCAAGACAACAACCTTGCTTGCTCCTCAATCAAATATTTCCTTTACAGAAAGACAACGCCAGTAAGGTCTTCAAAGTCTTCTATTATGATCTTCAGTCACATGTGAAAATTTTCACTGTTGTGACCTAATTGTACTTTGTCAATGAAGCTTTAACTTCATGCCTCACGTCATCACATGAGTTTGTATCAAATAATGCCAACCTAAGTGTATTTACACTAATAATAAAATATTATGAGAAAAAAAATAACTGAAGACGAATGACATAAACGCCGAGATGAAAGTCCAATTAAAAGGAGATCCTTTGATTCACAAAGAAGAAAAACCATGTGAGATCTCTTTAAATCTTTTTTTGAGTTCTTTCTCTATTTTTTTTATTTAAAGTCATTGATTTAAGTATCGAAGGCTCTTCCGAACACGAGCACTCATATCTCTCTCCACAGTTTCCTCTCCAAAGTTTGATTTCCGAAGGTCAATGTTGAAGACATTGATCCTGTGAAGTCCAAAGAAGAGGAAGAAAAATCATCGGTTCAATCACAACTAATCTCTCTCTCTCTCTCAATCTTCTAATCACTCTCCCTCGATCATGATATGCTTTAATAAGCGGACTTTAACATCTAATATAAGTTTATTATAATAATAATGTTAAAAAATATATATATAAATTCAAGCTTCATTCCATCTTTTTTTTGTGCTAAGTTTCGCTCAATGATCAAACTTAAAAAGGGTATTTTTTTAGAAAAATATTTTTAATTGTTTTACTCTTTAAATAATTATCCTTATTATATGAATAGAAGAAGGTCTTGGGCTTGGATGTCGCTGAGCTCTACAAGATCATAGTCAAATAATATACATCAAGATTCGTGCTCGGCAATTACCCTTCGCCCCCTCCCACTCCCAGCCCCCGACCCCTGGACCCCTAAAAACCCTCATAAAACCCCCACTGTCTGGCCGCCATCCCCATCGAGCTCACTCCTCATTCCAAAACCCTAACCCTAATCCTCCGCTCTCGCGTCGATGGCTTCCTCGCCGCTATCCCCCTCCGAGAAAAAGAAGAAGAACAACAAGAAGCACCCCAACGACCTTAACGATACCGCCCCCGCCATTGATTCCATCCCCGATCTTGACCAAAGCCGCACTGACTTCCTAATCAAACCCCAGTCCTTCACTCCCCCTGCTGACACCTCGCAGTGGCCGATCCTCCTCAAGAACTACGACCGCCTCAACGTCCGGACTGGCCACTACACCCCTCTCCCCGCCGGCCATTCTCCCCTCAAGCGCCCCCTCGCTGATTACCTCCGATATGGCATCCTCAACCTCGACAAGCCCTCCAATCCTTCTTCTCACGAGGTCGTCGCCTGGATCAAGCGCATCCTACGTTCCGAAAAGACAGGCCACTCCGGCACCCTCGACCCCAAGGTTACCGGCAACCTCATCGTCTGCATCGACCGCGCCACTCGCTTGGTCAAGTCCCAGCAGGGCGCCGGCAAGGAGTACGTCTGCGTCGCCCGTCTCCATTCCTCGGTTCCCGAGACCTCGAAGGTCGCGCGAGCGCTCGAAACCCTCACCGGAGCTGTCTTCCAGCGCCCGCCCCTAATCTCCGCAGTCAAGCGCCAGCTTCGTATTCGCACCATATACGAAAGCAAGCTTCTTGAATATGACCCCGACAAGCATCTCGTTGTCTTCTGGATCTCCTGCGAGGCTGGTACTTATGTCCGAACTCTTTGTGTCCATCTTGGCCTTATTCTTGGTGTTGGAGGTCATATGCAGGAGCTTCGGAGAGTCCGGTCTGGGATTCTTGGCGAGAAAGATAACATGGTGACTATGCACGATGTCATGGATGCACAGTGGGTTTATGATAATTTCAAAGATGAAAGCTATTTGAGACGAGTTGTGATGCCGCTGGAAGTGTTGTTGACGAGTTATAAGAGATTAGTTGTTAAAGACTCGGCTGTCAATGCTATCTGTTATGGTGCCAAGCTGATGATTCCAGGGCTGTTGAGGTTTGAAAATGATATCGAGAATGGGGAGGAAGTTGTGCTGATGACAACAAAAGGGGAGGCAATTGCTCTTGGTATTGCGGAGATGACAACAGCTGTAATGGCGACTTGTGACCATGGAGTGGTTGCGAAGATTAAAAGAGTTGTTATGGACAGGGATACATACCCAAGGAAGTGGGGCTTGGGGCCAAGGGCTTCGATGAAGAAGAAGATGGTTGCGGAGGGGTTGTTGGATAAACATGGAAAACCGAATGAGAAGACACCAGCTGAGTGGCTTAGAAATGTGCCTCTTCCTGCTGGTGGTGATACTATGGTTGCTAGTATTGCGGCTGCACAAGAGCCTGCAGTTGCTAATGTAGAAGATGGTGTGATGGGAGAAGGAAAGGAGGAGAAGAAAAAGAAGCATAAGGATGGGAACGAGGGTGTTGAAGGCAAGAAACGGAAATCGGAAGAAGTCAGTGAGAGCCCTGTCTCTGTGGCTGCTAAGAAGGTAAAGGTTGATGGTATGGATGGAACTGTGGATGCTACCAAGGAGAAGAAACATAAAGCTAAGAAGGGGAAAGAAGAAGTTGAGGTAGTGGAAGAGGAGAAGAGTGAAAAGAAGAAAAAGAAGAAACACAAAGAGAAGGCTGAAGCAGATGGTACTGGTCAAGACAAAGCTGAAGAGGAAAAGAAGAACGGCAAAGATAGGAGTGATTTGGGATCTGATGAGGAGAAGGTTGTGAAGGAGAAAAAGAAGAAGAAGAAGAAGAGCAAAGAGGGTGAGGATGGCGGGGTAGCTGAATTGCCCGATGCTATTGAAGAAGATAATGAAGGTGCTGCTAAGAGTGAGAAGAAGAAGGATAAGAAGAAAAAGAAGCACCGAGATGCTGAAGCCACACCAGAAGAAGACTAGTCAGATTCCGCATGATTCGGTATCCAATTAAACCATTGATGAGCTCTTGTAATTTTGTGCCGCGTCTCCTGGTCTTGCAGTCTTGTGCTCTTTCTGGTAATTTTATGCAAGGATATTCTGGATTTTCAGCCCTGTTTAACAGTGCGACTGAGTACTGTGTGAAGGTTATGATCCGAGGTTTTATTTGATGTTTTGGTTTATCTTTCTGTTAACTATGTACCGGAGATGCTAAATTTTGCTTGTTAATGGATGTTTTCAATACTCTGTTATCTAGGTTTTGTTAGTGTAATTTTCTATTTCAGCAAATAAATTAGTCATTGTTTGTTCATTGGAGCTTGTACTTTGTAATCATATTTTGTTATTGTGATCCCTCTTCTGCCAGGCTATTTGTCATGAATCATTATCCACTTGGGTATTTTTAGACCTTGACTTCAGAATGGTAAGTAGTCACCGTAGCATTTCTATTCACTGCAAGTAAGTTATCTCTGTTGTATTTTCTATTGAGTGCGAGATCTCTCTTAGGACTGTTAAATATTTTCCTTGATATGGTAACCTAGATTGTTCTTTTGCTATCCTTATCAGATATTTTTATGTTCATCATTGTCTCTATTGAACTATCTATTAGGTCAAAATTCGTTATTACGCTAAATCTGCCACTTGGATATGGAGTGTTTTTGTTTTCTAACATGATGTGCAAAATGCAGCTTTTGCTAGTTGGTAAAGTTTGTATTTTTTTTTTCAGTTCTATTGTAAAATAGAGTTGATGAAGTTTCATTAAGAGTTCTTGGGAATTTAATTTTCTAAATACTGGAGACATGACTGACAGGTTTTTTTTGCTCCTCAGGTATTATTCAGGTTCAGGAAATACTAAGAGTTTTGAAGAATATGGGAGACCTTCTTTATTAATAGAACCATGCTGCTTCAGTATATTTTGAATTGCTGCTGCAATCTGGTATGTAAATTCTCCAACTTTGTTTCCATTTCTTGGCTCTTAATGATGGTCACCTCACTGCATAAAAGTTGCCACTTAGCATTCCCATTTCTGTAAATAATCACTCTTTTGAACATTGGAGACAAGAATAACAGATTCCTTGTTCCTCGGGTATAATTAAAGTTTGGGAAAATAAAGAATTGTAGAGAATATGGGAGACTTTCTTTATTAGCAGAACCATTCTGCAATCTGGTATGTAAATTTGGCTATGGTTTCGACTTGTCTTCTTCATTTCTTTGCATTTACTGATTCTCACCTCACTGTATGGTAGTTGCCACTGAGCATTGCAATTCTTTGATGCTGGAGAAATCACAAGTTTCTTTTGTTGTAACTATCTTATTGAATTATTCTGTTCGTTTCTTTCTTGATCTATCAACAACTATAATATGGCCACAATAATTTAGCTTTCCAGCAGTAAGCCAGTACCATGATGGTGATTTCTGATTAAAACATCATAGAAAGCAATATGTTGTTATAATTAGGCGGAGATGAATAGTAGATGACTGCAGTATTAAAGGTTATCTCAACATATTCTTTTGATATGATGTCTATCAGATTTAAGTTTCTGGTGTTCAAATGGTTGAAAACTGCTTGCTCTTTCTTATTCAATCTAAATAGCAGAGACGCCCACTTTTTGTTTTATGCAGAAGGTTATATGAATGCTCATTGCTGTGCTGTGGAGTCAAAGCTATTGCTTTACAAATTTCTCAAGGTATCTTATATATAATCCGGAAGACCTTTCCTCGTTTTCCATGTGATTGAAGAATCTATGACCAGAATCACTTTTGGTATCCAATCAAATAAGAACCGGTCCAAGTCATTGCTCTTTAGGTTCCCCACACGCAGCAACCATGGCCTCTCTTTCTCATTCCCCATTCACCGTTTTTCTGAAAGAAGAAAGCATTATTGTATTGAAAGTTAAAAGGAGTTGAAATTCATGCTACAATTGCCGTGTTTGTTTACATAGTATAATGCTGAACCAGTCATGCCAATTGCCCAAGCACATGAGGTTTTTTTTTTTCCTATCCCATCACATGAAGTGGAATGAACACTTTTTATTTTTGTTCTGTCCACCGAACCTTCACCTTCGGCTTCAGCTAAAAATTTATCATGTTGATGCCCATGTGATTATATAGGGGAAAATGGATAATTAAGTGCCAAAAGGGAAATGAAAAATCTTTGTGTTTTTTTTTGGACCAGATAGAGCTTTCAATAAGCTACATTAAAAGAAACAGAAAAAAACCAAGATACTACTGATAAATACCTTTCATTTAAAAAATAATATACAAAATTATTATTAGAAAATATTAATTATTAATAAATATGAGTTATTAATTAATATAAGGGTAAATTTAAAAAAAATCTGTGGTTTCACCAATTTGTAAAATAGCGAAAGTGTGTTTTTTTTTCTTATAAAAACTTGTGGTTCTCCAGTTAACAAAAAAAAAAAGTGAAAAATCGTTAACTCCCCAGCTTAATTGGTAGGGGTATTTTTATCAATTTTTTTTTATTGTGATCTCTCAAATAGATAGAGATTTGAAAGAAATCCAATTTAGAATAATTTTTATATAATTTTCATAAATTTGATGAAAATGTCCCTACCAACTAAACATGGTTAATGCCGTTAACATGAGTTAACGGTTTTTTCCTTTTTTTGTTAACCGGATAAACCATAAGTTTTTATAAGAAAAAAAAAAGAAAACACTCCCATTTTGCAAATTAGTGAAACCATATGGATTTTTTTAAAAAAATTACTCTTAATATAATTCAAAATATTTACTTAATTAGTATTAAGCAAGTTAAAATTGAGTAGATTGGAGTAAAAGTATTTTTTTTCTTTAATCAAATTAAATTTGAACCATCAAAATTTTGTTTAGGGTGTGTTTCATAGGGATAATACACTACAAAGTAGCTAAAACTTTTTAACTAAGAGACAACACAACTTAAAGACAATTTTTTTTTCAATTTATATTGAAAATTATAACAAAACCCTAAATTTAAAGACAATTTTGCCCCAACTAATATTAAAAAGTATAACAATCCCCCAAACTTAAACTTAAAGATAATATTGCTCTCAATTTATATTAAAAATTATAACAATACCCCAATTTAAGGATAAAATTTATGATATTTTTTTAGTAATTATTTATTTATATATTTTAAAAATTAAAAATATAGTTATGTATTAATAATTTTACTAGTTATGAAAAAAATTAAATGATAATTATTAAAAAATGAGAGAAAACTTCAAAAAAAATATTGTTTTATGAAATTTTTTATTCCAAAACAACATAGGATAGTACAAAGGTATTATAAAAATTTTACAGTTAATTTTGTCCAGTACTCATCCAAAACAAACGAAGAACAACACAAAAATTTTATGATATCCATTAAATATCAAACAAAGAACACCATAGTTATATTTGTCAAACAGACCTTTTAGTATATATATATATATATAAATTATTTACGAAAAATACAAGGATAAACCCGCACAATTCTCATCCAAGAGAACTAGCAAGCAGCGTTGAATATCCTATCGACACGCGTCGCTACGGAATCCGTTTGATCTTGTGACTCGAGATTCGCTTTCCCACAAAAGAGCGTCGAGAGAGACCGAAACATTAACACAATTACGTCATCATTGAAGCCTTTTTAGTTGGTCGGTCCCACTACTCCTGGAGGAGGGAGGGGTCCAAGTTCCCAACCCTCCTCCTCCCACTACTCTTTTTGGTGTATTTTTATTATTTTGTTTCCTTCCCTATCCATTGCCCATTGGATCAAATTCGAAGTCTTGAGACTTGCGTTGAGAGAGCTCTCTCTCTCTCTCTCTCTCTTCCCCTTCCTCTTTATATATATAGAATTCATTCAGCCAGCTCTGGGATAACACCAGTTCCTTTGTTTGTGCTTTCTTTGTTTGAAGTTTAAGAGCCATCTCGTTCGAGAATTCATCATGGAGGAGGCACAAGGTTTTTCTTTTCTTTTTCTTTTTTTTTCTGTGTTTAATGAGAAGTATGGGTTTGTCATCCTTTTGTTATTTGTTATTTGTTATTTGCATTGCTTGTTTCTCTCCAAAATTTTATCTTTTTGCTTCTTTTTTTTTTTTAAAAAAAAAAAAAATCTGTTTGGACTTGTGTATGCGAGGATTTGTTGGAAAGTAATCATCTTTGAGTCCAAAAAAAAAAGGTCAAATAGAAGGGTTGTTTTTCTCATGATGCATGTTCGGATCGAGATTTTAGTTTTTATATTTTCCTCTGTCTTTCTCTCCCTATCTGGTCTTTCGCGGTGGTTGGAATTGCAAACCTTGATTTTTCTTTTTTGAATCTATTTATCTGGAATGTAGTTTTCATCTGGACGGGATGTTGTTAGCATCTGGAGATCCGTGGATGTTGAAATCCTAATATCTACTCTATGATCTCTTTGAATCTATTTATCCTTTTATCAGATTTCAATCTGCCATAAAATTATACCTTGTGTTCGTTATCTGTTTTATTTCTACTTGCTTACATGCTATTCAGTTGTCTTTCAAATCCTATTACTGAAATTGTTGAAATTGGAGTGAGCAACAAGTCCATCGGATCTCTTTAGCACTCACTATATTGGTATTTGGGAGTTGTTCTTCTATTTCCCTTTTTTGTGTCATTTGACTATACACTTTATTTTGATGTTGCATCATCTTATGAAGTCTTACCTCAAAATAAATCCACTTTCTCACCATATTCTGTCCTTTTGTTTCCCAATACATTGTATTTAGGGTCTACCAGTTTTCGGTATTTAATGTTAATGTTAATGTAGGTTGAAGGATTTCTAATTTAATATTTCCCCATCCTCTTTACAGATGTCCCTTTTCTGATTATTTTTTTTTAATTATTACATGTCCTTGAAGTTGAAGAGCTATTTTCTCTCATTTCCCCCTTACTTTCACCCTTACGATTATATCTTGATACATGACAATGTTTTAAGGATTATCTTTCTTAAATTCCTAGACCCTTAGTTTCCCCTTTTTCATCCTATCAACAATGGTAAGCGGCAATGGAAATGTGTGATATTGTATATTAGGTTTCTTCGCATGAACATGATTTATGATATTTTAGTTGTTTCTCTTTTCAAGATATGCGCATTATTTGATTTCACTGTGATTCATCTTTATCTTATCCATATTGTAGTTGTGGAGTCCAAGGATGGGACTATTTCTGTGGCATCTGCGTTTTCTGGTCATCATGAAGGTAATGAACACTTCTTGTGGTAAATTCTATAAAGTGTAAGGTTCGTTGTTTATGAGATGCTTACTACCTATTCTCTTACCTTTTCATTGGCATCTGCATTTTTGGTTCACTCAGCTGTTCAAGATAGAGACCACAAATTTCTTTCAAAAGCAATTGAAGAAGCTTATCATGGTGTTGACTGTGGTGATGGTGGCCCATTTGGGGCAGTTGTTGTCCGAAACGATGAAGTTGTAGTGAGCTGCCATAATATGGTTTTAAAGAACACTGATCCTACTGCTCATGCTGAGGTTACTGCAATCCGAGAGGTAAGTCTTAGTTAGGTGGTTACTAATGCTTATATTGATTTGTGTTTTAGTGCATTTTCTAATTATCTGTTAATATACTGCAAACCTCTAAGATGTAAAAATCTTTGCATTGATGCCTGTGAATTGAATGTGTCTGGTCACAGTTTGATTTTCTTGCTAGTTCTGTACGGCACTCGAGCCTCATCTATCACTGCACACAATGATTATACTATCTCCTCTTATGTTCTAAATTTCTTGTGGTTGTGTCCTTGAAATTTGAGATGACATCCAATGCACTTTGCTGCTTGATAACCTTTATTTACTCTTATGTTCTAAATTTCTTATGGCTGTGTCCTTGAAATTTGAGATGTCATCCAATGTACTTTGCTGCTTGATAACCTTTATATACTCTTATGTTTTCTTCATTGTCTGCTAATTTGCTTCTTGCAGATGGGGTCTGTGAGATTACAAAGCAAAAGATGTTACTTGTGTGTGTGACATCTTTATATATATATACTCTTGTCTTGTTTTTAAAGTCTCAGTCTCAATGGGTATAAAAAACAGAACTCTTCAGTGGTGTCTTTTACCCATCTAAGGTGTATAAGGGAGTGCTGTTGCATGTCCACAGGGCAGAAACATGAGGTGGAACATGTTGAAAGAGAAATGAAAGTTTCTCAGATAAATCACCTTCTTGTTCTGTTATAAAAAAATTCACCTACTTTCATTTCTCTTTCCACATGAGGTGGAACGTGTTGAAAGAGAAATGAAAGTTTCCCAGATAAATCACATTCTTGTTCTGTTGTAAAAAAATTCACCTACCTGATCACGAAATCATCATCAACATTTTATTCCTCAACTAGATTTTCCTTAAACATTATTTGTTCATTCAAATTCGCCAGCATGATAGTCTTGCTAAAAATTGTTCAACCTCAGCTACGCTCTTGCTTTGTTCTCGCAATGCGAAGATGAGCAACCTTCTGCATTACGCATAAACAATATCAATGATTTGATTTTTGCTTTTTATTATGCATTATTTATAATTGCAGGCCTGTAAGAAGCTCAAGCAAATCGAGCTCTCTGATTGTGAAATTTATGCATCCTGTGAGCCTTGCCCAATGTGCTTTGGTGCAATTCATCTTTCACGAATTAAGGTGACGTCCTAATCTTCTCTGAGAGCTGCATATGCATTTTTTATTCAAATCTTGGTTGACTCGGCCTCATCATATATCATCACATGATGCAGAGGTTGGTGTATGGAGCCCAGGCAGAGGCAGCAATAGCTATCGGCTTCGATGACTTCATTGCCGATGCATTAAGAGGCACTGGTACCTACCAAAAGGCTCACATGGAGATCAAACGAGCCGATGGTAATGGTGCCATCATTGCAGAGCAAGTCTTTGAAAAGACCAAGGAGAAGTTCCGAATGTACTGATGCTCCCCTAATGTTTCTCATACGAGCATCTCTACATGAATAACTCTATTTGCTTCTAATCCTTACTAGTCCTCTGTCAATAAGTGGTAAAGGAGTTCATTGCAGACATCATTGCTCATAAAAATCCTATTTATCCCATTTGTGAGAAGTAAAGAACAGTTGAATGTGAATCACAAAAACTAATGTTGATATGTTCCCAGATTGTTCTCAATAATGTGAATGCCATGTTTACTCTGTATGAAAATGAAGACAGCTGAGCTTCTGTGAGTGAGAGAGCTTGTGGGCCTCAAACATAGTATTTGGTCGCCTAGAATATGGGGCTGGTGAGGTGAGGCAATCTATTGAATTTTTCGAAAGACCACTGAATTGGGATTTTCCTAAGATTATTTATCTTCTTCAAGAGAATGATTATCCAAGTCTAGAAGCAGATAAGGATGAGACAGATCAATAACAAGAGAAGACTGTGGACCGTGGAAGTAATTGAAGGGATGGATTTGGATTAGGTCTCTCTCCTATCCGGCCACTTATTTGATTGTAAAGGTTGGTAAGCCTCTTGTGCTTGTGGTCCTCTTTTTCAATGTTTCTCTAACTAAACCAGATGATGCTCCATATCCTTCCCTTTCATCACCTAACCTTCCAATGCAACTTGTTCTTTTGATAAGAATTTTCGTTTGTTCTTGAGTAATTTGGCTTTTATGTGGAACCACTTTTCATAAGGAAAGTTGGTTGCTTCATTCTTTTTTATTTACAAGGAGAAGTTGAAGTTAACTTAAAAATGTGAACCACCACGCATGTGACGGTGATTTCTAATGGCTTGTTCATATTTATTAAAAAAAAAAAAAAACTTTTGCATGGTCTCTCACTCACACATTCCAAACACAAATAATGATTCAGAGAGCAGCTCTCATGGAAAAATACAACTTTGAACTTCTCACAAGAATACAAAGGAATGGTACAACAGAAAAGAAATATTATCATTAATGTTGTCAAAATCGCTTCCCTTCAAGTAGAGTGTTATACACGGAATGATTAGGCAAAGTAGAAGAACTATGACTCTGAATATAGATAGATAGATAGATAGATAGATAGATAGATAGACTCCACACAACGACTTGATCAGTTGAGTGGGAAATCAATCAATCTATCTATCTATCTAATGGAACTTGTGTCTCTGATCCCGAATAATCATCTGTCACAGCCCACAGCTATTAATGTTTACTGCTAACCTTTTTCTACCCACCTTAATTGTTTGGCTTAATTAATTGGTGGATCTTATAAACCAGGTCTCTGACTGACTGACTGACTGACTGACTGACTAAATGCCACTTAATTTAAACTGGAGATAAAATAATTATATATATTGCTTCATATTTTGAGTGGGATCAATGCAATTTCAAATAGAAGAATCCTTCTACTCTGTATAATTTGTTAACCTCTTTTATATATTATAATTTGGAATATTCATTTCTTGATTCCTTCTTTTGAGCGGAGGGATCGAGTTGATCATTAATAAATGTGTAATAGTCGTGGTTCAAAAATTCTGAGTCTGCATGTTCTGGTCAACAAATCAACAAGATGATAATATATGCCATGGACAGGACCTATATATGAGCCACAAGTCTTCCTAGCTACATCTACTCAAAGTCTTGGATTTCGCCATCACTTTGAATCTAGATTCATTTCCAAGCCATCAAACAAACCGTCATCCACTTGAATAATCCATATAAAATTAATTTAGTCAAGAGAAAAACAACATATATCTCATTAATTAATTTCCATATACATCGATCTCAAGAGCTAGCTGTGCTATACAAATTAATTTCCAAAATCCATATATGCATGCAAGAATTAGACAATTGGTCTGCATGTTACTATATATATATATATATATGCGAGCAATGACTACTCCAATCAACACCGACCTTAATTTTCCTTTAATTACTTGCAAATCAACAACCTAATTTCAACTTTAAACAGTACTACTACTCTTCTATTATACCTCCCTCCCTCCTACTCCAAATGGAGAGGCTACAATCAATGGCACTCTTGGACACTGGGGACGTCGTATCAAGACATGGTATCGGCCATACTTGCCTGCAGCCTTGTGGCCATGTTGAAGAGATTGAGGTGCTAGACTTCTTCTCAGAGTGCTGCACGAAGAGGGATGAGGCCAATGAAACTCTTCCAGATATTGATCATCATCGTGTATTGCTTCATGGAGACTCAAGCATCAACGTAAGTGATTGAATCAATCATCACAAGTATATATTTTTAATTAATATTTATCTCTGTGAGCTGATCTATTATTCTTCATTAATTAATTACTTTATTTTGTTTCTCTGATCGCGCGATATGCATGCACAGACTGAGCTGCATCTCCTGACCAAGAATTCATGTGACAACCAACATGTATCAGTAGAGGAGAAAAACAGTAACAAGGTGATCAATCTCATGAGGCGGATTATATTCATGTTCATGTATATACATATTTCGTGAAAAATTAAAAATTGTATGTGCAAATACCCTTGATTTTATATTAATATATATATGTGCAACTTAGTAATTGCAGTTGATATTACTTCAAGCTGAGGTAGAAAGAGTGGGCAACCAGAACAGGAAGTTGAGGAGTATGTTGGATGAACTCATGAAGAATTACGATGCTCTTCAAAACCAGCTTCTTCTTGTCAAGCAGCGCAAGTCTCATGAAGTATTTGAACATGGCCAGGTATAATTGATTGATATGTATACACAGCACACCATGCATGGATTTAAATAATTAATTCTGCTGATTTTAATTTCTTGATTCATCATATATATATATATATATATATATATATATATATATATATATAGAAGAATGATATGATCAATGAAGGGCCATGGCCAGTGCCATCTGATGATCATGAAGATGAAGAGCAAGGAATGGTACCCATTAACAAGAGACAACAGTACCCCTCTGAGTCACAATATTGGGGAACTAGCAAGAGGCCTCTAGATGACAGCAAACAAGCTTCTCCGCTAGCATGGCCGCAGAAAGCAAGAGTCTCCGTCCGTGCTCGGTCCAAAGCTCCAATGGTAGTACATATATAACTAGCTAGTTCATCACCTTAAATTAGATTTTCTTATATATGCCCAAATTAAAGTTTCGAGTGACTGATCAGAAGGTGATGTTTGTAGATTAGTGATGGATGCCAATGGAGAAAGTATGGTCAGAAGACAGCAAAGGGCAACCCTTGCCCAAGAGCTTACTATAGGTGCATCATGGCCTCTACCTGCCCAGTTAGAAAACAGGTAAAAACTCAAACAAATTCATCTGGAATACATCGATCCTATATACATACATACATACATAATTAAACCCACAGAGAATTTACAGTATATATATATATATTTTATATGAGACAAATTACCAGGTACAGAGATGTGCTGAAGATAAGAGCATATTGCTGACAACGTATGTAGGCAAGCACAATCACCCACTCCCTCCGGCAGCCGTATTGATGGCTAACACGACATCAGCCGCGGCCGGCATGCTTCTCACCGGCTCCACCACAAGCAAAGCCTCTGATAGCCTCTTTCAGTCAACAATTCCTACTAATTATGTGCCCACCTTGTCGGCTTGGTCACCGTTCCCTAAAGTGACACTTGACCTGACCCAGCCATCATCAGGTTCAGGAATGCAACTCCAAAGATCACAGACTAATGGTTTGCCAATGCCAACGGACATTCCAGATGAGCAAGCAACAGTAGTGAAGGATGGTGCCAATGCAGAGATGGCAGCTCATCAAAGTTTCACTTGTGCTTTGGCAGCTTCCATCAAGTCCATCATGGATGCTCCTCCGAGCACAAACTTTGCTGCCAATGGTAACTAACAATGCCTCCCCTCCTTCACTCCCCACTTCCCCTGATCAGTTTTCCTTCCCACAACCTTTTTCTATCAACTATTATATATATATATATATATATATATAGAGAGAGAGAGAGAGAGAGAGAGAGAGAGAGAGAGAGAGAGACAAGTAGCTAGTGCTTTATTATATATATTTGAAATGATGATTCTCGAGAGAAATAACTAATTCGCCCATTCAACATGGCTGAGGATGTTTTTTTTAGTTTAATCTGCTGAAGCGCAGAGCAGGGGAATTGACTGAGAATCCATCCAATATTAATGGTTTGAAGTTAGACTGTTATATTACTGTTTGAAAAGATGTTTGTGATGACTGTAAAGTTTCCACAGAGTTTAAGGTTAGCTCCTCAAAGGTTGTGTTTAATTGCTAGGATTTTTAGAGTTTAAGCATCTCCATCCAAATCCGGATTTAAACTCAAATAAACAATAATAATGTTTAGTTAGGGGCTAAAAGTCTAAAACCGATGATATTAAAATTATTTTGAAACATACAACACGTTACCAAATGAATTTTTATATGAAAAATACTACAATGAACGTTTACCATAATTTAAGATATATGTTGACGTGCATGCTAAACAAGTCCGGAGTTGTAGTGCTTTGTGCTTGTAAAGTTAAATCGTAAATGAAAGTGGACAACTTAAAAAAAAAAAAAAATAATAATGATGCACAGAGACAGAGTCCCAACTCATAATCACGAACGGGGAGGAATGGATAGCTGAGAAAATTTACTTATTCTAGTCTCAATGTTCTCCACCAGCAGCAACATGCCAGACAGAATACAAGACACCAGCCACAGAAGAAACACCACCTGACATCGGAAAGGCCACTACAAGAGACCAACAAAAAGAGGTTAGGATTCATGCTCGCCAGCCTCTCCAAATTAACTCAACAATGGCAGCCCTCATTCATTCTTTTTTCTATTCAACAGCAACATTCAATCACTGAAAGCTCTCCTAATGGAAGAGTCACATATATACCAGCATAACTACACCCACTTTCACTTTCCTATTCATACATAAAATTACATTGGTCATACTCTTAACTACTGTAAATAATGAATGAGCATGCAGCAGATTTAGCAAGTAACCATAGGAGTTTTTCAATCACAGCAGGCACGGCAGGCAGCGGGGGCTGTTATTGTTTGTTACATTTCTGTATGGCCTCCTGACACAAATCCTTGTGTGCTTGTTTGTACTCATCTACAGTATATATGCTTCATGTGCACCCATGAGTTTATTATGCTCATCTCACTCCCCCGTTCAAGCTTCAAGTGTGCACGCCTTCTAGGGCTGTCATCCTCTCTGTCCCTGGACTTGTAATTTTGTTACTGAGATATGTGAATACATCAAAGCCTCCTGTGACAATGGCCAATCATCTCATCTTCTCCCTGCTCGACTCCCTGTTCAACTGCGAGAAATTGAGCCACATGCTCATCAACTCACTGTTTGTTAATTTAGTTCTCAAGGCTTTTTTGATGATTCAAACATTCTTTATAATGACTTTTTGTCAATATCATTACACTTGTACTCATTACCCTCTGTTTATAGATTAGTTAAACTTTTTATTCTCCATCGCGCTTGAAGTAATTCTGTTTTAGCCTGACCTTCTCAGTTCCACTACTTGGAAGAGATGGCATTTCCACTGAATCCATGCATATGCAATCTTGTTCAAGTCTTGTGTCTATGATAATTTTCTCCTTAGCTGTCTATACTCTATGTAATTAATTAACATACATGAATGATTTGAATCACACCATCAGGTTTGTTGTTTCTAGCTTCAACCATCTCTTCTCCTATCTGCATATCTAAAAAATCTAACATGAATTTTCTCCCAGTTAGCTTGGTTACTTTGTTCTAATTGCAGCAGAAACAAAGAATGCTTATGGCTATAGAAAAACACACAAAATCAAGGCAACTCGGTGAATGGAAGACCTTCAAAGCTTTCTCCTCTTAATTTTTTTTTTCTTCTCATCAGAGAAATACATAGCAAGCCATTAATATCAATACTTGAAATATATACACAAAACATTAACTGTTTCCTTTTCCATTAGATCTTTTATAAATAACAACAAAAGATCCCCCACAGGATCACAAGTAATTAGATAATACAATCCAAAAGCAAACAAAATGTTCCTTTTCTAAAGTCTCATGAACTACTTGGTAGCAAAGCAAAGTAAGTTTGTCCAAACTACTTACTACTACTACCAGTAAACAGAGTATCTCAAGAAAAACAATAAAGCACTAACCCTCTAATCAGTTCCCTGCAGCTCGGAGCTCCTCTAGTGTCTGCTTGATCTGGTCCTGCACAAGCTCCACCCTCTTCAGGTACACCTCGAGCTCCAGAATCCGCTGCTTCCTCCACTTCTCATCCTCTGGCTCGACCCCAGAAACACAGTCAGCCCAGAAGCCCATTGGCATCGTCAGGTTCATCCCTGGTCCGCCACCGGCCGCTGAACCTATCAGCTCCTTAAAGAGCGGAGACAGGCAGCTCCTCACTGTCTCTTCAATCATGCTCGGGATGGGCCCCAAAGTCGCCATCGCCGGGGATGATAGAGATAATGGGGTGTGACTCATGACCGCCTCCACTGGCACCCCCACTGTATTCCCTGCATTCGCTGCGCCGTACCTCCTCCTCCTCCTGCGTGACCTCGAGCCGCCCCCTGTGCCCCCTTCCAACTTGATCTCAGATCCACTTCCCAGAGCAGGGACATTGAGTATCTCATCGTCACTGATCTCGCGCGAACGCTTGAGCGCGGAGCTCCAGATCTGGCGGGCGATCTCGAAGGTGGCCTGCTCATGCGGGGTCTTAAAGGCGAAATCTTTGCCCGAGCTGGCGATCCGGCTGACAACGTTCCGAAACTTTTTCTTCATCCGGCGAAGCTTCTCAATCAGCTGGTTCTTTGAGAAATCAAGCTGGAGCTGGGCCTTGATCTTCTCGTAGAAGGGACCCGTATCATGTTGATGAGAAGCATCGATGGTGCCACGCTGAGAGATGAATTCGAGAAACCCTCTAAGGATCACCAGTTCATCCTCATCCGTCCAGAGCCGCTGGAAAAGCCGCCTCGAGTCGTCATAGCCTCCTGCCTGATAAGGAATGAGGCCACGTTCTTCAGTGGTTGGACTAGTAGGGTCTCCGGCGGCGACGGAGGCAACGGTCTGAACTTGAATAGAGCCATTCTCGGCTGCGGAGGCTGTAGCATGGATAATATTAGGGTTCGGGTTGGGGTTGGGGTTAGGGTTAGGGGGGTGGTTCTGATGGTTGGTCACCAAGTCGGCCGTGGGAGCGGAGGGAGGAGGTGGCGCTAGCGAAGGGTCGATCTCGCCGTCTTCGTCTTCGTCATCGTCATCTTCGCTGTCATCGACCTCATCGCTATCGTCTTCTTCGTCGTCGACCTCGGGGAAGACGGCCCGCTCTTCGTCTTCGAGCGTAGGCATCGATGGAACGAACCAAAATGTTGGAACTTTGGGCTAGGGTTTGTAATTTGGGGCTTGGGAGGGTTTCAAATCAATCCTTGTGGCTCGAGCACGATCTTCAGGTGTGGGGAAATTGAATTTGATTATGGGCCTCTGCTAGACTTCCTGCAAGCTAATAGAGAGAGAGAGCTCTGGCCCAGCCCAGCCCAGCCCAAAACCATTATTAAAAACAAATGTATGAAAATTTTCATGTTTACACTGAATCTGTGATGAAATGCCAATACAAGCATTGTTTGATGATTAATTGATTTTAGTTGCTTGGTGATTAATTGATTCCATGTTTCCTTTTTATGATTATTATATATTTTGGAGGAAATTTCACATCTCCATATCATTTGGGGGCTTGTGGTTTGACTTGTGATAATTTAGTACCTTGTGGTGGACTCTGTGAGCATACCGGTGTCAAAACATATAACCCCGTCAACACTTGCTAATGTGATAATAAAAAAAAAGACATAAAAAAACATTTTTACCCTTACATAAAAAGATTATTTCATATTATTTCACATGCTAAAAAGATTTTTCACATGAAAAAATCTTTTTACATGAAAAATCTTTTTACATAAGGAAAAAAAAAAAATTTCATGTCTTTTTTTTTTTTACCATGTCACTGTGTTAGCAGTGTTGATGAAGTTATGTGTTTTGACACCAATATGCTCACGCATTCAACTACAATGTTGTCACAAATCAATCCATAAGTCCCGAATGATATAGAGGCATATCACATGATAGTTTGGTAAAACTTTCCATATATTTTAACTTAGCTGTCATGCGATTAATTTTTACAAAGTTTTACAAGAAAAAAAAAAACTTTGTAAAAATAAATTAAGTAATGAGAATTAAAACACTCGTGGACGTAGCGGTTTAGGCTACGACATTACGTTTCCTTTTTATAGCTAACGGCCATCTCGTCGTCACCCCGCGTCTTTAATAAAACGCTTGGGTTGAATTACCTATGAGAGGTCATAGGTGAAAGAAAGAGAGAGCTCAGAGCTGGGGTTTCGGGAATGGATGACGATGACTGGGGCCTCACCGCGGAGCAGCTCGATTTCCTGGAAGAGGATGCCATCAGGAAGATCTCCCAGAAGAATGCGTCCCCGAATCTCCACCACTCACCCTGCAAACCCTACTCAGAGTCTCCATGCACCAAGGTAATAATGCTAGGGTTTTAACATTTTTGCTTATTTATTTATTTATTTCAAGCTTCTGTTTTTAGTTTTGAACTTTTGGTCTTGTTCCGCGTTGATTCTTATCACAAACCCTACCTTTAGGTTTTCTTTTTCTTTGTTATCAGTCTCTTGAAGATCTAATCTTTTTACCCCACCCCCCTTTTTTGTCTTTGTTCTTGGCTGAATTTGATCTTTATTTTTGGCTGTAATCTTTTTCTTTTCTTTTTTATTTTCTGACTAATGCTATTATTCAACTGATTATCCCCTAAAGGCACACTCTTTCTCTTGAATTCCTTAAATATAAAGTGCTGATTATGCAAATAAAAAAATTGTAGGCAGAGGCTGTTCCTCCTGCTGGTTTTAATGCTTCAGATACATTAAGAGTAGCTGGTATTTCCTCTACCCTTGTCCACAAACTTAACTTTATTACTATGGTTTCTATTATGCCATTTCCCTCTTTTTTCCTACTACTTATGTTTGATGCTGTTTTATGTTGATTTACATTATCAAGAGAACAGAAACACCGGCGACCTGCCAAAGCTCTCTGTCAGACTTTTTCTTCATTCTACCGGTGTTATTGCTGCAAAGTTCTCATACAATGCGGTATACAGTGTTATTTTCTTTAATAGGAGTTCTATCCCTACTATTTAAACGAGTCATCATACTTAGGGTTAATCCACAGTTTTTGGTGGATGCTATTCGTAAAGTCCCAAAAGCTACGTGGCTGGGGAAAGAAAGGTTGTTCTCCTTTTTCTTTATCCTTCTTTTGGGTTTTCTGTAGTTTTTAAGATGATGTATCTATTCTTTTGGTTGAAATAGTCTTTCCATTTTTCTCATCACAGGTTATGGGTGTTTCCAATTTCTTCTCTAACAGCAGCTGAAGGAGTTTTTAACCAAATGACTAGTGCAGTTGTTGAGGTAACACTTTTGATATTGTTGCAAGTTTGTTCTCTATCCTAATTTTTTTAATATTTGTTATGCATGTAGATGTGTCATGTATTATCCTCAGGATCTGAACTTTTTTTTTTTCTCCCTTTTTGAATTGGAGATTGCAAGTTGTAATGATAACTTTCAAAAAAATCAACTGGGTTAGTGTTCTTGAGCATTCTCAATAAGCTTGGATGTTGAAATCTGCTGACCAGGTACATGGATTAGACCCTCTGGTTTGTCGTGCTCTTCGTGCTGCTAGTGCTGTGTCCGACCTTCGAGGTAGATGCCTATGGTTAATAATTTTTTGCATTACCAGAGGATGACTATATGAGCTATATACAATTCAAGAAACTAGAGATCATTTCTCCACTTGTTAAAACTACCGCATCCAGTTTATCAGGCCTAACTGCTATTGTTGACATTTTGGTAGTCAAACTAACTCTTCCTGAAAACTATTGCTTGGTTTTGTAGTTTAATTGTAAAAGACTTCGATTAATGAACTTTCCTGTGGTCTGTTCACAACATTATGTTTAAAAATTACATAATTATGATTGCTTTTTCTTTCATGCTCCTCCATGTTATGGGACACTGCATGTGAAATGACAATTGCTTGCAACAGTATTTATAAAAATGGAAAAGCTTGTTGTTGAACAACTATTACATGTGGCAGTTAACTGAATTGATTTCTGATTATAAAGTCAAGGAATGCTCTCCCATAAATTTTGGTCAATGGTCTAAGCTGATTCTTACATTGTACCTGCAAGCGAGTTAGAAATGTAAGTCATGAAAAACTAACATTCACATTGAGGGAACACTAAATCATGGGTATTCAATTTCTAACTGAATTGCATAGGCATATCTATTATTCACGCACTATATTCATGCGTTGCAGTTGATCTGTTTTGCTGTCTCTGTTTCCTTTTGTTGGCTACTTATATCATTATCCTTTGAGAAGGTCTGTATGATACAATGCCAAGCTATCTTGAGTCAAAGCTTCTTCCATTTCAAAGAGATGGAGTCAGGTATGTAGAACACTAACTTCTCTTTTGGTTGATGACTTATTTACCATGATGGGGAGATGAATTATTAAGAATGAATTTGTGATATTACAAGTAAGAGTTTGTTTGCATGGGTGCCATTTGTAGTATGATTATATTTCTTAAATTATGTAACTGTAGATCAATGAAGGTCGTTATGTCAGAAGTGATCTTTCTGATATCTGGAACCAAACCACACTTTTGGGAGGAAAAGGGCAATTTCAACCCTAATGATAGACCAAATCTGCCAACTAAATTATGTTCTTTTTATGGAATTGCCATGATAACTCATAGCCTCAATAAAGTGCTATTCTGCAGTTAATGGCCCCTGATGTTGTCCGGTGATTTTTCTAGGTTTGTGTTGCAGCATGGTGGAAGGGCACTTTTAGCAGATGAGATGGGCCTTGGAAAGACATTACAGGCAATAAATCTCTATTTTTCCAACTTTTATCCACTTGTATAGGATTTCCAGTATCTTGTTGAATAAGGAATCCTTTATGAAAAGGTGGAGATTCTTCTTAAGATGATTTCAATTTGTGAGCAATGTCTCTTGTTTATTTTTCTAAAGTTTTGTCATGTGGTGATCGTTCCATCTTGAATGCTATTTTGTTGGATGTTTGGACCAGTGGAGTTCTGAAATGTCGATGATTATATCTTTCTTTCTCATATTTATGAATGAATGATGTTCTTGTTTTGTCTTTACCATTAGAAGGCATTTCCTTCAGGCTCTCATGGTAGTGTCATGTATGGAAATTAACTAATCTTGTATCATGATTTCTATGTGATTGTTTATAAGAGACTATCTCAATGCCAAAAAATGTAGAGAATCACCCATGTCTTGTATATAACTTTTACTAATTTAGGAATCAATGTTTCTAGTATTTTAACCTCATAATATCCTTCCTAAGGAGCTGATGGCTTTATTGGTGTTTGCAGGCGATTGCATTCACTGCTTGCATTCGTGATTCCTGGCCAGTTCTCATTCTCACTCCTTCCTCCTTGCGTCTGTATTGGGCTTCTGTGAGCTCCTAAAGTTTTTTTTATTCTTCCTTTGATGTTTTCTTTTATTCTGGGTTCTTTATTCATTTTGCCTCAAAATATATATGTATATGTGTTTGTATTTGTATATATATATAGATTTATACATACATGCACATATATTTATACACTTTCTAATACTTAATAAATTTTGCAGATGATTCAGCAATGGCTTAACATACCTGCTGCTGATATACTGGCACGTAACTCATGTTTCTTTCTTTTTTCTCATTTTGATGCTGAATCAAGATTGGCACTGTTAACTGTCCTTTCTATGGTCAATTGGTGCATTTGGTCTTTGGCTGTTATTATTTTGTTTTCCATATCATGACTATTGAGGTTTATGAGTTGTTTTAATCATTTTAGTTAATTTTTTTATGCTACCAGCTGATAAAATTGTCTCTTTACAAGACATTCTTTGTCATTTTCATTATCATGACTAAAACTAATATTCCTTCTTCTGTCTTTATTTTTTTTTAAATAATTTTATTTTGATGTTTATGGTTTTTTGATATTTGAGATATGAAACAACTGGTCACCTGGGGGTGTTCTGCACCATAACTTGTTCCTATTACTGATTATATTTTTCCATTTAACAGTATTTGTTTTCCCATTTCTTTTGTAAAGTAGGTATATGTTTGGTTATGTTTGCAGGTTGTCTCGTCTCAACATGGAGGATCAAACAAAGCAGGGTTCCATACAGTGTATTCGAACAAAACAGGAACAACTATTTTAGATGGTGTATTCAACATACTCTCTTATGATGCAGTTCCCAAGTTACAAAATATACTTTTATCTTTAGAGTTTAAGGTATGTATTCGACTTCCTTTTCTTTACACTTTTTTGATTGGTCCAAATATCTCATCTGCATGATTTGCTTGCTCCCATCTGCCCATGTTACATTCCAATTTAGATTAACCATCATTATTGCCAAAATTGATTTATAAGATTTACACAGTTTTAATACTGCCTAGTCTTTCACTTTAACCTGATAACTTAACTTTCATAATAATTAGGAAAGAGATGTAAGCCAAGATAATACACTCCCATGTGCAGATGACAGTACTTAATCATGCCACCTATAACCTAGAAGTCAGGATGCAAATAGTTCTTACTATTTGCATAATGTTGGAATTTAAATTTCATGACATTATTCTTTGGAGACAACACCTTTATGTGAAAGTTCCTTGTAAATAGTTGCTTATAAATTGCATGTAATAACATATTTATTTGGGAAACAAAACATATGTAATCATGAATTGTTGGTAGCTATCACTAATGAGCAATACTTACTTATGGATAAGTGGCCAACACCATTGAGCCTTGGGTGCTTATGATGGGCTTATTGTCACGACCCTGGCACTTCGACTAGCAATCATGCGGCACATACCACGGTATGTTGCACCAAGCCTACCTTTTAGCCTAAAAGAAACACTCCAACGAGAGTAGAAAGGGACTTAGAGATTTAGGGGAGCAAAGCAAGAACTCAAGAGAGTTTGTGAAGAAAGCTTTGTATTGCTCTTGTTTCCCAAGATGGTTACAACTGATAGCCAAGAGGCCTATTTATAGAGTGGCAAGGCTTGGGATTGTGCCATAAGTCTATGGATCTTTCCAAATATCTAGAATATACAGAAGCTTCTTCATAGTTCTAGTTTTACTCTATAATATGCTATAAGGTTCTAGTCATCTCTAGTCTATGGAGAATTCTATATCCCTTAGGCCACCACTTCCTTTGGATTTTCGGGCAACTTGGGTGGGATGTGACATTATGCTTCCTTGGAAAATCAGAATGTCCTATTTTATTTGAGGACTTAGAAATTGGGGTCATTATTATTTGACCATGAATCCCTTCTTTCATCTTTTTTTTATGCTTGATAGCACATGGTCATTCCTCTCCTCAGAACTGGCTTTCATTATCAGGTAA
>CM048820.1:68647769-68701666 GCA_026586065.1 Dioscorea zingiberensis | reverse complement strand
ACCGTGTCCCAGATCTGGAGCTTGATGGGGCGGCCATCGATGGTGACCATGCGTGCACCAAACTCGACGCCTATAGTGAGGTCGTGCACCGGCTGGAATCGCTTGTCGGTGAACTGGAGCAGAAGGCACGATTTTCCGACCCCTAATGGTTTGAATTCCCAAGAGAGGATCGATTAGGGTTCAAAGAGAAGGGAAGAAGAAGGAGATGTAGAAGGAGAGCAGAGAGATAAACCTGTGTCCCCTATGATGATGTACTTGAAGAGGTAGTCGTAGGACATGGTCGGCGGCGGTGCGGCAGCGACTGCCGACGATGATCGATGATCTCCCGGAAGACGAGAAACGGAGCGAGAGGGAGCTCAGAAATTAGAATTTTTTTTATTTATCAAAAAAATATATTTTTTTATTTCATAAATAATCCCCGGATTCTATAATTATAAACAATTTGGAGTAATTCTTTAATTTTTCTTTCACAATTTTAATTTTAAAATTAAAAATAGTAATATATATATATATATATATAAACATACTATATGAGGATGAGATTTGTTGGGGGCTAATCTACCCTTAAGGCCTTGTTTACTTAAGCCATGGTTAGTGGTTTAAGTAATGTATGGTATGGTTTCTTTTCCTTGTTTGCTTTCATTTCCATTCGGATGGTATAGCTTTTATGGTTTTGATGGTTTTAGTGGTTTAAAAACTTCCATTTTGTTGGATTTTGAAACCAACTTAGATTTGGTGGTTTCTCATGGTTTTAATTTTTTTCTACAAAAAATATCCCTACCAATTTACTTCAACCCCTTCTTCTACCCTAGCAAAATCAAAGAAAGTTATAATCTCCACAAAATAAGTCTCATCTTTTGTTAATTTTGTATATTATTTTTATTATAATTTTATCAATTTTAAATTAATGGTTAATAATTTGATATATATTTTGTAAGATTTTAATAAAAATTATTTATACTTTGGTTGAATTTAATTTTTTGATCGTAAATCATTAAATTTAATATGGCTTTTTGCAGGTGTACCCCTGAATAAAACATAATTGCATACATACCTCTAAATAATAAGTATAATGACGTATATACCCCTGGGGTTAATCAGATTAAAAATTGTCAGTTAACAAATGGTAAACATGCGAAATAACCATTATACCCTTTACATATATATTCTGAAAGTTTGTTTGACTGTAAATTTACAAATATCCCCTTTAAAAATATAAAATTTAAAATAGCTAAGATATATAAAGAGAATTATTTTAGAAATTTTCCAACGCTTAACTGAAGTTGTAACTATAGTTAAGATAATTTTATTAACTTCTATCATCGAAACCTAACAATAGGGGCATATCTATAATTCAACCCATTTTTCAAGGGTATACAAGCATTTATGATTTTTTTCAGGTGTAAATATGCAATTATGAAACTTTGAAGGATATATAACAAATTTTTTCAATTTAATATGATTTCATATTAATTTGTTTTTGAGGGTATTCTGGTCATTTTATTATTTCTACAACCATACCATACCATCAAAACAAACACAAACAACTAATTAACCATACCATACCATACCATCTTTCCAAACATGATAAACAATACTTACAATACCATACCATACTATACCATACCATACCATACATTATGAAACCATAACAACCAATCATCCAAACAGGAGATATTAGCTGGTAATCCGTTGTACTAAAGAATTGGTGGGGGCTAATTTACCCTCAAGGAGAGCGATATTGTAACGTGCCTCAAGACTTCATCTCTACTGATCATGCTTTTTTTTATACAATGTACTCAAAATAATACATTTCAACAATGGTTAAAAATATAACGTCTACTTGAATGGAGAGGGAGATTGTTATTACTAGAGGGCATATCACCCTACTCAACTCAGTCGTATCTGCAATCCCCAACCATTGGATCATATACCGGGTTATCAAACAAAATTGACGGGATAAGGTGGAACTTCCTCTGGAGAGGAGTGGACTTGGAGGCCAAGACATATAAACTTGTGAAGTGGGAAAAAATCGGTCGCCCTAAAGAATATGGAGGATGGGGAATTATAAGCCTCTGAAGATTCAACAAGGCAATGCTGATTAAATAGTGGTGGAGACTGTTAACAGGCGAAGCGGGAATTTGTTCACAAGTTTTGAAGTACTCCTCATCACAAGTCCAACCCCTTCGAGAAGGTGCCCACAAGTCCACAAAGACATCTCACTTCTAAAAAGGGATCTCTCAACAAATGGATGCGCTAATGCACATCTCCACTAGACCGAGTACGGGAGGAACCACCCTCCTCTGGTATGAAAATTGGATCAATGGTAAGTCATCGCACAAGCTACACCCCATGCTCCAAGGGCTAATACGAAACCCATGATGCACGCTTTAGGAAGCATGACAGGAGTTGCTTCGGTAAGGATCCTTGCTGGCAGTAGGGCCTGTCAAAGATGGGGACGTCCAAGAGTGACTTATTGACCAGGCAGGTGTTACAGGAACCAAGGGAAGGGGAAACTTCAAGGAGCTGGAATCTCATGCCCACAGGATCATTCACAGTCAAATTGTTATACCGATTCATCATGGATGGCAATGCTTGAACAACTTTTACAGTAGGTTTTTGGAAACAACCTTGCCCTGCTAAAGCTAAATTGTTCGTGTGGTTAGCATTGGATAATAAGATAGTCACGTTGGACAACTTGCGAAAGCAAGGATGGAGCAATACACACACTGCATGCTATCTTTGTGACGAAGCAGAGGAAACAACAAAGCATCTACTCATATGATGCAACTATACTACAAGAGTATGCAACTATACTAACCAATAGCCGAGGGAATGCTAGGAGTGGAGGAGTCTTCCCTCTATGGCCATTGCTTGGAATTTGTGGTTTGAGAGAAACAGAAGATGTTTCCATGACAAACAACGTGTTTCCATGAAAACTATTCATGAAGTAGATTTTCTAACCCTTTCCTGGTTTGATGCAGCTCAAGTGTCCAAGAAATGTACTGAAACTTTTTTCGATGGAGTCCATAGTTGAGCGGAGCCTAACTTTCACGCGCGAAGAGCCATCTCAGCATCCCTTGAGGGCAGAATTTGATGACACTCAAGGTTAGAAGGGCATCTGCAGTTAGGGGCATCAACCCATGTTGTTCTGGAGCTACAAAGGACTCATGCTTTTGTTTGAACTTTTTTTTACAAATGAATAAATGAGTCAATGACTGTGGTTTATCCACTTTATCAAAAACAAAAACAATGATTAAAAATATTATAGTAATAAAAAAGGGCAAAGTATCTATAGGTCCCTAGCACTATTTGGCACTGTTTCCCACCCAAAACACACATATCCAAAATACTATTACACTAAACTCCTACCCCCAAGGTCCCCAAGGCAAAAAGAAAACAATGCCAGGGACAAATAATTAAATAACTAAATAAAAAATTTGAAAATTGGAAAAGTAGAGCTTTGAATTGAATATCTTAATTATTTAGTGAGGTAGCAACAGTTTCATATTATATTTCAGAAAATAAGATCATAAACAAGTTTCTAAACCATTGTAGTTATAAAGACCATTTAAATTGTTTTATGCAGGAGAAGGGGAAAAATAGTTTTTAGATAAAATTACTCAAATTTTAATTTCCCTCTTGTTAGAAATTATTAAAATTGTGATAATTATTTGAAAGTAAATGATTACTCTAAGTTAAAACCAACATTCCAAAAAAAAAAAAAAAAAAAAAAAAAGATAACTCCCACAATCCCCAGGGAGAGACTGGGGTTTTAAGAAAAAATTATAACTACTGTAAGCTGTACATTCATTCCTTGTTGGTGAGTGATGGACAATTGACCATCTATTGAGTTCACTAGTATTAACTAAACTTATTAATGAAAATGGAAGCTCAGCCCCATCCATTACCCTTTAATTAAGAAGATGCATGAAAAATGTTTATTTCATGGTGACTAAACATAGTACCAACCCAACTACATTATTTTAATCAATGTGCTGTGTTGAGGGAATTACTTCAGTAAATTTGCTATTTGATCAAGTTACATTTTGCCAAATGACCATTTGAGAATCTTGCCGAGGAAGACATGGCATCTTAATGGAGCTGATCATCTCATCTAGAAAATTCACTACAAGAAAATTCAAAAATGTATTTATTAAACAATTATTATTTTTATTTAAAATATTTAATATTTTTAATAAATTTACTACACAAATTAAAATTAAAATATTTTTAATAACAATTAGAAAGGGATTTTCTTTTCCGTTTCTAAGTTTAGCAACGGAATTGAATCTCGTTTCTAATTAGAAACGGTTTTCTATTCCGTTTCTAATATTAGAAACGGAATTTAATCCGTTGCTAAATAGAAACGGATTAGAAACGGAATTAAAATCCGTTGCTAAATTTAAAACGGATAATAAATCCGTTTCTATTTTAGAAAAGGATCTAGAATCCGTTTCTAAGCCGTTTCCAATTAGAAACGGAATAAGTCCATTTCTAAATTTCCGTTTCTAATCCATGATTCTTGTAGTGATTGGAGGCGTTTTCAAGGTTATCATGTTGGGCCATTACACCTTATGATGACATTACACTTCTCATGGACTTCATCAACATTACAATATTAGGTTCGCTTTTCATATAGTTATTCTCAAAATACAAACATATCTTGAGTTTCCATTTTCATCTTTTTTTTATGATATGAAAAAAAAATCACTAGAAAAGCACTCAAACTAATAACAATCTCTCTTTGTGAGAGGCAACATGTTAACCAAATTTTCTTTGTGAAGAATGGTGTTTTTATTTTCATCTTGAGAATATAACTTATTGTTTACTGAACTTAATATTAATGTCTCTTGATGTTTTGGGGGATTAAATGAAACATCGATCATAATCTTTCACCCAGGAGGGATTATAATTTAATGCAAGCTAAAAAACATCACATCACAACATAACTGAAAAATAAAATATCCTCTAGCATGCATGGAAATTTAAAAGTTTATAATTTATTCTCCATAAAATCAAACATTCAAAGGTTTCCCATATCATGGCTACAATCCTCACGCTTAAACTTAAGTAGGTCATATCTGAGATCATATGCAAATCTGGTATTGTATTGTTGAAGCACACCTAAGATTGTTCGGTGATCATCCGGCACCATTCCTAAACAAAAGTCGTTGTTATGTTCAGCAACGAAAAACAACTCTTCAGCATGGATAGCAAGATTAGCATCACGCAAGTGCCATGTCATGTTTGGAAAGAACCTTTGTATGTCAGGGAGTAAGTGGTAGCATAGGTCAAATGGAGGTCTTGGGAATGGTACAAGATGAAATTGATCAAAGTATCGCACAAGGACTTCCCTCACTAGAACATAGGCTGGTCGAATAAGATGAGTGATCATAGTACCTGTGTCAATCTCAGTAACTTCAAACGTCCTTGCTGGCAAATGAAGTCTTAGGTTATTAATACTGATGCCATTTAATTCAAGATGATAACGATAACTATTTGGAACATTTATGATTGGAGTTCTTTGCACTGGCCCCGGCATCACAATGTCATTTCCAAACCTCAAGAAGCCAGCAGAGGCTATGGAGGGCAGGGAAAAACAGTAGGAAAAACGACTATTTGTATCTTTCCTCACTTGACTCGCAAACGAGAAACGACTTCTGTCCATCCCCAAGATTCCTGATGGTTCTCCAACGAAGTTCATATGGCTCGCATGCGTACACCCAAAGATCAAATTAGGAATGGATTCAGTTGTGCTTGGAGGGCTAGCATGGACGGTGAATGTCTCAATGGACAAGAAACCCGCCACTTCGGTGTTATCAAGGTAATGAATGTTGTAAAGGCACTTGCTATTTTGTTTCTGGAATGGTGGCTGGCATATACGACTAGTATGTGGGAGGAAACGGTAGCTTGGGGATATGGAGGGATCAAACATGGGTTGAGTTTGAGGGAAAGAAGGACTACATGGGATGCATTGCGTCCAAGTGAGTGAATCGCCAGTGTTCAACGCAAGGGTGAAAGCTTTAGTGCCAGGTGGAGTTCCAATGCTCACAACCACCGTGAAAATCCCCATATGTGGGAAGATTTTAGGACGAATCATAGTGGTGTTGTAACTAGATCTCCTTAGCCATTGGAAGTAGGACTCTGAAGACTGGATTATTCTCTCAAGACGTTGGAATGTGGTGAGGTTAGCATACAAGCTTGGGTCACGAACCGAGTCACTATAAAGTAACTCGAAGCTTAGACCTTTCTTAGATGTTACATTTGTAGTTGTTGCTAGAGAGATCCTTAAAAGGAAGAGAACATGAAGTATGTGAAAGGGAAGAAGATAGGATGATTTGGCCATTGAGTTATGTGAAACTTGTTAATGACCCTCTACTTTCTTGGATATTTATAGTGGATGTCATTAGTTGTGATAATAAATGCAATTAAATTCATAATTAATAAAATATTTATGAAATAAATTGAATTTAATGATAGCTAATAAATAGTAGTAAATAGTAGTAATTATACTCAACAACAATTCGGTTCAAACCAGCGAATCGAACCGGAATCGTCATTATTTGAACCGGACCGGAACCGTAAAAACGGTTCCAGTTCCAAACCAGAACCTTAAACCAAAATATTAAGGTTTCAGTTTATGTTCTTGAAACCGAACCGCCGGTACAGGTTCCACTTTTAATTTTTAAATAAAAAATATATAATATTTTTATATTATATGATTTATTTTATCTGAAAAAATAAAAAATTTATTTTGATAAACATTGGAATGCAAAATTATTTGTTTTTAAAAAATTATTCAAAATATTTATAAAAATCACTTCGATCATTCAATCAATCACATATTCACAAAATCACATATGATAAGATATAACAATTTTTTTAAAAAAAATATATAAATCATTTTTTAACACAAAAAATCATGCTAACAGTCTTCAAGATTTGTGATGGTCATCTACCAACCTGTACTTATAGAGACAAAACCGGAACCATTGGTTCAGAACTCAACCAGGACTCTAAGCTGCGGTAAGATCTAGTAGTAATCTCTAGAAATTACGCAACTCCATTTCAAACTCTCTTTCTTTCGTCTTTTTGATAAATATCATCAAGCCATTAGAAACACGCTATAAGTATTGTTTGAACCCTTAACCTCTACTCGTGATACGGAATGTGTCATCGAACTTAACTAGTAAAAGTTACTTTGTTCAAACTCTAGACTAACTCATATGGTTAATTCCTCTTCCAATGCTCTCATTTTTCAATATTATTCACTTGCTTCTCAGCCTCTTCTTTAGTTAGGGTGTGTTTGGTTACCTAGATGGGGAGTTACATCTAGAGATGGGGAAGTGCCCATGCAAAACTTTTTGCTTAGATCTTTCTCACCAACAGTACTATTGAAGAACGAACACCACAAGAAATACACTCTACAACCATGGAAATAGGGTGTGTTTCTATCGTTAAGAGAAATTTAGCGGCGGATATCTTGTTAGATTTCGACAATATATGTTTAGTGGTAGAAAGATAATCTTATAGCCGCAAATATATTCACCGCTATAATGGTTGAGTGACATGTTGCCGACAGCTGCAATAGCGGCGGATATATCCGCCATTATAAATAATTTATTTATTTTTATTGTCTTTATTTATTAAATATTTTCTTTAACAATTAGATAATTCCTTAACAATTAGATATTTTCAAATAAAAAAAAAGCCATTGATCCAAAGTTGAAAAAAAAACATATGAATTATAAATCATTCAAATTGTAAATTCATACATTTGATTTTTGTTATTTGATCATGCTTTTTTTAGCTGTTTACTCAAAATAATACATTTCAACAATGGTTACGGCCGACTCATTGTATCACCTATATATATGGGACTGATGGTATGGGCCCATACCATCACTTGTCTATATATATATATATATATAGAATGGTGATAGGATCAGGCCGGCCGCAAGTCCAACCGCCTTATCCTATAAGGACCAAACGGTCACCAAATTGTATGAAAATTGATAAGCTAGCTTATTTTTCAGTGATCTTCCCATCTGTACGGTTGGAAATCCTTCAAACATGCTCCAAGGGCCGAAATGGGAGGCCGGCCGGATCTGCACAGTGTCCGGGTCTGTCCGGTCGGCCTGATACTAGCACCATTATATATATATATATATATATATATATATATATATATATATATATATATATATATATATGATACTATGCGGCCAACCTTATCACTGTGCAAGTGCGGTCACCTCATTTTGGCCCACTTGTATAGTGTTTTGAGGAAATTCAACCGTATGGATGGAAAGAACATCGAAAAATAAGCTAGCATGTCAATTTTCATACAATTTGGGAACTTGTAGGGTCTTCATCTTAAAGGGTGAAATTTTGAACCGATAAGATTTCTATAAATTTTCACCCGTTTAGATGAAGACTCTACAAGTTCCCAAATTGTATGAAAATTGACATACTAGCTTATTTTTCGATGTTCTAACATCCATACGGTTGGAAATCCTTAAAACACTATACAAGTGGCCAAATGGGAGGCAACCTAACTGCTTACTTGATAATCCGGCGCCGACCTTATAATATCATCCCTAGAATTCAAATCTAGGGACGTCCCTAGAATAGCCGTTGGATTTTGATCCAACAACTGGGGAGCTCAAGCGCATGAATTTACTAGGTGTTGGAGAATGAGGCGGTGCACGATGGGAAGAGCATCGCGCCAGGTGCCAATAGCCCACCAGAGAGATAGAGATAGAGAGAGAGCTCGCGCGAGGTTTCCATGGCGGCGATGGCGTGCTCGACGACTGCCATCCTTGGTGGAGTCTGTCTCCTTAGAGCACTCGCTTCTTGCTTCCCTTACTCCTCTTTCATAAATTAAATTAAGTCCCCATCGCCTTTTACGCTTCTAACCTCTCGGATACACGCAGTGTTCTCTTGCCTCCAGTAAGAGCCTCCTCAGAAGAGTTTCCGAGCTCAATCCAAAGTGATGACCTGTTGGAAGATTTGAAGCAAATGCGGGATGCTATTGAGAACAGATCTACTGTTTTCCTAGATGGAAGTGGTGCTTTATTGTTGTTAGTGCTATCAACTCGGTTCCTCTGCTCCCAAAGATCATGGAGTTGGTGGGTCTTGGATACACTGGATGGTTTGTTTACCGCTACCTATTGTTCAAGTCCAGCAGAAAAGAATTAGCAGATGATATTGAAGATTTAAAGAAGAAGATCGCTGAAACTGGTGAATAGCTAACTTGGCTATTCAGATTATATAGACTCCAAAACACTCCTTTAGATGGCATGAATAAGAGTCAATTGCGATTGTGTATTGTGTGTAACCTTTGTTTTTATCATGTACCTCTTGTATCAAGTTCTTCAACATTGTGTTTTCTACTTCTAATGAGCAATTTTTCAAAATGAAGAAAAAAGGGAGCTCCTACTCCAGTCTTTGTTTCCTTTTCTCATAAAAAAATGATGGGAAGAGCATCGTCGAATATCTTAGCATAGCAAGTGGAGTAGGAATGGAGGCTGAGAGGGAGGGAGGATTGGGTGGCGAAGTTGAAGAAACGGAGGGCGAGGTGGGGGGAGGAGGAGAGGATGAAGCGGTGAACCATGGAGCTTCAGGTTGGAAGTCGTGTCCACCATTGTTGGAGCTTGAGGTTGGCTTTTATTAGCTGTTGGATCAAATTGGAATTTGATCCAACGGTAATCTAGGGACGTCCCTAGATGTGAAATCTAGGGACGTCCCTAGATTACTCGCCCATATATATATATATATATATAATCATGATAATGTAAGGTCTACTTAGGAAACAACATTCATTTCTTGATTGCGCCTTCCATTTGGCCACCTAGAGCATGTTTGAAGGATTTTCAACTATATGGATGGAAAGAACATCGAAAAATAAGCTAGCTTGTCAATTTTCATACAATTTGGGAACTTGTAGGGTCTTAATCTTAACGGATGAAAATTTATAGAAATTTTATCGGTTCAAAATTTCACCCATTAAGATGAAGACCCTACAAGTTCCAAAATTGTATGAAAATTGACATGCTAGCTTATTTTTCGATGTCTTTCCATCCATACGGTTGGATTTTCTCAAAACACTATGCAAGTAGGCCAAAAAGAGGTGACCTCACTTGCACAGTGATAAGGCCGACCGCACCATATCATGACGCTATATATATATATCATTATAAAAACATTGCTTGTTCTAAGATAACATAGTATTTGGGGATGTTATTATAGGAATATGCATGCAAAATGTTTATTTCATGGTGACTAAACATAGTACCAACCCAACTACATTATTTTAATCAATGTGCTACGTTGAGAGAATTACTTTCAGTAAATTTGCTATTTGATCTAAGTTACGTTTTGCCAAATGACCATTTGAGAATCTTGCCGAGGATGACATGGCATCTTAATGGAGCTGATCATCTTATCTAGAAAATTGGAGGCGTTTTCAAGGTTATTATGTTGGGCCATTACACTTCATGGACTTCATCAACATTACAATATTAGGTTCGCTTTTCATATAGTTATTCTCAAAATACAAACATATCTTGAGTTTCCATTTTCATCTTTTTTTTTAATAAATATGTATCAAAAATGAAAAAAATCACTAGAAAAGCACTCAAACTGATAACAATCTCTCTTTGTGAGAGGGAGCATGTTAACCAAATTTTCTTTGTGAAGAATGGTGTTTTTATTTTCATCTTGAGAATATAACTTATTCTTTATAGAACTTAATATTAATGTCTCTTGATGTTTTGGGGGGATTAATGAAACGTCAATCATAATCTTTTACCCAAAAAGGATTATAATTTAATGCAAGCTAAAAAACATCACATCACAACATAACTGAAAAATAAAATATCCTCTAGCATGCATGGAATTTAAAAGTTTATAATTTATTCTCCATAAAATCAAACATTCAAAGGTTTCCCATATCATCACTGCAATCCTCATGCTTAAACCTAAGTTGGTTTGTTTGGAGATCATATGAGAACCTGGTATTGTATTGTTGAAGCACACCCAAGATTGTTAGATGGTCATCCGGCACCATTCCTAAACAAAAGTCATTGTTATGTTCAAGAATGAAAAACAACTCTTCAAAGATGGATAGCAAGATCAGCATCACGCAAGTGCCATGTCATGTTTGGAAAGAACCTTCGTATGCCAGGGGATAAGTGGTAGCATAGGTCAAATGGAGGTCTTGGGAATGGTACAAGATGAAAATGAGTAAAGTACTGCACAAGGACTTCCCTTACTAGAGCATAGACTGGTCGAATAAGACTAGTGATCACAGTACCAGAGTCAATCTCAGTAACTTCAAACGTCCTTGCTGGCAAATGAAGTCTTTGGTTATCAATACTGATGTCATTTAATTCAAGATGATAACGATTACTATTTGGAACATTTATGATTGGAGTTCTTTGTAATGGCCACGCATCACAAATGTCATTTCCAAACCTTAAGATGCTTGCGTGAGGTACGTGGAGGGCCGGAAAAGACAGTAGGAAAAACTACCATTTGTAGTTTGACTCGTCACTTGACTAACAAATGAGAGACGACTTCTGTCCATCCCCAAGATTCCTGATGGTTCTCCAACGAAGTTCATATGGCTCGAATGAGTACACCCAAAGACCAAATTAGGAATGGATTGAATCGTTCTTGGAGGGCTAGCATGGAAGGTGAATGTCTCAGTAGACAGGAAACCAACCACTCCGGTTTGATCAAGGTATTGAATGTTGTAAATGCACTTGTTATTTTGTATCTGGTATGGTGGGTGGCATAGAGGACTAGTGATTGGGAGGAAACGGTAGCTTGGGGATTTGGAGGGATCAAACATGGGTTGAGTTTGAGGGAAAGAAGGATTACATGGGATGCATTGCGTCCAAGTGAGTGAATCGCCAGTGTTCAACGCAAGGGTGAAAGCTTTAGTGCCAAGTGGAGTTCCAATGCTCAAAACCACCGTGAAAATCCCCATATGCGGTAAGATTCTAGGACGAATCACAGTGGTGTTGTAACTAGATCTTCTTAGCCATTGGAAGTAGGACTCTGAAGACTGGATTATTTTCTCAAGACGTTGGAATGTGGTGAGATTGGCATACAAGCTTGGGTCATGAACAGAGTCATTATAAAGTAACTGGAAGCTTAGACCTTTCTCAGATGTTACATTTGCAGTTGTTGCTACAGAGATCCTTGAAAGGAAGAGGACAAGAAGTATGTGAAAGGGAAGAAGATGGGATGTTTTGGCCATTGAGTTATGTGAAACTTGTTAATGACCCTCTACTTTCTTGGATATTTATAGTGAATATCATTACTCGTGATAATAAATGCAATTAAATTCATAATTAATAAATTTTTATGAACTAAACAAAATTTAATGATAGCTAATAAATAGTAGTAGATAGTAGTAATTAGACCTGACCACGGTTCGTTTCGAACCGGCGAACCGAATCGGAACCTTAAACCAGAATATTAAGGTTTTGGTTTATGTTCTTACGAATTTGAAACCGAACCACCAGTTCTGGTCCACTTTTAATTTTTTTTAAAAAAATATATAATATTTTTATATTATATGATTTATCTTAACTGAAAAAATAAAAAAATCATCCTAATAAACATTGGAAAAAAATTATTTATTTTTTTAAAAAATATTTAAAATATTTATAAAAATCACCTCAACCATTCAATCAATCACATATTCACAGAATCACATATGATAAGATATAATTTTTTTTTTAAAAAAAATATAAATAAATCATTTTTTTAACACAAAAAAATCATGCTAACTGTCTTCAAGATTTGTCATGGTCTGATGTCAACCTGTACTTGTAGCGACAAAACCGAACCTTCGATTCGAGCCAAATCAACCATTAAAGTTATGGTTCGGTTCCGATTCTAAGTTTTACAAAACCGGAACCGCCGATTTGGAACTAAAACCGAATCGGAACCGAATCGCGGTCAGATCTAGTAGTAATCTCTGGAAATTCTGCAACTCCATTCAAACTCTCTTTCTTTTGTCTTTTTGATAAATATGGTCAAGCCATTAGAAACACACTATAAGTATTGTTTGAACCCTTAACCTCTACTCGGGATAGGGAATGTGTCAACGAACTTATCTTGTGAAAGTTACTTTGTTCAAACTCTAGACTAACTCATATGGTTAATTCCTCTCTAATGATCTTATTTTTCAATATTATTCACTTGCTTCTCAACCTCTATTTCACTTAGGTTGTGTTTGGTTACCTAGATGGGGAGTTAAATCCAAAGGTGGGGAAGTACCCATCCAGAACTTTTTACTTAGATCTTTCTCACCAACAGTACTATTGAAGCACGAACACCACAAGAAATACAATCTACCACCGTGGAAATATGGTGTGTTTCTACCGTTAGAGGGATTTAGCAGCGGATATCTTGTTAGATCTTGACAATATATGTTTAGTGGTAGAAATATAATCTTATAGCCGCAAATATATTAACCGTTATAATGGTTGACTAAACAGCTAATAGCGGATATACTTGCCATTATTGATAATTTCTTTTTTTTGTCTTTATCTATTAAATATTTTCTTTCACAATTAGATACTTCCTTATCAATTAGATATTTTCAAAAAAAAAAAAAAGAACCATTATCCAAAGTTGAAAAGAAAACATATGAATTATAATTCATTCAAATAGTAAATTCATACATTTGATTTTGTTATTAGACCATTTTTTTTACACTATTTACTCAAAATAATATATTTCAACGATGGTTAAAAATATATTTGCAATTCTAAAATTACATCATATATATATGGGCACGGGCCAATTACGGGCCCAACCCGCTTGGTCTAGGTCGGCCAAAGGTCGGCCCACAACCTGCCCGTGCTATAGTTCTGGCCCAAAGGGCCGGGATGACCCGCCGAACCTTTGGGTGACCCGGACCCGGCCCGAGCGACCTCCCAAAACCAATGGGCTAGCCCACCGATTTTTTTAACCATTAATGACGTGCATGGCATGCATGCATTAATGGTTCAACCCATTGGGTTGACTCGGTGGGTTGACTCGAGTGATCCGGCTGTTCAACCCGTTGGGCCACGGGTTAGAATTTCTCCAACCAATATAGTTTTTAGGCCCGACCCACCGAGTCAGGTTAAAATCCTGTACGTGCCCTCACTATATTTTGTTCTAAGATAATGGAGAATTTAGGGATGTTATTATATGAATAAAAAATCCGCAAAAAGGTACAATTTTGAATTGAATATATATATATATATATATATATATATATATATATATATATATATAAAGACCATTTAAATCTTTTTATACATGAAAAAGTAAAAAATAGTTTTTAGATAAAATTACTCAATTTTTAGTTACTCTCCTTTTAGAAATTACTAAAATTATTATATAAATTCTGAGATAAATGATTACTGTAAGTTAAAATCAACATTCACAAAAAAGTTAGTTACCATACTCCCCCTCACATGGGGAGTACCTAACACATGTTTCTTGTGGGTTGAAGACATGGAGAGCGGAGAACCCCCTCCGGCTCCCTCCTGGGCTGAAATAGCGAGGGGTGGCCAACAGCGACCGGTGACCTTCATGCCTGTTGATGAAGACACTCTGGAAAAGCTCAAAAGCACAATCACGGACTCCATTCGAGTTGATGAAGGAACAAAACTCCGAGCACGAATGAGGTTTCGATTTGCCTTGTATGGCAAGCTGTTTGGTAGGTCTCCTACCTTTGAACATGTCACAATGTCACTCACCAAGCAGTGGAGCTCAATAGGCCAAGTGCAAATTTTTGACATGCCTAACGGATTCTTGCTGATACGCTGTGAAAGTGATGAAGTGAAGCAACAGCTACTCTTCGGCGGACCATGGATGGTCAATGGCATCATCTTGCAATTAGCACCATGGCAGCCATACTTTGAGCCTGCATTCACTAAGTTGACGAAAGCCATGGTCTGGGTGCGATTGCACAATCTACCTGTTGACTTCTGGGATGGGGAAGACCTGGAAGTTTACACAGAACAAATTGGAACACTACTAAAGGTTGATGAATATATTGATACCTTGGCAAAAACAAGGTTTGCTAGAGTCTGTCTGGAGATAGACCTAAGCCTACCGCTGAAAAGGGGCTTCTGGATACTGGATGGGGAGAAACGGATCTTCGTCATGGTTCAATATGAAAAACTCCCAATGTTCTGCTACGATTGTGGTATGGTGGGACACGGGAAGGATACACATGAGCAGCCGGCAGAAACGAGTTCCAAGGAACCTTTGCTGGCTGTTCGGACCACTTTTGGCGTTGAGAAGGTTAACAGAGAAGTACCCCCGCTGAAAACTCCAGAACCTATGCAAACCAAGAAAACTCCAGAACCTATGCAAACCAAGAATACACAATCTGAAATTCTGGCCCCTATTGGAGGAGTGGAACATGTGGTCGAACCAGGGTACGGGGTATGGATGGGCCAGCTGCTACCGAAAACCGAGGGGCGGGGGCCTTGAGGAGGGCAGGCGTGCTCCTCCCTGTCTTGAACACGTGACGAGGCGGCCGAGGCGGAGAGACGATCTCAAAGGTTCTCAAGATGGGCGACACGTGGAACGACCAAATCGTGAACAAGCACCACGTGGTGGAGGGAGTCAGAGAGGCAGGGGGGCGAGGTCTTATCAATCTCCCACCTGTTACAATGCATCGTGGGTTATTGACTATCATGACCAAAGGGTGGCTGAACAAGTGTCAGGGAACGTTGTTCCTTATGTACACATAGATCAGACCGTTGGATCCTTGCTGGATGGCCAAGATGATGTTGGTAAAGGTAAGCAAGTCATTGTGGCTCCAACTAGGGCTGAACCAAATCAAAAGACTTTTGAAAAGGGCGGCTCATCTCGAAAAGAGGGGAAACCTCCCAAGATTGCAGAAAAGGCTGGATTCAAACCAGCCAAACCTCTGTTGTTAACATCTTTTGAAGGAGCTCGAGAGGAGAAAGAGGGAGATGAACACCAAATGCTAGTAGACAAAGTGGAGGATGCTCTCTTGGCTGCCCAAAATCCACAACACCTCTCTGATCAGTCCATGACTGATTCAGAGAGCTCTGATGAGGACATGGAACAGGAGATGCCAGATGAAGATGACACACTTGAAAAGACGATGGAGGGCCTGCGGAAAGAAACCCGCGCTCGCAAAGGAAACCAAGCATCAATGGCTGCCCAGAAGAAGGGCAGACTCGACATTCCAGGAGAAGGGAGTTGACTCCTCCCTTTATCCTTAAACCACTGAAATCTGAGTTTTCTTTCTATTTATGTTATCTATGAACATGCTAAAATTAATATGTTGGAATTGTAGGGGTGTGACAGGTGTGGATACCACTAACCGTATAAAGGATTTAATCAGGAAATTCAACCCATGTGTTATGTGCCTGGTAGAGTCCAGAGCAGATGTTAATCCGTTTCTGCTCCAAATTTGACAAAACTTGGAAATGGGCAGCAATTGCAGCGGAGGGATTCTCCGGTGGTATAATAGTAATGTGGAAATCAGAATTGGGGAAGGTCACGCTAGTTGCATTCTCCAGGTAGGCGTTACACTTAGTTGTTACCCCATCCACTCAGACATCTTGGATTCTATCAGTAATATACAATGCTCAGCGCTTTGAGCTTCAGAGGACACTATGGAAGGAACTATCAAGTTTGGCTACTATTAATAACCCCTGGATTGTGATAGGTGATTTCAATACTATCACTTCTCATTCAAAACATAAGGGAGGCTCCTTTAACTATTACGCTCGCAAAGCTTCATTATTTACTGAGTTTATCACTAATAATCAGCTTCTAGATGTAGACTTCATCGGATCTCATTTTTCTTGGTGCAATGGCCAACTAGGTCAAGCAAGGAGATGGGCCCGACTAGACCGATGCCTGGTAAACACTTTATGGACTTCTAAATTTAATTATTATATACTTAAACATTTACCAAAAATATCATCTGATCATACTCCATTACTCTTGACAACTAAGCTTTGCCCTCATTGAATGCACATAACCAACTCCAAGACTCATTCAATGAGGGAAAGCTGAGTTGGCAAGCTTTTGGCCTTTGGATTTTAAAATCAATGGCCAAGATTGAAAACAAGGAAATACAAGGAGGGAAAAAACAAGGAGAGGATCCGGATCCTATGTATTTCTTGTCCTACTAGGCTGTACACTAGGCTGTATGCCAACACTTCTTTCCTCTCCCTATAATAAAGACACATATATTTGTAGACACACTTTTAGGTTAGAATATGCCAAACATTCAAAATGAAGCTAAAACATTCAAAGCTATACAGACCTGCACACCATGAAGTCTCTTATTATGACCTGTTTTTCTACAAATGCTGCACCTCATTTTAGCCACTTTCTTGCACACTCTACCATTAGTGAAGCCAACAACATCCTCATTTGCCTCCTTCCTCCTCAGTAAGGGCTTCCTGCCTCTTTTTCTGTTTATTGGTTCAGGTGGGATCATGGGTGTTTGGTTACTTTTGGGCCAACTATTTCTGTCATGTGTTGGGTTTAAGATGTGAGCATAAGTTCTTAAGAAGGTGGTAACCTTGTAACATTCATCGAGGTAGTCCTCAGGCTTGTAGTTGTTATAGTAAAGTGCTGAAATTGCATGACTACAAGGTATCATGGTTAATTGCCATTTTCTACAAGTATAACTCCACTCCTTTGTGTTAACTATAAACTGGCCATCATGCCCAAAGACTTGGTACTTGTCTCCTCCAGACCATGTTGTCTTGTATCTGTTACTCATTTCCTTTGACTTCTCCAACTTTGCAAGTATTCTAGGGCAGTGCACAGTTTTACATTTCTGCATTGAATCTCTCCTTCTTTGGATTCTAACCATTAGCTTTGTTCTAATCATTTCATTCATTGTAATGATGCCCTTTGTTCTAGCTACTAGGATTTGGCTGTTAAAACACTCACACAAATTATTTAAAAGCATGTCACACTTGAATTGTGTTTGGAAATGTGACCTACTCCAATGTTTTGGATCTATGTTTTTCAAGTATTGATATGCACCTGCAGACATTTCTTTTAAAGCCTCCATTGCATTCTCATATGCGGGAATATAGCTAGACCCAGCACATGCCCATAATTGATCCTTAAGTGCTTTACCCTTAAAGGTTTGCCTAAAATTGGTGTGAATGTGCCTCACACAATACCTGTGTTCACTATTGGGAAATAAATCTTCAATTGCAGGCATGAGGCCCTGTATTGTATTTCATTTCACATACCATAGGCAGCATACAAAGGAGGGGAAAAACAAATAAAAAATAAGAAATAATTAGCAAACATTTACGAAGAAGCTATTTAAATTAGAAAACAAAATTGAAACCACTTACTTTTTGTCTATCAGACATGAATGCCCAATGGTAGCTGTTGGTTATCCCCAAGTCTTCAGCCAACAACTCTAAGAACCATTGCCAATTCTCTATGTTTTCCTTATCCACAACAGCCCATGCTACAGGGTATATGCTATCATTGGCATCTATTCCAACTGCTGAAAGTAACTGGCCCCCGTATAGACCCTTCAAAAAATAGCCATCCACTGATATTATACACCTACAACCCTCCAGGAATCCAACTTTTAGTGGACCTAAAACAAACATACATAGCAGCAAAAACCCACTCATTGCACTTGAACTTCACTGTTGACCCAGGATGAGTTCTGATCAGTTCACCTCTATAGTCATACAACCTTGCAATCTGAGATTGTTCATCACTATCTACCATCCTTTTGCCCAACAATAGTCACACAAAAATTAATAAATAACTAGGTAGCAAAAGCTAAAAAAAAATGCAAGGGAGAAATCCCCATGAACTGAAAGACAATCAAATGCTTTGAAACTAGACATCAATGACAGCAGGAAATTAAGACTATCTTGGCTTAATATATGATGAAATCATATAAAAAAAAAGTAGAAGAAGAGCAATACCTAAGTGCAATGCGTTTGGCCCTCCAAGCTTTGATTCTGCTTATGTCAGCATGCTGGTTACACTTCACAACCTGAATAATACCTGCAAGACTCCATGAAGGGTTTGCCCTAAACTGTTCTAAGTAGTTGTTTGCTATCCAATGTGCACTCACATGTCTAATGTTATGGTCCTTAGTGCCCTCATGCTTTAAGAAGCCAGACTTAATCCGCACTGTGGTCTTGTCCTTCACCATAGGTGATGCCCATAAGTAGAAAGGACACCCTCGCTTGCAATAAGCCTTACACCGTTTCTTGTTGTTAGGCTTGAAATTCATCACACATCGATTCTTGATGCCGTAATTCCTGACTGCCTCCTTAAACTGTTTGAAACTCCTGAACTTCATGACAATCTTAACTTAAACTTAGGATCCTTCATATCAACCTCTTCATTAAACTCAACATATTTAGGCAGCACAGATTCCAATTCTTCCTCATCTGTGCTAGAACATGATTGCAACTCTCCAGAGTCAGCATAGTCCGAATCTACACTTTCATCAACTTCACTTCCTAATCCTGTAATGTCTCCTTCTGCAGCTTCTTCAGGCATTGGCATCACATCATCCTCCATTGAGTCCTCCTCATCACTATGGAAGCTGTAATCTGAGCCATGCAGATCACTTTCATGCATCTCAGCTTCCTCATCTATTTCTTTCTCTTTTCTTTCTGTGTTAATTACAGTACCACCAACCTTATCAGCACCTTCTTGCACCTTTACTTGCTTTCTTCACCTTCTTCCAATTCAGCCAAATCAACACTATCACCAACCTTACCTCCATCAGTACCACCTCTAGAACCATTTATTTTACCATTACTACTACCACTAACACCTACTTTAGACACCCTGGTATACACATTAACAAGCCTCCTACAGCCTATAGCCAATGCCATTCCAAGAACATCAGAGTCACCTTTTATTTCTGTGAGTGTTCTTTTGTCCTTTTTTACATCCAACCACCAAAAACTACATTCATCCACTTGTATGTTCAACTCCTTAGCCATGGCTATAATTTCTAGCATAGATAGCTTATCAGCACAACAGTAATCAATATATCCTGTCATTCTATACTCATCCCAATTGTATAGATCACCAAGTGTGCAGTACATACGAATTGTGAAAAAATCAGTCTCGGGTGCTGAGATAAGAATGCCAAAAAATCATTCAATTATTGTGTATCAACATATTGAAAATAATAGTAGGCCTTACATACTAAATTGTACACTACAATTTAGTATACTAAAGTATAGAGTAAAACATATAGTACATGATGATGCTTGAGTAGAATTAGAAAAACTCAATAGTAAACAATACATGAGGATACACTGAGCTTTTCAAGAACCAGTAGCAAACAATACATGATGATCCTTGAGTAGAATTACAATATATCCTTAAAACAAACCCATTAGTCAACAATAAAAATGGGAGAAAAAAATGCAACTGTGATTCAGGTCTTAGAAGATTAATAATTACAATATAAAATATCAGTAACAATTGCTTGAATTCTATGCTTAAGATCACCAATTTCCCCATGAAAAGGGAAATCAAAGATTTAGTCTGTCATGTTAAGCTAAATGAAATCAATTTTAATCAAATTTCACACTCTATACATACCCTCCAATCCTAAGTCACAACTCAATACACACAGCTTCACTATAGCTCGGTTTCTCAATCTAGCAGCTTATCAATACCATTCTAATTATCATTCAACTAACCCTACCATACACTGCAACATATAATTAATTGTTTGGACTTCAACATCCCACCATCAAATCTCCATGTTCCTCCCAGAAAAATAACTCCACAAGAGCAATTGTAGCCCAACAATTAGAATTGGTTGCTACTTTCTGCAGTGGAGCTTTGATTTTAAACAAAATACACCAAACAAAACCTTTTACTAAGAATCTAACTAGGAAATAAAGTTGTCTGAATAGAAGAGGCATAATAGTTAAACGAAATTCACCAAATAAAATCTTTTACTTGGAATATAACAAGGCAATAAAACCTTTAGCAAATTTCATTTATTTTCACAACTAATTGAACAACAATAGGAAAAAAAACAATAATTGCTAATAGCCCTAATTTACATAAACCCTAACATTTGAAAAAAAAAACCCAAATTTACACAAATCCTGACTAATTGAACAACAATGGTGAGAAAAACAACATTTGCTAATAACTCTAATTTACAGAAACCCTAATTTACAGAAATCCCAATTATGTGACCTTAATTATGATCTTTGATTTACAAAGCCCTAATTTCCTTGAGTTAATGGAAGCACTTACGGTATCCTGCTAGGTCGGCCTTATCCCCCAACTATTTGCCATGGCGCTGCTCGCTCTCTCGTTCTCGCAATTGGCCGGTGACTGATGACGCCCTATCTCTCTGTCTTGTTCCCAGGGGTTGATGTCAACGAAGGAGAACATGAGAAATGGGGAATTTGGAAGAGGAGAATTGAGGAATTTGGAAGAAGAAGAGGAGAAATGTATAAACTCCCCGGCGGTCCGGTCTCGCCCTACCTTCCTCGGTCTAACGAAGGAGAATAGAAGGGGGGGGGGGCGGATTTCAATAAGCTGATGTGGGTAAGTTGATGATGTGGCCATTGGTGACGTGTCATAATGCCTTCCACGTGGTTGTTCCGGTGGCCACGTCAGATAAATCAGGCCGAATTCTCTCGGGTATCCTCCCGATGAAAGGAAATAGAAGTAGGGTGACCAAAAAGAAACAAATTAAAGTTCGGTACCCAAAGTGATATTTGGGCATAGTTTAGTGACCTCTCAAGATTTTTACCCGAACATCGAAAAATAAGCTAGCATGTCAATTTTCATACAATTTGGGAACTTGTAGGGTCTTCATCTTAACAGGTGAAATTCTGAACCGATAGAATTTCTATAAATTTTCACCCGTTAAGATGAAGACCCTACAAGTTCCCAAATTGTATGAAAATTGACATGCTAGCTTATTTTTCGATGTTCTTTCCATCCATACAGTTGGAAATCCTTAAAACATGCTCCAAGGGCCAAAATGGGAGGCGACCTTACCGGAACAATGTTTCGCCCGACCTTATAGTAGCATGCACGTATATATATATATATATATATATATATATATATATATATATATATATATACACGCGTGCTACTGTCCGGCCGGCTGTATTACTGTACATTCCCTGTAGCCTCCCATTTGGGTACTTGGAGCATGTTTTAAGGATTTCCAACCGTACGGATGGGAAGATCATCGAAAAATAAGCTAGCATGTCCATTTTCATATAATTTAGTGACCGTTTGGTCCTCCCACTTAACAGTTCTTATTTTAGAAAAATTTTAACGGTTCAGAATTTCAACCATTAAGTGGGAGGACCAAACTATCACCAAATTATATGAAAATGGACATGCTAGCTTATTTTTTGAGGATCTTCCCATACGTACGGTTGGAAATCTTTCAAACATGCTTCAAGGGCCAAAATGTGAGTCGACTGGACTAGAACAGTGTTCCGACTGGATGCACAATAGCATGTCTATATATATATATATATATATATATATATATATATATAATTTTGATTTTTTTTTCAGAATGCACTTGAAAAAAATCCTAAATTTTATAAATTATTGTTTTATATATTAAAAATATTATTGAGGAATAAAAAATAAAAATAAAAAACAGCCACGGAATAACACGTGTTGTTGGGCATGCGGCAGGGCATTGGACCTACTAATGGGCCGAACCAGCCCATTCAGCCTAACACAGAGGGTGAGCACGACCCGATACCATAGTATGTAATAGGGCCCAGTTGAGCAAGCAATTTGCAAAGAGGTGAGCAAAACTCTTAGGTTCGTGTCTAAACCTTCTTAACAGCATAAAACTCCTAAATTCGAGTCTCGCAACTATTTGGCATTTTGTGTATTGGGGCCTAAAAATATTATGCGATAAATGTACGAAAAAATCGTATCCTTCTTGGATTTCTCCAAAATTTTTAGAATTCATTTATTTCTAAGTTGGGTTATGCCTTTTGACGTCCCTTCACAGTCCTATGTTAAAAAAAATAAAAAAAATAAAAGAATAAAAAAATAAAAAAAAAACAAACAAACAAAACAACGTGGAGTCACGTGAAGGGCTGGTGAGACCCACATGCTATGTAAGTGATGGCTTCTTGTTCCTCGGAATGGGTTCATGACTTTGGGTTTGGGGAGATGATCTTATTCTCCCTTTTGCTTTTCAGGCTAGTAGTCATCACTTCATCCATTGTCTGCTTCTCTCTGTTCACTCTTGGAAATTGTTTTTGTCTAATGGCTTTCATCAATAACTCAAGACTTTGTCTTCTCTTAATTAGTTACTAGTTACTATACGTACTCTTCTATATATATCTTGATCTTATCCTCTCAACCTACCATACATACATACATACATAGATCATCATCATCATGGTGTCATGACCATGATCATCATCGATCGATCGTCTTGTATATATTATTATATTACATTGTTGTGACATGCAAAGTTTGTATTTAGTTAGTCATGCTTTATTATTAATTAAGTTTCATTGCTTTTCTTTTTGGATTCCTTTGTAGGATTCTTCAACCAGTAATAATTAAAAAAAAAACTATATATATATATATATATATATATATATATATATATATATATATATATATATATATATATATATATCCATCAAATTTGATCTTTGAGAAATGTTATCCAATAACAGGCTCTTTTTTTAGCCAAAAACATATTATGAAAAAAGTGGTTCCAAATTCTTAATTAACATGGCTCTCTTTGGGCTTTTTTTCTTTGACAAAGGTGACAAACGCCTCCATGAGGGAAGTTAAGAACATTTGTAGACGTGGACAATCAATCTTGGATTAGTCCACAGAAAAACAGCACCACACTCAACCCTCATCTTACAAAAGAGGGGATTCGATCTTGGGTTCATCCATAAGAGAACCCCCCATCTAAAACAAAGGACCCGGATGCCTATAGACCCAAGGGTCATCTCTTTGGTTATTTTAAATCAATCATCTCCTTTAAACTATCTTTATATGGCCACCAAATCTATGTAAGTGACATTATGCACAAATATTTATAATTAATGTTATATATTATATATATATTATCATTTGAGTTGTGATTAGGGTGTAATCAGAGTTTGATTTGTATAGATATTGCATTAGTGGCTCAAACCACATCCATTATCTTATATACTTAACCCACTTAATTCCTTCTAGAAGACACAAAGCTTTATGTCACTTCTTTGCCACCCTCTAATATTCCTTCTAGAAGATCAGAGTCCCTCATGTTGGTCTTTTTTTTTTTGGAGATAAGAGCTAGGCGGTTAGTGCGCTTAAGCTGGAAATCTTGCCGAGGCGTGCATGGCGTGGGATCGAACCCTTCGGTAGCGGGAATTTGGTTTCTATACCCCGCGTGCACGAAAATGGTCCCGCTTCTCACACCGACCCTCAGCGCATCCTCAAACCCGGTAGGTGTCGAGGAGGCCGCGACCAGGTTTACTGTAGCTTTGAGATGGCTTTGGCATGCCAACATTGCCATGCCAACATCCCATGGGCCATACGTAACATGACCCTCAAAAAAGAACAAAATGCATGCTATGTATATATATATATATATGCAAGTCATAAGATGCTGGCTACCTTTTCCTTATCCAAAACATTCACTCTTACATAGTGACATTAATGGACTTCAACCAAGCACCAGTACCACCACCTTCTTTTTCTCCTCCTCCTCCATCACCACCACCACCACCATCACCACTACTATTTACACTACCACAACCATTATCACTACTACCTCCTCTTCCATATCCTCAATTAATGGAGGTCATGTTCATGGAGGTCATGGGAGACTCAGAGATGGACTATGTGCCTGAAACTACCCAAGTTTGTTTGCACAACTTAATGATGAATGTTCAGGATGATGCAGAGTCATGCTGTGGTAACTTTGAAGGTGAAAGATTTGAATTTGATGATGATGATGATGATGGTACACAACCTTGGAGCTCTGAATGGAGGAATTTGGATGAAGGAGTGATCATGGAGCCAACTGAGGAGGATAGGCTCTTCTGGTTGAGTTGCCTGGCTGAAGGCTTTCATCCCTAGAGTGAGTTTTGATCATGAGTTAAAAGTATATATTAACTCTAGCTTGGTTGAGTTTTGGTTTTGGGAGTACTTAAATTAAATATTGCATGCATTTCTCCTCTTTTGTTTGTTCTCCTTTTCACCTTTGAACTCTTGTTTTAATTTCACAAGTTTTGGTCAGAACATGCTTGAATGGAATGAAGAGTTATGAGTTTTTCAATGTTGAAAAAGGATGGTTGTTCTTGTTTGACATCTATATTGCCAATTCATGAGGGTTTTCTTAATTACATTCCACTAAGAAGTTAAAATTTAAGGTTGAACAAGATATAATATATATGCATACACAATATTATCTAGTTGCTTTTGAAGGCATATCATCAAAAGAAAAGCACTAATTGATGTTGTTTAATATCAGAAGAGAATATACACAACACAAGCATAAACATAATTTAATTATAAAGAACAACATACTTTATGTAGGCATATTTATGCTTAGTTTATTGTATATGGTCACTTGTTATTGGAATATTATTTCAGTTAAATAAACATATCAGTGTTCCAAAAATCACTTGTGGGGCATAAAATCAAGTATTAAGGGTTGGTATATATATGTCATTGTTTTTCCAATTTCTATATATAATTAAGAGATTTTCATTTATTATTGAAAGTTGATAATATATAAGTGAAAAGATGAGAGTTTTTGGATGAAAATTTATAGCATTTGATTTTATATATATATAACCAATGGCATCCAAGCCTATTGATATCCAGGTCCCTTGTTAAAATGTGGGGCTCTCCTGTGAAAGAATCCAGGATCGAATCCGCTCTTGCAAGGTGAGGATCAGGCTGTTGATGTTCTCCTATGGACTAACACATAATCGAGTTGTCACGCGGGTGGTGTTCTCTTGTGAACTAACACAAAATCGAGTTGCTCCCCCCGTATACGTCCTTGACTTCCCACGTGGAGACGCTTAATGACACCTTTGTCAATATATGTATAAACTTTTTGGAAATACATAGCCCAAAAATGGTATTAAAATTGGAATGGTTAGCTCAGGTTTCTTTTATGGACAATGATTAATTGTATGATAACTATGCTTTAAACTTTTAAGACAAGAGAATAATCAACTTTCGGTAACCTCCATAATACTTAGAACGTGCAATGCACCTTTTTAATTTTTAAATTTTAATATTTAATTGAGTTGATGATCATCATGTTAAAGTTCGATTTGGCTCAAAATTTTATACTATTTTTTTCCTATATTTTACTATTAAATTTGTCTGATTGAAAATAAATAGTTTATCTAATAAAATGTAAATCAAGTTTTTATATGAAAAACATGTATGTTGAATAGTTAAGTGAGAAATTAAATTTCAATACCGAAAGATAATACGAGATTTATTAATTAAACTCATATCCAATTTTTTCATTGAAATTAAATAAACAAATGTTTTCATTGCCGATTTCATTTAATCCATTAGATTCGCATTCTCTTGTATTCTTTTCTTATAAAAATAATGTGACAACTCACATCTCAATTATGTATTGTAGTATTGTTTAATTAACAAGCTCTTTCATTAATGTAATCATGTCATAACTTATAAGTTGTCTTAAAAATTATGATATATATATAAATATAAATAAGTTATTCGACACAACACCACCATAAACATTTCAAAAACCAATCATGTGATTAACACTTCTTTTATGCTTCTCGGGAAGCATGCACATTGTATACAATTTCTTCTAGAAGCTAGTGCTTATTGGAGAATTAGACTTATGATAATTTTCTAAAATAATACTACTTGATAATCTACTTGATCCATGTGACATTTCTCAAATAATTACAAAGGACAACATCGATGATTAAATATTAATAGAATCTAAAGTGACATATATACAAACTACTCATTTTATTTATAAATATTATAAAGAATAATCCATTGTTACAAAACTCCGGCATTGTGGGGGTCAGGAAAAGAATTAAACTATTTGGGTCTATATATTGTGCGGAGCTTTATCTTGTTTTTGAAGTAAGAGATCGTAAATATTTATAAATATTATATTAAATTTAAATTTAAATTTAAATCACGGAATAATATATTAATTATGAGATAATTTTAGTATGAAAAGAAAAGCAAGATATTTAATTTTAAAGTAAAGAAGGCTGCAAAATGCAAATCAAAAGAGTCACTGTAAGACCATATAAGTGGCCTCCCTTCTAGAAAACCAAGACTTTTTCAAAACCAACCAAGGGGACAAAGACCAAACCCAACCGTAGATGAGAATCAAAAGCCAATCTCAAGGCAAACCAACGGTGGATTCAAGCATCACAACGTACTGGTACTTTCACCCTTCTCATCTAAAAACGTGTAAGGTTGCCGTTGTTTTCCAATGTTTTCCACGCTTGAAAACTTGAAGATATAAATAGCCAAGAGGAGAGGGTTGGCAAGTTGGTAATCCCAATGGAGTGTGGTGGTGGTGGTGGTGGTGGCGGTGGCGGAGGGGTGTCGCCGGCGAGGTGGTGTGAAGAGAGTGGGGACTCAGAGGAGGTGCAGTTTGAAGGTGATCAAGGCATGGGTGAGGATGATGATCATGAACTAGATGATGCAGAGTCATGCACTGGTGGAGATGAGGAGGAGGAGGAGATGAAACAGGGGAATGGAAGGGATGAGAGGAGATCAGAAGTAGTGGATATTAATGCTTGGAGGACATGGTTTCATAATCCTGAGAGTAGTTGTTGTTCATCATGTGATGAGGAGATAATTAATGGAGAGCAGTGTGTAAGGTCAGTATGTGTTGTTGATCAGCAGGAGGAGCATTCAGTGCATCAGATACAGGATAACAGGCTCTTTTGGGAGACTTGTTTGGCTGTTGGCTATTGATCGATCATGCATCAATGATCATGATCATAACTTAATTTCCTCTTTTTCTTCTTCTTCTTCTCCTTAGAATTGTACTTATTATGTTGTTGTATGGTAGAGAATCAAAGACAAAGTTTGGGTTCTCTTTTGTCTTTTTTTTTTCTTGTTTCGGCAAGTGTATAAGAATTGATTGCAGGAATCAACGGACTCTTGACCTATTGGTATTTGGTATAGGTCCTTTGTGTAGGATTTTATTGGTTGGGACAATTTTAGATTCGAATCAACGACAAAGTCCCCTGACCTGAGAGGCCCTTGTGGCTTTATTAAAAAAAAAAAAGGAATTTTAAGAAGTGTTGTTTGGTTTGGGATGAGGAAAGCAAACAAGAGAAGTTAATTGCTTTGTTTTTCTTGATGTTTTGGTTTTGATGAAGTAAATAAGATGGAATTGTATTGGTCTCTCTTGGTCTCTCTCTCTATTGATGAATGTGACTCTTTCTCTTTTTATTTTTTTCTTTTACTTTTTTCAAGTGTACAATTAAGAATAGTAGATTGATGGGAGACAGAGGAAAGGAAAAGAGAACAAAGAAAATTAGGGTGGTTTTATTTGTTTATTTATTTATTTATATGGTTTTTTATGAAGAACATGAGATGGATAAGCAAATGGAAGGTAATGTATTGATGGCTTTTCTTTTATTTTTCTTCTTTTTTTCCCATCATGTAGTTTTTATTTTTTTATTTTTAAACAAGAGATTATTGTTTGGATTGATGGTTAATAGAGAAAAGGAAACAAAACAAGAAGTTGATGGGGGGATTTTTTTAAAGGGCAATAAAAAGTATATCAAAAGGATCTCAACAAAAAATAAAATTATATATATATATATATATATATATACACTCTTTTTTGATATATTTAAATTAATTTTTTATGATGAAACAATAATAAACTTATCCAGGTGATCTTAAGACTTTAGTTAGTTAATAAATTAATATACTTAATATAAATATATTATATTTCTTTAAATGAAGCATGTACTTGGAGTTGGAATAGTGGCTTTTCAAATGTTGGTTTGGAAGTTACGTAGATAAAAAAACGGAAAATCATCAAAAAGTTTTCGGTATTATTGTCAAAGACCAAAACACACCCTAAAACTACACAGTAAACAGCCCCAAGGACCCAAAAGTAAGTAGCAAAAAGTCAAGGGACATTTTGCTGACTTTTTGCTACTTAATGGATAAAAAAATTAAAGAAATTTATTGATAATCTCACTTAACTTATTTATTTATTTTCTTCCATTATTTTTTATCATTTATTTATGAAAACGTATTAGTCAAGTTCATATAAAATAAGAAATAATCATGAAAGGTACTTCTATTAGATATATGTTAGTCATATATTATTGTTATTGTTATCATTTAGTAGTCTTTCTTATATTAAATTGTTTTGACACCCATCTTGACCAGGCAAAAAGGTTGACACCAACATTATTATTTTTTAAATATCTAAGAAAGGAGAGGAATTCAATAACAATAATAGCAAATTGCATCTATATCCCTAAAAATATTCTAATTTTGTATATATCCTTGGAAAAATCATAATTGTAGGTAATATACTCCAAGTTTTCTATTTAATTATGCATATAGCCTTGTTATTGAGAAAAACTATTGTTCATCCAAAGGTCTTATTTATAGTTAAATTTAAACCATGGGACAAGGAAATACATTTTATACTATTTATTTTATTTTTTATTTTTTTAATATCAATATTTTTAGATATTTGTAAATTTATAATCAACTGAAATTTTTAGAGATATATATGTAAAAGATACAACTATTTTTTCACACAGCTACCATTTGTTAACTTATTGTTGAACGCCTGATATTAATCAAGGGATATATATGCAATAAAACCATAAATTTCACATAATTACAGTTTTGGAGGGGTATATACACAATTTTGATATTTTGTAGGTATACTTGCATTTATTTTGGAGAAACTGTTAATATTATTATTTTTTTGGTGATAATTAATTGTCATGGGAATTTATTTACTTTTTTTTTTAATAATGATGTGGTGATTTGAAAACTTTGGCTCACAATATTTAGTATTTCTTTCATTTGACTCATTAAAATTTGTATAAAATAAAATAAAAAACTCCAAAAATGTCAAAAAAATCAACAACATTTATCTTATAATATCATGGTCTGCTCTGCTAAGCATTAGTCCAAGAAGATGCATGGTAAAACCAATCTTTCTCTATTTAGAATATGAGAAGATAAACATAAGCGTTTGACTTCACAAAGGAATACAAATATATAACTTGACCTTGTCTTTGTCTCACTCAATCAAAGAGAGAAACTAACAGACCCTTTCTCCAAAGAAGGCTTCGTCTTGCTACAGAGAGCGATCCTGAGCGAGAGTCAAGCCTAAGCCTTCATCGACATCCTCTCTCCCCCACTTGCGATGGCGAGTGGGGGCGGAGCATCCAAGGGCCCGTCTGCGCCGGCTAGCAGGACATGGGCTACAGTAGTCTCAGGGGAGATGAAGGAGAGAGTCTTTGGCACCGAAGTCATCAATACCAGGGAGCATTTTGAGAGGCTGAAGGCTATGAAGCATCCAAGGTTCATCCCCGATGGCGATTTTCACATGAGACTGCACGAAAGAATGCAAGGAGTCCTATATGCAAAATTCCTTGGCAAAGCTCTTCCACTGGAGCAAGTGAGGGGAGCACTGACGAACCTCTGGAAGGGATTGGGTACCTTCTCGATCTCAGATCTACCTAATGGATACTATCTCATCCGATGCCAGTAGCAAGAAATGGCCCAAAAGGCGGTGTGGGAGGGCCCCTGGACCATCAGCGGCATGGTGCTTCAGCTCATGCGATGGAGGGAGGGGTTCCAGCCGGCTTTTGAGAGGCTGGAGAGGGCGGCCGTCTGGATCGAGCTGCACCATCTACCGTTCGAGTACTGGGAGAGTGAGACACTGGAAAGTCTTGCATCTCTGATGGCCATTGCGGTCGATGAACACACCATGAAAGCGAGCGAAGCGTGGTCGACATGGCGAAATAAAATATGCAAGAGTGTGTGTGGAGCTTGATCTATCGAAGCCACTAGAAACCGGGATCTGGGTGGGAGAGGGGGAGGAGATGACCCTAGTTGGTGTCCTGTATGAAAAGATCCCGTCCTTCTGTTTTAGATGCGGTTTAATTGGACACATAGTCAGTGCTTGCAAGATTCCCCCCAAAGGATCAGCTCAGGGGGGGAGGGAAGCTCCCAGAACTCAGGGAATCAGAGAGATGGGCCACAAGAGATGGTGTGTGATGAGAAGACGGATGGGGAGAAGAACGGTGCAAATTGTGGAGGATCGCGGAGGGAAGGCCCAGCAGTGGCGTGATGAGGAATTTGGATGGGTGAAAGCGGGCCGCGGCGAGGGCGTGGTCAGCGGTCCGGCGCCAAGGAACCGAGCTACAGGACTGCCTTCGTCAACGGTCACCGACAAGTGGAGGAGAGGGGAACACCCTGCAAGACACGTGACTCCTCCAGCTACGGTTAGGTCATCAAGGGGAGGAAGAGGTGGGTCTATAGGTGGCGGAGGGTCAGGTTCATTATCCCGAGGCAAGGAAATTGCACATATGGCTGAAGAGAGGCTGAATGAAATTAATCCCCAAATTTGCAGCCTTAACAGAGAGGTGGTGAGATACCAAGGAACGACCAGCAGTCACCATTTGCCGACCGTTGAGACTAGAGAGATGGAGGTCGTCCCAAGGTTACCGTTGGAAAGGAGAATGGTCAGGTACGATGAGGGCTTGGAAGTAGAAGTCGGCCCTGACCCGGGTTTAATCACCTTTGTGGACAGAGGGCACAGTTCCCAAGCACTCAGCCAACCTCCATCGTCAAGCTCGAATGATCAACATGAAGAACATGGAGTTCTGGTGTGTCGAGTGGCTGAAGCACTAAGGCCCAAGGAAGGTGAAGTTACTAAAGAACACCACATGGAGACCTTATTGCCAGAAGAGGATCGGAGCAATCAGATCTTCGACGACGACATGCCACTTGCCTTAGTCCAGAAGGATGCTAAAATGGAGGCAATTGCTCACCGTGGAAAGGTGAAACCTAACTCAAGCTCCAAAAAGGGGAGAGTTACTGGCCCGGAAGAGGAAGCCAAACCCAGCCCAGATGAGGCTCTCTGAAACTTTATAACCTCTTAATTTTTAGTTGATATTATGGTTTTGGAATCTACCAAAATATTATGTTGGAATTGCAGGGGCTTAATGAAGCCAGAAAAGAACAATCGCATTAAAACATTGATGAGGAAGCATAGACCAGTAATGGTATGTCTGGTGGAGACTAGGGCAGATGCTGCTAGAGCCACTAAATTTTGCAATAAGCTCTCCAAAAGCTGGGATTGGGCTGCCATCCCAGCCCAAGGTATGTCTGGGGGCATTATCATTCTCTGGAAGAAGGGGGTGGGTAGGGTTACCCCAATAGCAAGCTCTCGATTCTCACTGCACCTGGTCTTATCAACTGATAAACCTAAACACTGGGTAGTAACAGTAATTTATAATGCCCAGAGTTTAATTATGCAGAACAGAGTCTGGAAAGAATTGTCTCTAATGGCATCTCTTGATCTGCCACGGATCCTTGTAGGAGATTTTAATGCAATCCTTTCCAATGAGGAGCATAGAGGAGGGGGTTTTGATTATTACTTAGCAAAATCAAAAGCTTTTAATGAATTCATAAGCGATAACCAATTGCATGATTTAGGATTTCATGGGTCACCATTCACTTGGACAAATAACCAAAAGGGGCTAGCTAGAAGATGGGCAAGGTTGGACAGATTTTTTGCCAATACTTCTTGGTTGGGAATTTTTGATACATTTGTTGTGAATCATCTTCCCAGAACTGCTTCTGACCACTCCCCCATTCTTTTGACAGCCAAATTTTATGATTATCATAACAAGAAAATATTTAGGTTTGAGAATTATTGGCTTGAACATGAAAACTGCCATCAAACTGTTAGCAAAGCATGGAACTTTAGACCAAATTCTACCCCAATGCATGCATTTAATCATTTGCTCAACAGAACTAGAAAATTCCTAATAAAGTGGAAAGAAAAAGGTTTATCTCCCATTGATAAAGACATAGCAAAAACAGAAGAGCAAATTGCATATCTAGAGAACATAGAAGCAACACCACAATATAGTGAGCTTGATAGCATAGCACTTAGGACATTGTACAATAAACACACTGCTTTAATGAGACAAAATTCAATTAAGTGGGCCCAAAGAGCCAAACTTATGTGGTTAAAGAATGGAGATTATAATACCAGTTTCTTTCACAAACAAGCCAAAGTTAGGGCCCATAGGAACAAAATATCTGCAATATCAGATCCTGATGGAAATTTGCATACTGATCATCAGAGTATTGGTAATGCCTTCATAGAATTTTACACCAAGCTCTGGACCCCCTCTTCTACTGCAACTTTTGAGGATCTAGTGAAGGGATTGCCAAGTGATCTTCCTACTATAGAAAATATAGACAGGGAGATGCTGGATAGACCTATCACTTTGGCTGAAATATATAGGACTCTTAGAGCAATGCCCAAAGGAAAGAGCCCAGGACCAGATGGTTTCAATGCTGAGTTCTATCTCTTTTATTGGGACATAATTAAAGAACAGTTATACACTGCCATAAATCAATTTTGGCACACTGCAACTTTACCAAAAAATTGGGGAAGGACTTACATTGTCTTGATCCCAAAGAAGGGGGTGGCAACCAAAGTTCAGGATTTCAGGCCAATCTCACTGTGTAATGTGGCATACAAGCTAATTTCCAAAATTCTGACAAATAGACTTAAAACTGTCATGCATAAACTCATAAGCCATGAGCAAAGTGGTTTCCTAGAAGGAAGGTCTACTTTTGACAACATTATTGCAGTTCAAGAGATAGCACATTCTCTAGATTTTGATACCCATTCACTCCCTAGGATGATGCTTAAATTAGATATAGAAAAGGCCTATGATGCCATGGAGTGGAGTGTTATCCTTGCCACACTCAAACTAATGAAGTTCTCAAATTCTTGGATAGCTTGGATCAGGGCTTGCATTACTTCACCAGTATTTTCCTTCCTGATCAATGGGCAACCTACACAGTGGTTTCCAAGTCATAGGGGACTTAGGCAGGGGGACCCCCTGTCACCATACCTTTTTATACTAGTATCACAGAACCTCACAGCAATTCTTAATCAAGCCATGAGGATGGGGATGATTCCAGGGTTTGACAATAGACTCCCAATAAATTTCAACCACTTGCTATATGCTGATGATGCAATTATTATTACTAGGGCTACTAGAGCAGCAGCAAAAAACTGTAGACTGTGCCTAGATATGTATCAAAAATTTACTGGACAAAGAGCTAACCTTTCAAAATCCTCTATCATATTTCCAAGCAGATTCAACAAAACCCTCAAAACATCCATCACAAACATTCTTGGTATGAGTATTGGGACATATCCATTCAAATACCTTGGGGCCTGGATCTCCCCAAAAAGACTACCAGTGAGACAATGGCAGCAATTGATAGATAGAACCAATCAAAGTCTCAATGCTTGGAACCCAAAGCTGTCTCTTTGGCAGGAGGAGTGTATTGGTGAACTCAACTATTATGTCCATACCTGTATACTCTATGTCCTGTTATCCAGTCCCAGATTCAACCCTTGATCAGATTTTAAAGTTAGCTAGAAAATTCTTATGGAGTAGAGGCACAGCTGGTAGCAATCTCCACTCCATAAATTGGGACACAACTACACTTGATAAATCTGAGGGAGGATTGGGAATAAGAAATCTGAGAATTGCAAAGATTGCATACATGGCCAAAAATATTTTTACCATACTAAATAATGAAAACAAGTTTTGGGTCCAAATTGCAAAAGTCAAGTATAGTGAGTTCAATCCATGGCTTGACAGCAAGTGTGGATCAAAGTCCTGGTTTTATCAAATGTTATGTAAATCAGCAAGTACACTTAGGACAAATTTTGACATTGTTAAATGCAATGTGTTGAACACAAATTTTCTTAATGATCCATGGGCTTTTGAGACCCCAATTGCTCTCAAGCCTACATTTATCAATATGGAGGCTCCTATTGAGAGTTTAAGCATTAAGGATTGCATGGGGGAAAATGGATTTAGCCAGCAAAGATTGGTACATTATTTTGGGGCAAATTATGACTTAGAAAGAGCATATAAACTCAGATTGGTGGAGGACACTAGTAATTACTGGATTTGGGGGACTGGCTGCTCAGGCAAGACCTTGGTAAAAAATGTATATGACACTATCAGGCAACAACACATTAGTGAGGAGGAAAAGTGGCCAGGGTGGCTGATGGTTTGGAAGCTCCCAGTGGCACCAAGAGTGAAAACCTTCTTATGGAGAATGCTGCATAGAAAATTGCCCACTTGTGAACTGTTATATGCCCTGAACATTGGGCCACAAACCTTATGCCCCAACTGTGGACTAACATATGAAACAATTCAACATGTATTATTTTCTTGCAGGATTGCAATGCAATGCTGGGATCAGTTGGCAGAAATTGCAGGAATGAACATCACAATGCTATCCAATTTGGTAGAAGGAGATTGGTTGCTTAACACAGAGACAAGAAGAGGCATAAGCAACACATCCAACAAAGCCTTGGTGGCAAATCTTGCTTGGGGGTTGTGGAAGGCCAGATGTGAAAAGTGTTCAACAACACTGCTGCCCAGCCAGAGAAAGTAGTGAGAAGTGCAATCCAAGCCACACATGAATATATTTGGAAGTTCAATGGGCAACTCAGGGACTATTTAAACACTGCAGTTTATAATTCAGTTATCACCATTATGTGTGATGCTTCATGGAGCCTTGATTCCTTCTGGTCTGGTGCAGGTTTTGTGATAATCAAGGGCTCCAACACAATTATAAATGCTTTGGGAGTGTAGGTCGTGGAAAGTGAGAGCGGTGTTATAGGCTGAGATCCCGCTATAGGAGTGGCATTGGAGAAAGCTAGAGAAATGGAAATAAGCCCAGATAGACTATGTACTGATTGCATTCAAGCCCTCAACATTATCTGTGCTGAAGCACATCAGACATCTGGGCCCTCCAGGAGTGCACATATACAAGTAATTGAGCAGATAAGTGGGGTTCCAATGTTAGAATTGAAGTACTGTCCGAGAGAGTTGAACGTGATTGCTGATAGGCTGGCAAATCATGGAAGAAGAAACCCGGAATTATCTTTGTTTCACAGAGGATCTGACAAGCCCAGGTGGCTGGAGGATATGATCCAAGTGGCAGGACTTACTTTCTGAGTCTGTTTGCAGTTAGCCATACTGCTTGTATTTGGTTTTTCAGTTTTTTTTTTTTTTTTTTTTTTGTGTGTGTAATGTAGCTCTATGAGCTCTCATCCTCTGTCAAAAAAAAAAAAAAAGAGAGAAACTCTCACCGTCCCATTAAGAACATCACCAACAATCCACTAAGTTCTCCAATGGGAGCATGAGTCATGACCAAACAAATTAATGGCAATAGAAAGCAATGGTGGAGAATGATGGTGCTTAAGAATAGAAAGCTTCATGGAGGAACTCTATTGTGATTGGATCATGGGAAGTAGACACCATTGATATATACATGAATGAACGTTGTCTTGTGGAGTTAGGAACTCTGCTCTTGTGGACAAGTGTCAATTTTTGACCTCTCTCTCTCTCTCTCTCTCTCTCTCTCTCTCTCTCTCTCTCTCTTTTGGTCAAGAACTTGTTAATCAGTTTCTTCAAAAGAAAATATTAGTAGGACAAGTGTTTTCTTATGTTTGGTTGCACTGTTAATTTGATTGTTTGGGCTGTTTGTTGAATGATTTGGTGTGCAAGAAAAAATAAAACTTTTTTTAATTAATAACAGAAATCTGATTCTCAATGTTTGTTGACACATGAAGCATAATTTTTTTGATAAATGGATAAATCACAATTAATTTCATTTAATATGAAAATTAAGTACAATCAGGTTACATGAATATATATATATATATATATATATATATATATATAACAAGTAATTTGAGGTCCTTTGGCTCATATTTCTCCTTCCGTTGTGTTGTCATCCTCAAAAGTCTCATTGTCTTTGTTGATGAGATGCGGAGTCCTCCCTAAGGATGTCAGGTTTTTGACTGCCTCTAACTTTGGTAACTTTGTCAATGGAGTTGTACGAGGTTGTGTTTAGTTGGGAGTTATCCCCATTTGGGATTAGGAATAAGTTTTGTAAAGTTTTGAAATTTTTGGAGGGAAATTTTAAAATAAAGGTATTAATGATAAGATAGTGATGTGTTGACTATATATTGGTGGGTTATATTTTTAAATCTTAATTAAAGATTTTGACGGAAAAAACTTTTTAATCGAAAACTGTGTTGGAATTATCTCCAACCAAACAAGGAAGTATAAGAAAAAAAATATCCTTGAGTAATATAATAACATGGATTGAACGTTTGATATGTTTTATGCATTATTTAATAATATATTTTATGCGTGGATTTAATCAGTTCATGAGTTTGAACTTTTGATATGTGTTGTAATACTAAGCTCTGTTTTTTTAAAAGATTTTTCACAGAAAAGTGAGCAAAGCCATACAAATGGAGATGGATAGAAAGAGTCAAAGAGAAGGGGAGTCAGAGTCAAGCACTAGATTTCCTGTGATTTTTATGTTCTTTTTTGTTGGTGTGATTCCATTTGCTATCAATCCACTTTATCCACAGGCCATTGGTAGATTGCTGATGAGTTGGACCAATGGGGTGATGCTGAGTCATGGCCATGGTTGCACAGGCTATGGAGTATGGACAAGACCAAGAGGAAGAGAGTCAGACAGCGGTGGGGCTTAGAATTCTCAATTCTAGCCACACACCTCATCCATTACCACTCCTTCTCCACTCCCTTATTTATGCTCTCCAACTCTCCTCCATGGCCTCACTTAGCACCAACCAAAGTCCAACTCCCATTTGCCATTGTCTCTTCTTCTTCTTCTTCTTGCCACTATGGCTGTCTCTTCATTCTCCTATCCATGCAATCTGGTTTCAGTTGGAGCTTCAGATCCTCAGAAGCAGACCATGTTTTCTTCAAACTTGTTTGGAGGGGCTTCTGACCTTCATTGCCACCATCAGCAACATAGGTTGCTCAAGGTTTGTCTCCAAAGATTTCTTCTTGCTAGGAAAGTTGGCATTTTTACTGTTGATTGATTTTAAGGGAATTGTTGTTCTTGATTGGTACCTAGCTAGATCTTTCCTTGTTTCTTTTACTTGAAAAGTGATCCTTTTTCTTGTTTTATGTTATGGTTTGTGTAGGGTAGGAAAAGGCCATCTATTTCTGCTTCACTATCAGAGAGAGGAGAGTATCATTCACAGAGACCACCTACTCCATTGTTGGATACTATTAACTATCCAATTCACATGAAGAATCTCTCACTCAAGGCGAGCAAATGAGTAAATAAATCAATAAATAAATAATGCCTATCAGGTGTTCTTCATAATGCTTAGTCAAGTTTGCTTTGTTCATTTCACTTCATTCAGGAGCTTAAACAGCTCTCTGATGAGCTGCGCTCGGATGTCATCTTCCATGTATCAAAAACAGGCGGTCATCTTGGATCGAGCCTTGGTGTTGTCGAGTTGACGGTTGCTCTCCATTATGTCTTCAATACTCCACAAGACAAGATACTGTGGGATGTTGGCCACCAGGTTTGCTTCCTTGTGTCTCATGCTTTTCGTTACCATGTTGTTTGGGAAATGAATGTTTTAATATTGAGTGCGAAATGTAAAAGAAGACAAACTTGTATTGATCTTATATATACATCTGACTTGGTTTGCAGTCATATCCACACAAAATTTTGACGGGGAGGAGGGACAAGATGTATACAATGAGACAGACAAATGGTTTATCTGGTTTCACTAAGCGTTCAGAAAGCGAATATGATTCCTTTGGTACTGGCCATAGTTCTACCAGTATATCAGCAGCCCTTGGTAATTTATTTGCTAAATATCCTTTTCATATCTTTGAGCTTTTGTCGAGTTGTTCAAACATGTAGTCCAAAAAATTAAATCATCCGAAGAATTGACAGAAATATATATATTTGCCATTTGGACATTTCCTTTTTAATAGGTATGGCTGTGGGTAGAGATCTTAAGGGTAGGAAGAACAGTGTGATTGCAGTAATAGGTGATGGAGCCATGACGGCGGGGCAAGCTTATGAAGCAATGAACAATGCCGGATATCTTGACTCTGACATGATTGTCATACTGAATGATAATAAGCAGGTCTCTCTTCCAACTGCAAATCTTGATGGACCCACACCACCGGTTGGCGCTTTGAGTAGCGCATTAAGCAGATTGCAGTCCAGCAGGCCCCTAAGAGAACTCAGGGAGGTAGCAAAGGTATGTACTACTATGTATGTTCTGCAGATACTTTATTTGCGGTGCTGTTTGAAATTTCATTGGAAGAACTTGAATGCAGTCATAGGTATCTTTGAAACTTTGGTTGACTTTGAAATTTGAATATTGAGAACCAGCTTAGTATAATCCATAGAAAAAAGGGCAAAGCTTTTGCGTATAAAATATGGTTTTCCTTATCAATCCTTCTTCATGGTTGATTTTATTTTCTTGTAAGACTATGACCTTAAATTTTCATCACATCATTCATCACCTTTGTTAACACTGTTATATTCTCAAGCGTAGCTGTTAAGCAACTTTCAGATTATGTGTCAAATGTTTCAGGCGTAAAAGATGGGAGTTACCTACCATAGCTAGAAAATAACAAACTCTTTCTTTGAAAGACAACCTGGATTTATTTCATAAGGTTTTGTGCTTTGTTGGAGCTATCTGATGTATAAGAGTAAAGATACATTTTTTATCTATAACAGCAGCGTTTATGTGGTCATCTGATATAAATTTAGTAAGATTTAAGGGTTGTTTCAAGACAATCATTAAGAAATGAGAAAGTTCATCTATGTACTTCATTCCTTCTTGTGTCAATTACCGAAATCCTAAACTATGTTGGCTTGAAATTTTTAGGGAGTCACAAAGCAAATTGGTGGCCCAATGCACGAAATAGCTGCAAAAGTTGATGAATATGCTCGAGGAATGATCAGTGGATCTGGTTCTACATTGTTTGAAGAGTTAGGACTGTACTACATAGGCCCGGTTGATGGCCACAACATCGATGACCTTGTCACCATTCTTAATGAGGTGAAGAGCACAAAAACAACAGGTCCTGTACTCATCCATGTAGTAACCGAAAAAGGACGAGGATATCCATATGCGGAGAGAGCTGCTGATAAGTACCATGGTGGGGATCAAACTTATTTGGTGTACTCAAACCATTTGAATGTGAACATTTGGAGAATATGCTATATTATGGTACCTTTTATTACTTGCAGGAGTGACCAAATTTGATCCAGCAACTGGGAAACAATTCAAAGGCGCTGCTCCTACTCAATCCTACACCAATTACTTTGCCGAGGCTTTGATAGCTGAGGCAGAAGCAGACAAGGACATCATTGCAATTCACGCAGCAATGGGAGGTGGTACAGGCCTCAATTACTTCCTCCGCCGCTTTCCCGACCGGTGCTTTGATGTTGGCATTGCTGAACAACATGCAGTCACATTTGCAGCTGGTCTTGCTTGTGAAGGTCTCAAGCCCTTCTGTGCAATCTATTCATCTTTCTTGCAGCGGGCCTACGATCAGGTAACTCAATTTTTTCATTTTCATGCACAGTAATCCCAAAAATGTATCATACTTCTTTCTGATGGCCATCATGAGCTTCTTTTACTTTAATGTTTCAGGTGATACATGATGTAGATTTGCAGAAACTCCCAGTGAGGTTTGCAATGGACAGGGCAGGGCTTGTAGGAGCTGATGGGCCTACACACTCGGGAACATTCGATGTCACCTATATGGCATGTTTGCCTAACATGGTAGTCATGGCTCCTTCCGACGAGGCTGAGCTATTTCACATGGTAGCCACTGCAGCAGCCATCAATGACCGTCCGTCTTGTTTCCGCTATCCAAGAGGAAATGGTATCGGTGTACCCCTCCCTCCAGGAAACAAGGGTGTTCCTCTAGAGGTGATCACAATCAAAATCAATCAAAATGTGCCTACTAGGACTATAATATCTACTAGCACAAAACTAATGTCGGCGATGCAATGCAGGTCGGGAAAGGAAGAATGCTGATTGAGGGTGAGAGAGTTGCACTTCTGGGTTATGGAACTGCAGTTCAGAGTTGCTTAGGTGCAGCATCACTTGTCGAAAGACATGGATTGAAAATCACAGTAGCGGATGCAAGGTTCTGCAAGCCATTAGACCAAGCCCTGATTCGAGGCCTTGCCAAGTCCCACCAAGTCTTGATCACAGTGGAAGAAGGATCAGTTGGAGGCTTTGGCTCCCATGTTGCACAGTTCATGGCTCTGGATGGATTGCTAGATGGCACCACAAAGGTGAAATCTAGTTGAGCAGAAATCATAATCTCATGTTAATGTGCAATACCTTTTTCTGCAGAATTACTGATCACATTGTGTGCAAATCTTTTATGGTGCAGTGGAGACCGATTGTTCTTCCTGACCGATACATCGACCATGGGTCACCGGCTGATCAGATGGCCGAAGCTGGCTTGACAGCTTCGCATATTGCTGCAACAGTGTTCAACATTCTTGGACAAACCAGAGAGGCTCTGGAGATCATGTCATAGTCATAATAATTAATAGTCTGTCAACTGATACATCTTGTGAATTCTGAACAGATGTAAATTTTTGTTACTGTACAAGAAGCTGTGTTTGTTTGTATATCTAATTCGGTTTTTGTGACATAATAATAGAGCAGAGTCTGAGACCTTTAATTAGATGTCAATTCAGATTGTTCTTGTGATAAAAAATGGACTCTTTTACTTGAAGAGAATGGCATTGAAAAAACAGACCATATTTCTTTGTATTTTTTTTTTTGATTTAAGTGGATAAACTATATTTATTTATGATAGAGAGGAGTATATATTAAGTGTTAAGATATGACAAAAAGATCATAGCAATCTAGGTTTCTTGATGTCCATTAGCTCTCCTGCCCTTAACCTTTCTCCTCGGCTTCATCGCAGCTGGATCCCTGGGGGATATATATAAGATCATCAATTATTTAGTTTCTGAGATGTTTTGAGAACTTTGATAATAATAACAAGATAAAAAAGTTAAATATGATAAATTTTAATATTCAATTTTAAGACTGGAATGGTATTATCCAACAATAAATAATTTTATCCAAAACAGCCCCACTAATTTTAGGAAAAACCTTCATTGTGTTAAGGGCCCAACCGGGTTCGAACCGGTGACCTATTGATCTGCAGTCAATTGCTCTACCACTGAGCTATGGACCCTTTTGTGTCTTGTTTGAATTAGTAATTATATAGTCTAATTACTATAATTGATATTAATTTTTCCGCAATAGATGATATACCATTTACATTCTTAACTAAAAAATTAGTCATACTCTTCTCTTCAATTAGATTCAACTAAACGGATTTTTTTTTTGAGTCAACATACTTATTTTATAAATCAAACATTTTCTGTCATTTTTTTTCCATTGTTTGTTTTAGTATATGTTTCTCAATAAAAAAACGCACATACACAATATTTTTTTTAAAGATTTGAATACCTCAAATTTTTTTAATAAAGTAAATAAACCATATTTATTTAGTTTATATTAAGTGTTACAATCAGTTTGTAGCTCTTAACATTTTACAGGAGAATAATAACAATCTCGGCTCATTAATATCCCTCGTCTATTCTTTCCTTTGCCCTTAATGTACCTGCTGGCTTTGTCGCCGCTGGATCCCTGGGGTTATTTCTCAAGAATTGCAAAATACCTCAATTTTATTGTGAAAAGAAAAATACTCTCGCAGTCCCAAAGAAGCATTTAAATAAAATTAAAAACACAAATAGATTGTATGAACACTATGAAGTATTAATCGGACCCGAACCCGACCCGTGAACCCGTTATGACAAGTCTATATATACCAAAGTGAGTAGAGAAGAGACCCACCCTAGTTTGCAACTTTGCATGTGGATATCTCCATGGAATCCTCTTCCTCTTCATCTTGGTCTTCTTCTTCCTCAGAGATGATAATGTCCTCTCTCCTAAACCTAAGCCCCCTCCATTTCTCCCATCTCACCCACTCCTTATCCTCCGACCTCCATCTCCATCACCAACGTCTCCTCCTCCTCCTCCTCTCCCCATCCCTCTTCTCCCAAACCCTAGCCCACCTCCACTCACTCTCCCTCCCTCACAAGACCCTCCTCCTCGCCCGCCTCCTCCTCCGCTCCCTCCACCTCCTCCTCTCCTCCCCCTCCTCCCCCCTCCTCCACCACCTCCGTCTCCACGACCTCGACGCCGCCATTCTCCTCTTCACCATGTGCCAAGTCTACAACCCAAATGATCACAACACCAACACCACCACCACCACTACTTCATATAACTGGCATGCAAGAATATCACACCACGTACTTAACTCCACGTTGAGCCTCTCTGGTCTCGGCTTGCATGGCGTTGTCTCGAGGTACGTGGACATGGCCGTCAAGTGCCGGAGATTGCTTGAAGTGGTGAATGGAGGTCTTAAGGGTGAACGTGAGGTTGGAGCTTCAGTGAGGGTGGTGGTGGGGTTGCCTTCAGTGGAGTGTGAGAAGGAAGGGGAGGAGTGTGTGGTTTGTAAGGAGGAGATGGAGGTTGGGAGGGACTTGTGTAGGATGCCTTGTGACCATGTTTTTCACTGGATGTGTATACTGCCATGGCTGACGAGGAGGAACACCTGTCCTTGCTGCAGGATGGAGCTTGAGACTGATGATGTCTTCTTTGAGATTGAGAGGATTTGGAGAAGGGCTGCCGGAATGTCTGCCCAGGGATGTCATGGTGGTGGTGGTGGTGGTGTTTGAGATGTGATCTTCATATCTCCCAGTTGGAATGTTTGTTTGTTTTTAATTATATATAATGAATAGATATTAATAAGGAAGGTGTTAATGATTTATTAGTCTCGTGATGCATGAGCTTAATCCCAGTTGATGCTTTTTTAATTTATGATTAAATACAATACAATGGTTGATATTTTTATATTAACTCTGATGATTTTATGGGAAAATCTATGTTTATGGTTTCACATCCACATTGTGATGTTGTTTTAATTAATGTACTCTCTTTAATCCAAATTGAATAATAATAAAAATTAAGCAAAGAACTACATAAAATGTGTAAGTAGGTCATATATAATTGAATAATAAAAAAACAGTTAGTGTTGGTATTTATTCATTTTGTTTTCTCATTATTATGAACAGTTAATTTTACCAATGCTTCAGATGTGAGATCTTATCTCGGTGGTGTTCAATCACTTGGAAAAAGTTCAGTGGGTCATACAAACGATGGTGATTGATAAACATATACAATGCATATTATATATGTTGAAATTCAAGTCAAAATATGAATAGTTATTCTCATTGAAGCAAAAACAAAGAAGTTGCATATTTTGTAACAAAAGAAAAGAAAAAAAAGATACAAAGACATTCTAAGGTAATTCATTATACTTTAATTAGGGATCAGTGTTTATACATGTAAAAAAAAAAAACTTACAGTTTATAAAAATAAAAAATTAGACTCCCTTATATAGAGAACAAACAACAGAAGAAGGATAACATTAACAAGTAGACAAGCAGGGTGCATTATGGATCATGGCTAGTGTTGAGAGGATGTGGAGCTTTGTCCATTAATAGGTGTCCCTAGTTCATCACCAAACAAAGGAAAAAAGCAGAAATGAAAAAAAAAAAGTAAAAAAAGGAATAAATAAATAAAAATAAATAGGTGCACTGTTGGATCATGTTAGGCAAGGCTCGTCGTTTACTGATCTTTATTTTCTCGTGTGAAAGAAATCAACCCATGCATGGTTCCCCTCATCCTCATGTGCTAATGTCACTACTCAAAGACAATATATCACATTTATTAATTAACATTTTATGATCTTCTATTATTGACAGTAGTGCATACATATTTATTTATATGTATACCCTGACACACATGATGAGGTTTTCGATTCTCACCAGATAATTTTTAAAAATAAATAAATTATCAAGAAACTATTATTATCGAGTCTAATAAAAATTGCAACTCATGAAATAGTTGATATTCATTAACTTTAATTTTCTCGAAAACCGACTTAAGATCGACCTAGGGATGATTCAATTAATCCATAAAATTACTTTGCATGATAAGATAATTAAACTGATCATGTGTACTTATATATCATATATGTGCTCTGCTCCCCATGAAGGATGCTCCCTAGCTAGAACCCTCTTGATCTCTTTTTTTCTATTTGGTCTTGGGGGTGTGTCCTTTCTCCTTTCCATTCATATAATGCAATCCCAATAAGTTTGAGGGACACCATCCTAATAGTTTGAGCCTGTTCTAGCCTGGCATGAAGCTTCCTTCCCATACCTCTATTAGCTTGATGCCAACTTGGTCCAATAATAATATATTATTGGTCTTTTTATATATATGTACCAAGAATTTGATATTGTTATTAAATGGTAAAACATTTAAGTGACAATAAAGTTTATTTAGAGAGGAGAGGTTATTCCTGTCCAAACACTAGAAGCAAAGATGAAAGGGAAGAGTGGGGTTGAAGGGAGTGTCTTGTGCCATCCTAGCAGTGATGGAAAAGTTGGGTGTTTCCAAGAGATTATTGAGTTGACCACCCAACAAACTTGCACTGAATTTATGGTTGAGAAGATTAGATGATCAATATTTCCTCTACTTAGGGTTTTGTCTACCAAAGTGAGACATTCTCAAGTATGCAGATGTTATTAATCTATGCAAGATCCAATGCAATGTTTTTCAGTCCATTAATTGCTTAGCATGAGCTCGATGTTTCACAAATAACTCAGTTTTTTTTTTTTTTAAACATGACTAATGTAGTTCATGTCTTTCATCTTATCAGCTTAACCTATTCCGCTTAAGTTTTTCGGTTGAATTGAATCTAGGTAATCTAAATTTAGTATGCATTACAAATGTCATCTGCTGTCGTAGAAAAGGAACATAACAACAAACATTGTGCCCAGAATTCACAACCAAATAGTTGGATTAACAACATACACACCTTGAACAGGTTATCGAGTTTTCAGATTTAGTTTCTGAGTGTAATCATAATGGATGAAGTCACCGAATGAAAACATGAACGCAAACTGTATTACATCAGAGCGAAGAAGAGTTTGTATTTTCAAAATGCCTCAGAAAACAATGAAGTAAAGATTAAACAATCGTTGTCTGTCATTAGTCCAATCAGCTCAACCAGATCATCAAGAAACTCAGCATCAAAAGTAGCAGAGAAGAGGGAAGAGCAACGTTTGGGGATGAACCATTGCCATTGTATGTTGCATAGTTTCCAGTAGGAGTGTTGGTGCTCAGAACAACAACAGCCCAATTGCCTTCATCAGCTAGCCCAATTCCAGTATATTGGGTGTCATTAAGGTATCCAGTGTACTGGGACTTTGTGAAGTTGGACAGGAGGAGATTAGGGTCAAGATCAGGCACACAAGCCGGCATTATAGCCCCATCACGGGTGACTGATGCATTCAGATTGCAGTGGTTCAGAAAGTCCGGGAAGTTGGGGAACTGTTGCTCAGTCCCTGGAACAGTGTTAGCACCGGTTGTATTGCTGCAGGCTTGATCCTTGAATTGCTTGGCAATTTGTTCTGCTAGGCAAGCAGCATTTTGATTCTCTGTTAGTGATGATAGGTTTTGCGAAGCTCTGTAACTGTTGATTCCTTGAAGAAGCTTATCACTCATGTCTGCAGCAAATAGTACACGAGAAATGAGACTAATGTGAAGAGGGGACAATTATTTGTAACACTCCAAGCAGACAACAGTACAAAGCAGGTTCTTTGTTGACTCTTAATCAAGCATTCAACATGTCTATTATTTATCTGTTATATAATTTTGGAAATTCAAACTATTAATGTTGGGAACTCACAATGATGATAGGAAGAACATATGAGGGGATCAACATTGCAAACATAACAACATACAGCCGTTGCAGCAGCTTCAAACATACTAAGTTTACTGAGAGAAGGAATACTGAGAAGGTGCTAAAATAACATGTAAATAGATGGGGATAATGTCCATGTTGTATCCTAAAAACTAAATTAAAAAAAAAAACAACTAGATCTAACCAACCTTCATAAGGCATACTATTAGTGGCTCTTCCACATTTAAAAAAAAGGACAGCTTGGTGCTACAAAATTCCAGTAATGTGCGGGGTCCAAAGAAAGGTCAGACCACTCAACCTTATCTTGGTTTTTTTTGTAAGAAGTTGATTCTACGACTCAAACCCGTGACCTCTAGGTCACAAAGCGACAACTTTATCATTGCGCCAATGCTCCCCTTCACTGGCTTGTCCACATTTATCATTAAAAAAAAAAACTAGATCTTGATCATTAAAATGCTCAAACATATACGGTCATGTATGATAAACTAGACATTTTTTCCTAAAATTCAAAATGCAGAATTCAGGACTTTAATTCAAGTGATTAGATTCAAAATCTGAAGCACAGATCAACAGAACACCCTCTTCATTCATCAGAGTTCCAGCTTTCCTATCACCATGAAATAGGGTAATATTCTGTTTACTAATAAGTTAAACATGGTGATCAAAGCCTGATAATGATCTTTGCTATAAACCAACATAAGTTTAAACTCCAAAACTTACCCCAATTTTATGACTATCAACTTATAGAAAATTACAACAGTTATCGAAACTATTCCTTAAAGTTCTCCAATTAGATTATGGAGAACTTCAGAAAATCATTATCAAAATAATTCTGAAGCAAATGATTTTATTACAAGTACAAATATTAGTCTATGCAAGATAAATCCATACCATTATACTTGAACATATAAAATAAATCTGGATCTCTCATCCTGTCAACATAAATTTTTAGGTTTGATTAAGCCAATTCAACATGAAATCTCTAGATCATGTCACATTTACTACATTTGACAAACTAGGCTCAAACATAACAAACAAATCTAACATGAACCCTAAAGGACAATGTATGTCTAATCGAACATGAAGATCAGGACAATGTACAGCAACATGATCAGATCATCCAAGTACTAAAAACCACACAATGCCTAAACCATAGGTCCATAGCACAACTCGAAGTACAATGCACAGAGTTTTCCACACAAGTCATGAAACATAGCATGATATGGATTGAAGGAAAAACAGAGAGCGGTTTTACCATCAGATCTGACAGAACATTGAAGGAGAGCAGCGATGATGAAGAGAATGGAGAAGAAGGGAAGGCGAGTAGCCATTCCGAATCTCTCTCTCTCTTTCTCTTCTCTTCTGGTTTTGGGTTTCTCTAAGCTGTTGATAAACGAGGAGGCGTCGGGAAGAAGGCTGCCTGATGGTGCTCGTGTTAGGATTCCGATCACTTTCTTACCAACCCTAACAACCTTCTATTTTGCTTTTCTATTTATTATACCATATATATATATATATATATACATATATACACAATATATTTAAAAATTATTTTATTTATTTCTTAAAATTAGATAATTTTTTTGTTTTACACTTATTATTTTAACCCAAGTTTTTCAATAGCTCTTAGGAAGAGGAGCTTGGCCCACCAGTAAAATTGTTGCCCTTTCACGGACCACCCTGCATAACACGGGAGTTTTGTAGAATCTTGCTGCCTTCTTTTCAATAGCTCTTAGACTTTCAATTTTGTCAGTTTAAATATATATTTTAAATGAATTCTAATCCGATTTAATTAATTGTTCAACGAAAAGAGTGAAATTGCAAGCAAATTAGAAGTTTTAAGTTCAATTAGCAAAAATGGGGGTTGATGTAAACTTGGATGAAATAGTAGAGTTCAAAAAAATAATTTATCCAAAATCTCTTACATCCGTGATGTCCACTTGAGGGTAGAAATGATAATACATTAAATATTATATTTTTCATTAAAAATAGAATATGTTAGTATTTTACTATTTTATTGATAAATAGATCATTAGAGCTTGTTTTCATAAAAAAAAATAAAAAAATTAAATACATAAAAAATGCTTTCACAATATGCTTTTGTTGATACTTTTGTTGTAAACTTAACCCCTATAAATTACAAAAAAGAAAAAAACATATAAACTTCTTTTTTTAAGCTATATTCTCCTATTTCATAACTTAATCTTCTGACATAATCCTCAATCTATTTTTATTAAAAATTACTACAAAATTTATTCTAAAATTTTATTTTAAACATATAAACGAGTAATATATATAAACCACGGATCACCTCTTCACCCAATGCCCATACTCGATAGAAATCTGGGAACACTATGGGCACATCCTCGAATGCACAACCTGACCTAACAAGACACAAAATCATGTGGGAGCGTCTGCAATCTCCAAACTAGTGGAGAAAGAGCTTCGCTTGGGATGGGAACTGACCATTATGGCAATCACTTGGAGTATCTGGCTGGAAAGAAACAGGCACGACAAATGACATGTTTTATAGAAACTGATCCGCGAAATTGACTTCCTATTCCTGTCATGGCTAGAGGCTGCTCAAGCCACCAAGAGATACGACTACAGGAAATGCACGCCAACATCCAGAGCCTCAACTTCACCCGAGATGCTCAAGTGCAAAGGATTGCTGGAGCGGACTTCGATAAAGAGCACACATGGCAACCTCCCACCCCCGATGTAACGTAAGGACCGAAAACGGTCTCGCAAGCTCCCCAATCACAAAACATGTACTCAACTCTCAACTAAGAGCATTTAAATTTACGTAATAAACGTGGTTTATCCATTTTTTTAAATTATATATATATATACACACACACGGGAGTGATATTATAAGGCCTGCCGGATATCGCAAAGTAAGATCGCTTTTATTTTTTGGCTACTGCACAAATGTTTTAAGGATTTCCAATCGCATTTGGATAGAAAGAATATCGAAAAATAAGCTAGCATGTCAATTTTCATACAATTTGAGAACTTGTAGAGTCTTTATCTTAACGGGTGAAAATTTATAAAAATTTTACCGGTTCAAAATTTCACCTTTTAAGATGAAGACTCTACAAGTTCCCAAATTGTATTTAAAATCGATACGCTAAATTTTATTTTTTACGCTTTCCATCCATAAGGTTGGATTTACTTAAAACATCGTATATATAAAGCTAAAACGAGGTGACCACACTGCGATAAATGATAAAGTTGGCCGTAAGATAAACTATATATATATATATATATATATATATATATATATAATATTAGAAAAATGGCCCACCTTAGCCTTGGATCTCTGGCCGAGTACCAAAAGATGGTGCTGGTCGTGTGGACCCGAGGGAAGTAAGGGCCGGCCGGTTTATAACTTTATATAGTAAGGGATATGCCATCGTTGAATATAAATGCCAAATATGACATCATCCATGATATTTATCAGCTTTTACGAGTCAACCAGACTTGGATCTGTTGAAAGTTTCAGAATAGAAAGTCAAATTGTTGACCATCCTCATTCAGTTCAAACTTCAATCTCTTTGAATTGCCATTTTTGAGAATGTAAATGTTCAAGACCATATACACAATCGTTCTCCCCGTAGGATTTCATTTCTCAATGATCGTTAGAAGTAAAATGGAACACTGTTAGTGTTCTCAAATATCAAGAGATTGAATCAAGAGCATACCCAAACTCTCTTCAGAAAAAAACACAAGCCATTCTTAGGTTTTCTCCCCACCTACCTAATACCCCTCGTCTTAGTAGAAATCTCCACAATAAAACAAAGAGTTAAGGATGTGGTAAGAGTTTGGTCGATATATAGATCAGGCCACATGGAAACCAATGAGGGAAAACCAAGGAAGCTTCCTAACTTTTTCAGCAACCAATAGATCGTTGAATCAATAATAAACTCTCTCTCTCTCTATATATAGGATATGGTCCTTATAAATAGGTACCAGAACCTTCTTCTTGTTAACCTTCATTGATCTTATAGTGAGATGAGGAGGATGTTGGATATCATCTTGAATTTAGTGGAACTCTTTGTGAGCACAGTGGTGCACCTGCTATTTGGTTTCTATTTGTTCAGTACTGCAGTGGCTTCAGACCTCTCACAGGCTCTATCTAAGGGTTTTTGGTACTCTGAGCATGATACTGTTGATGTTGTACTTGATGATCAAGTGTATGTGAGTCATGAGAAGTCTAGATCTTCTTCTTCGCCAGAGGTTCCGCCGATCGTGTTAGTGCATGGTATTTTTGGCTTTGGCAAAGGGGTACGTATATGTTCATGCATGAATTGTGTAGATACATGGATAGCATTCATTCTCCTTAATTAATTTCTTGTCTCATTAATATACATGTTTGGTTTCAGAAGCTTGGAAGTATGTCGTATTTTGCGGGAGCTGAGATGATGGATGAGCATGTTCTAGTGCCTGATCTAGGATCCTTAACTAGCGTACATGACAGGTACGTACTTGATTAATTGATCAAATTCTTTCAATCAAGGGAGAACTATATATGTTGATGTATGTTAATGTTTTCAGAGCTTGTGAATTGTTTTACTACTTGAAAGGAGGAAGAGTAGACTATGGAGAAGAGCATAGCAGTACCTATGGTCATTCTAGATTTGGAAAGGTTTATGATCAAGGTACGTATTTGAGATATATATTATCTTTATAAGTACTTATCCTTAATTCTTCAAGTTCAATTAATGCTGAAGAAGTCTAGTACATGTATATATATAGGACACTATCCATTGTGGGATGAAGAGCATCCAGTTCACTTTGTTGGACACTCAGCAGGAGCACAAGTAATCAGAATGCTGCAGCAAATGCTTGCTGATAAGGTCCTTCAACTTCTTAATATTAATTATTTCTCAGTTTAATCTTATATATGTATCTATATACTTATAATTAGATAGTCTCCTAATTATATATATTTATATCCTATGATCAGGCTTTTGAAGGACATGAGAACACCTCTGAAGACTGGGTACTGAGTGTTACTGCATTATCTGGGGCTCTAAATGGAACAACAAGAACCTATCTTGATGGCATGTCGTGAGTACTAAACTTATAATTAGATTAATCAGTTTGTTTTAATTTGAACGTACCAAAACATTGACTAAGACTTAATTGGTTTGTTTTGTTTAGAGTTGAAGATGGGAAGTCAATGAGATATCTTAGCCTGCTTCAAGTCTGTCGTCTTGGAGTTATATTCTATGACTGGTTCAACATTGGATGGCTGAAGAATTACTACAACTTTGGCTTTGACCACTTCGACATGGGATGGAGGAGAAGAGGCTTTTCAGGTCTTGCTGATTTACTTTGTGGGAATTCTGGGCCATTTGCTTCTGGAGATTGGATTCTACCTGATCTTACAATCCAAGGAGCTCTCAAACTCAACTCAAAACTCTCCACATTCCCAAACACATTCTACTTCAGCTATGCATCAAAGTTGCGGTTTATCGGTGTTCATCCATTGCTCTTCATTAGAGCTTTGCAGATGAGCCAGTGGAGATATCCTATAGATGTGTATCCTCCTTTCAAAGGTTATAGAGATGAAGATTGGGAAGAGAATGATGGAGCTCTTAACACAATATCTATGACACATCCTCAGATACCTGTAGAGCATCCAAGCCATTGTGTCGTGGATGACTTTGAATGCCATCCTATGAAACCAGGAATTTGGTGAGAATAATTAATACATAGAGCTCTTCTTTTATATTCATATATATATATATATATATATATATACACATACACGGGGGCTGATAGAGTTCGGCCAGCCCCCGGTTTTATCAGACCCTATATAAGGCCAGGACTTAGGGCCATAGAGGCCCGGCTCTATAGGGAAGTGATAAAGCAGGCCGGCTGCACTTGCGGCCGGCCGGACTCTATCACTTCCCTATATATATATATATATATAATATATATATATATATATATATATGACCATAGTATACAGTTGATTAATTAGGTTTTTGGCTTCTTTTTCTGCAGGTACTACAAGGTTTTGGAAGCTGATCATATACTTTATGTTGTCAGTAGAGAAAGAGCAGGAGTGCAATTTGATTTGCTTTATGATAGTATTTTTAAGAGATGTAGAAAGAATGTATTTAGGATCAAGTCACCGATGTTAATAAACCACAATTAATGGTAATTAAAAGTTGTGTTTGGAATATTGTTGATGAAGATTAAGGTGTAAATGAATTTGTTTGTACTTCATCCAAGCAATCATGTACACAGTTTATTTATTATTTTTTTTACAAAAAACAAATATATATATATATATAGACCTGTTACAATCGGTAGAGTAGGATCATTTGTCGTCTTGAATCTGGTAGACTCCATTTTCGGGTATGTTTGAAGATTTGGCCAAATACGGATGGGAAGATCATAAAAAATAAGGTAGCGTGTCCATTTTCATATAATTTGGTGGCCGTTTAATCCTCCATAACTTAGCGATTGAAATTGAGCGAATTAAAATTTCTATAAAATAAGAATCTTTAAGAGGGAGGATCAAACGATCACCAAATTATATGAAAATGGACATGCTTGCTTATTTTTCGATGATCTTCCCATCCGTACGGTTGGAAATCCTTCAAACATGCTCCAAGGGCCAAAATGGGAGTTGGCCGGATCTGTAGAGTGATCCGGCCGATTGCATAGTATCAGCGATCTATATATTTATATAAGAGTCAGGCTGGCCACATTTGCGGCCGTCCTACTCTAACACTCAGCCGGTGTTGGGTTTTTAGGGTGGTTTTTTTGTTTTTTGGTTTTGGGTGTTAGAGTGGGCCTACGTTTTTGTCGGCGACTCTAATATATAGAATATGG